>MU225600.1:200848-225006 GCA_018584345.1 Thuja plicata | reverse complement strand
AATGAAAGTACTTAGTATTTGAATTTTGTTAATTTGCTATGTATTGAGCCTCTAAAATGTCTATGATGAATGATTTATCAATGTTATGATATGCATATTTGAATTCTCTCTCTATATATAAAAATTCCCCTATATTTTTAATCGTCGTCCCCTAAGGTCTCGTCCCCTAAATTTTGGCTTTGACCCGTACCTGTACCGAAAACACATCCATGTCCCCTAAAACGTCCCCGTACTGGAAACTCCGTGGAGCATAGATTTTAAATGTAAGTAACATATCCACAAAATTGTCAAAATAGTTTAAAAATGCTAATATTTTTAAAAAATAACTCAATATTATTTAAAATAAAACAATATTATATTACATATCATAAAATTCAGATGAAGTTCAGCAAGGGCAATGCTTTACATCTTACGAATTCATATGTATGATTCATATACTTCATTTGATCCATGCCTAATGTGTTTTCAAAATGCTTAGGCCATGTATGTTTTATGGGTGTACCCTTCTCATGTATGCCTTGTGTATTGACGCTACGTGCATTTGTGTGTTTGGTTCATCACATATGTGTTCATAGCATGCTTACTCCATAAGCACCGTTTTTGTGTATAACTTGTATCTTACATATATGCTCTATAGCTTGCATGCTGAGTCACAAGGATCAAATTCGAATTTGAGGTCAGCAATCATAAAATCAGGACGAGGTTCAGCAAAGGTAAAAATAAATTAAAAAACAACATTAAATTTACCTTGTATAAATTTATTTATTTTTAAATATGTCCACAAAACTGTCAAAATAGTTTAACATTGCTAATATATTTTAACTAAATAACTCTATTATTTTAAAATGAAACAATATCATAAAATTTGGATGAAGTTCGCCAAGGGTAAAACTTTGCCGAAATTCAAATTTCATGGATGAAATTCGACAAATGTTGTGACTTAGCTTGCATGTATGCTTCATCCCCTACATGCTGCATATGCTTTATGCCTAACATGTATTTAAGTGTATGGGTACGCCTCACATATTATGCTTCATATCTTACAAATATGTATTCCTCGAATCTAGTGTTTATTGCATAATGGTGTATTGTATATCTGCTTCATAATTAACAATTATGAAAATTCTCAAATCGATCTAGACTCTATAAGAGCTTTAGACTCTTAGAGTATTGCCATTAAGCCTGCTCTCAAAATGATTAAGCACCTTTAGATTGATATCTCATGATGTTTTACAAGAACCTATATTTAAGATACCTAATGCTTCCATGATTTTTTGGGGGCAAGGATGAAAGTGGTGCATGTTAAAATATGATAGCTGCAGGAGATATCTGATTACCTGCGATGGTTACATCAGCACACAGATGGCTGCGTTCTATTTATGAAGAGTCTCGCGTGTATGCTAAGAGACTTCTGTGTGAAGCCAAGAGTCACCCATGTGAAATTAAAGAAACATACACTTGAAAGAAATGAGAAGACTCCCACATGAAGAAATGAAAAGACTCCCGTTTGGAATCTGTAGAGTCTTCCGTGTGGGAAGATTATGTGGCATTCTTGTATCTCTATTTATTATCATTATTTTGGGCACTAAGTGGAGTGGCTCTTGTTATCGGATTTGCTGTGTAAGACTCGTGAGCTTTAGGTTTTGGTGTCATTTTGGTTCTGGAATCAAGATTCTTTCATTATATACCTGATCGGACTTTCAGCTGTGAGAGTGATTGTACTTTTATGTAATCTCGCTGAATGTATGGGTAGTAGAAGATTTTCCATTGTATGTGGGATCTGTGTTTTATCGACATAATGATATTGCATTTGTAAGTCTTTATGTGGTAGACGTATCTGAGAGATACTCATATAGAAATCTTGTCTTATTCTGAGTTTGATCAGACACTTATTGACAGACTGGTGAAAGTCTTCAGCATAAGCAAGAGTTTATTGTATCTGTTTTGAAGAACTCAATAAAGGGATCTATTTTTCGGGTGTGGCTGGGTTTTCCCAGGGTACATCATAGTGTCATCTGTTCATATGCTTTTCTGGTTTTCTGTATATTGCATCTATATATTCTGGTTTGAAAACATTAACAGCGCATCCATTGCTAGCACAAATCATTATAAGGTTTAGCAGGAGCAGCATATGTAGACACAAGCAACTCTGATTCTGTAGCAATTCATGATTGCGTTCCACTCCAAAGAACTAGGTAACTATGATTGCATAATAATTTCACTCCTAAGTTGCACTCAAGGGCGGGTATTGGAGTAAATATGGATTTATCCTATTTACCTATGCTTAAATTTACTTAGGCATTATCGGATTTTAATTATAATTTATTAGTGCATTTAATTTGGCAGTTGGTTGTCGGTTATCTACCGGCTCTCTCCTTGCCTTTATAAGCAAGGCATATGTACATTAATTGGCATCTCAACATAGTTATTATCTGCATTGGTGAAAAAGTCTCATGCTTCTCTCTATATGAAGGTGGTTGTCTGCTGTTTGTGCTCCTCGGAGGTGGCTTACACCAACATCAGAAACAAAATGAGGTCTCAAGAAATAAATCCTCACCACCAGAAGTTGAAAAGGATTCTGTCAGTGAGAAATAAGAATTTTACTTCTATCTGGCCGATTGTGCAGTCGACTACAGGGACATACTGGGTATGAGGTCATGGAGGAGGAAGGCGTAACGGGGGATGAGACTGTTGGGTGCTGGGCTGAGTAGCGGGGATACCTCTGGCGCAGATAAACTAAACAGGGGATGAGAATTATTTAGGGTTTGTCACAGGCAGAAAAGTTGTAGGGAGACATTCAATAGTTTGTCTGCCATTGAGATGACAAGGGAGCTAATAAAACTTCAAATTTTGAAATGCTAGATCCACTCTCCAGCATAGAAAGCTCTCACCGTTTGATGTGACAAATCTTCATGTTGGAATTTGATAAAATAGCTATACATCAATTATAAAAGCCAAACCAAAGAAAAGTCCTCTGTCGCAGTTAAAGATTCAGCAATCTACCAATTACAAAAACGTAAACACAAGAATTGAAAAAAAACTGGTAAGAGATGTTAAATGGAATGATAACAATGCTTTGAAAGCAAAAGCCCAAGTTGAAACCGCGTGAAACATGACAAAGTGTAGACATCGTGTAGACTAATTATCCATAAGAGAACTCGCTGAACCAAAAATAAAGAAAAATCCGGTCTTCAAAAACCTGCACCTTAAAAAATGCCATATGATGAAATTCTAAATCTGATGACGCATGTGACTCGACAATGAGTTCTTGTTTTCGGTGGATTCTTTTCGGAAACAATTTATTTTGGGAACAATGTCATTAACCACAACATTACAGTATCTATTGGAATGAAGGAAGCTTACCTATCTAAATTGTGGGGAAACGATGCAGCGTGAGCAGCGCATCGATCAAGGAACACCAGCAAACCCCAGAGAGCGAACAAAGCAGATGACATTACAGGGATCTGTAAATACCAATTGTTCAACATTAACGCACAATAAAATTCAGAGAGGTCACCCAATATATCTCTCTAAAGTAAAGAAGAGTGATAATCACCGTAAGGTTGCCGCTCATTTGTTCATCCTGCTGAAAAAAGGCGATGCCCAAAGAATGTCTAACCCTAGATAAATAAGTTTGGACCATGGAGGTGTATTTGAATATAAGACGAAACAAAAATAGATGGGTTTAAATAAATGGGTAATTTGCTTCAAACTAGCGAAAAAATCCCTAGCATTTAGTCTAGGTTAATTATCTCATCTTGTCACCATTAGAGTTTCACTTTCAATTTGATTTTCTATATTTCACTTGATGTCTTATGTGTCATGTGGAAAATAACCATCCTTTCTTTTTGAAGGCAGATTGTTAGAGATTGGGAAAGAATACAAATATTTGGGGATTGACTTCTTTTATAGACTTAGCGAGGAGACTTGTAGAGCAAAAAGGGTATAAGGAGGGTGGAAAGTGTCCTATCTGCTTCATAATAGATGCAGAAATGTCGAGCTTGGGGATTGGAAAACCAAGAAAACTCTTTTCGGTTTGTTGGTCACACTAGTTGTTCTTTACGACTGCGAGGTTTGGGGGGGCAACATGACAAAGTGTGGGTGGAGACAGCTAGAGGGGATTCAGAAGCACTTAATCACTAGCGGTATCAAGGTCAAGGACTCAGTGCCTTATGAAATTCTATTAGCGGGAGCTAACATTTTCCCATTGGAGATGGCAGCGATAACTCGGTTAATAAGTTATTTAAAGAAACTTGAAAACATGGATAACAAACGATGGCCCAAAATTGCGATGAAAGAAGGTTTGGCTTGCAAGAAGAAGACTTGGATGAAACAAAACATAAAGTCATTGAGCATGTGGAGCATCAAGCTACAAAGATTGTTCGAATACCAATGTAGAAGTAAAGAAGTTTGTCATGGGTAAATTTCAGACTGCCATGTGGTCTAATAACATGGGTCGGAAAAAGACACATTATATAAAAGTGTTCAACCCCTCCCATGAGCATGGGGATAAGGCCTACCTAGGGGCAACTATTAAAGGTAAGCCTAGAGTGTTGGTGGCTCAGCTGAGAACGAGCTTGCATCATCTCAAATGCGAGACAGGTAGATGAAAAAGACCCAAAGAGGAGTGGGAGGAGAGGATTTGCAAGGTTTGCGACAAAGGCGCGATTGAGACTAAATGACACTTTCTCTTCTAGGGCACGACTTATGAGGACATTTGAGCTCAGTACGAGGTCATCCTGAAGGCTGACAACATGTGCAGTTTATTCGAGGAGGATAAGATCAAACAGACTGCTAGTTTGATTGTCAAGATTCACAACAGGAGATCGGATATGGAAAAGACTATGGAGTTAGTTTAGGGTTGTGATTCATGGTCCCTTAGACTGATGGCCTCGTGGACATCATTAAAAATCTTCATTCATTCATTCTTGTAATGATATCCATAATTTAAAAGCTTAAGAAATATAATTCATAAGTTCTCAGGATAAAGTCATAATAATGCTTTGTCTAAATTAACTCTTTTGAAGATAAATAATGTTAAAAGATAATATTTTTCATGCATGCATTTGTGGAGACCTTATTTATTTTAAAATTTAAATTGAAGTATAAACAAATGTAAATATTTAATTAATATGTAAATAGTTTTTCAAATTCTTCAATGTCTTTTAGAAACTTTCTTTAAATATTAGTTCATGACATCAATTTGCAAAATGTGCATTTAGTCGACTTTGGAAAAAAAGAAAAGATAAAGGAGACCAATCATCAAAATATATCAAAAGACAAACCAAGTAAATATGGATAATGGCTACTTGGGAATCAATGTGTGAAAAAGAGTGACAAACAACCCAAATGTGGGGTGATGTGAAAAAAGGAATGAGGTAAAGTAATAAACATAAGATAGTGTGCATCCTATGTGCCCAAAATGGGTTGGCTGCGGGAGGAGGAATTATTAGGGACATGGAAGGTGGCATGGTGTTGGCTTTCACTAGCAACTTTAGGTCTGCTTCAAGTAATGTTGTTGAGGCCTTGGCTCTCCTTTGGGGGCTTAAGTGTGCCCTCTCTATTGGATCTAGGAAGCTCATTATGGAGGGAGACTCAAAATTAATCATTGAAACCTTAAAAGGCAACATGGAGGCTAGCTGGAAAATAAGCAATATTATCAAGGATGCTCGTCTGTTGTTAACCAGACTAGAGGAGTTTGGAATCCAACATAGTATAGGGAGGGGAATGTTGTTGTTGACTCTTTGGTTGCAAAAGGATTGGGGAAGGTGGGAATGTATTGTTGGAGGGCCTGGCTCCTCTCCTGGACAATACGAAATCCCTCATTTGGAGAGAGTAAAATTTAGCTCAAAGATGATTCATATTCTTTTCCTTTGCTGGAAGGATGTCTAGCTCGGTGGGAAGGCTGGTATTCAAGCGTGAGATCACATCATTTTGAATTTAAATTTAAAGTGGGTTGTGGTTAGGGTAATAGCTAATCTAGGGTCAAATCATCATGATGCCAATTTCAATGTGAAGTGGCTGATCATTATTACTCTAAATTATGAAGAGGATGATGAGAGCTTTTATGATCTCAAGGATTTTGAAGTTATGAATCACAATAATTATTATACTTTTCTCACATCATTGCCTTCATGTATACTTATTAGGAAATGATAACCGATATGAGAAATTGGTTGTCGCAAGCCCTTTCACACGTGTTGCCTTGCTAGTGTGGGCTTGCCTTGGGTAGCAAAATTAGCAATAATAATGACCTCCATTCGTGGTTTTCTTTGCATTTCACAAAATAACTCAAAATAGTACAGGCAAGTTCTGCAACACACCGAGGTTTTACATTCTGGTTTTTTCTCACACCATCACTCTGGAGAATTTGGGGACTGATTCAGAGATGGGGGGAGATATCATTCGTGTTGAGATGGATAAAATTGAGGACTCCATCCACAATAACCCCCTCGTATGGATGATTCTGGATGAGGGAGGAATTGTGCCTTACATGGAGGCCATGACTGATTCGGATGGGAATCTCTCTATGCAGTTTGTGAATAGCTGGAATGATAGGAGGGTTACGATGGGGACATAACTTTTGAAGTTAATGAGGAGGTGATTATGTAGGCTACTAGGCTCACCACGGAAGGACATAAATGGAAAAAGATTACCAAGGTCTCTGATGAAACCAGCCTCAAAAGATTCTTTTGAAAGAATGAGGAGCCCGTTAAAATTTGTGAAGGCTTTGATTAGGAGGAGCTTCTAGAAGCATGGGACCATGTGTGTTTATTCATAATGAATTATTTTACTCTGGAAGGGAGGTTTGGGGTTTATTATTTCTATCACTTCCCGTTGCTGAACCATCTTCGTCATAGGGACTTGATTTCCATACACTTTTTCCTCCTTCATTCTCTTGGGGCCAATGTCATGAAGATTCGTGAGAGTCGTGGCAAGAATAAAAATTTCACCATCCTACACCAAGGCCTAGTGCTCAGACTATTTAATTTCCACTTGGCATTATGCCCACTTAGAGCTATCACTATTTAGGGTCTCCCTACCTTGCCCAGTCATTCTGTGGACTCCCAGGCAGACAAGAGAAAGAATTCTAAAAAACACAAAACCCCCCATCAGTCTTCTATACCTCCCCAATGACTACTCCTCCTAATATTGGACGTAAAAATAAATGTGTCCAGTCTGGTCCTCCCATTGAAGCAAAAAATCCCAAAATAAATACTTGTAACTACATGGTGGATTCTAACATAAAATGCGGGGATACTGCTTGAAGATCTAACATGATTACTGCTAAACCCCGAAGGAGGGAGAAGGCGGTGAGGGAAAAGTATAGTGATGAAGAGGAGGATGAACCTGGTTTGGAGGGAAATTATTACTCTGGATGGAGAAAAAAGGGATGAATAACAGTATGAACTCGACTCATGTTTCTGTGAGCTTCAAAAATGGTACTGGCAACCCTATTAGCCTCATGGATAATGTTGGAGAAAAAAGTGCCTCCCCTACAACCATTTCCTCCCCTCCTACACGAATGATAAGGATAAAACTGATGTTGAAGACATGGGGAAAAATTCCCAAGATGCTAAAAACGAGGACAACAAGATGAATTCTTGTGCGGGTTGTGATGCCAATAATGGAGAAATCAGAAGGATGAAGGAAGAATTATGCGTGCTAGATAAAAGCTTCAACATGTTGGCTAAGTTTTCCATCAAAGTCATGCACTCTTCTGCCACCACTCTTAGTCTCCTGCACCAGGAGAAGGTGAATGAGGAGGGCAAGTAAGGCAATGTGGAGAAGGATTTGTTTTATTTTCTGGATGATGATTGGACCTAGCTGCTCATGTCCCATTCTAGCAAGGAGTAATTTGGGACCCTGTGTTGGAAATGAGTTGAGTAACTAAGAGGGGAGGGGTGAATCAGTTACCACAAAAACAAATCCAAGTCCCTTAGATTTCTTAATCAAACTTATCACTATTACTCAGTTAACATAGATACTCTATTGTTGCTCGGTTAAAAAAGTAAATCTTTAAGATATTAACTGTAATTATCCTTTAGTGATTAAGTGTAGAAACATAAAGTATAAAGAAAATAACATATACACAGATGACACCAAGATTTAACATGGAAACCCAATTTGGGAAAAACCACCAATTGCAACTAGTTACTGTTTTTCACTCTTTTCAAGTGAGCCCTATTAGGAGCCAACCCCGTTAAAGGTTACAATACACATTGTTAGGTGTGACCTTGTTAGAGGATTTAATCACCCTTTAAGGAGTGGACTTGTTAGAGGTCTTCAAACACTTCAATGTAGAAATGTCACCTTGTGAGAGGATTTATGAAAGATTGTTAAGTCTACTCTGTAAAGAGATTTTGATCACTGCTACAATTGTTAGAGAGTAACAATGGATTGACCTGTTTGTCGAAGCAACTATCTTTGCTGATTCAGATCTCTACTCTAGCTTTAATATAGATCCTTACTAATCAAATATTCTATTGCAGTTCTGTTTGTTCTATCCTTAATCAGAATCCCACCTGATTTCGTCTCCACACTTCATATCACAAACTTTTCTACTTCTTACATCTTTTACATTCAATCCAAACTTGACCTTGTATATATATGATAAGCCTTGTCAAGTTGGCTTGACTAACCTTCCAAATAAACAATAAAACTTATGTTTGTCAGCTGCATATAACCAATTAAACATAAAATGTGAAGTGGTGTTATTTGGCTAACACTAAAAGCATAACTCGGTTAACACTGTAATCCTTCAATGCCTGACTGTTACTGTAATGCCTGAGTGAACTCAATTAGAACTGAAAATCACTTTGGTCTTCTTCAATGCCTGAGAGAACATGTCATACATTGATTGTTCTCAATTTAGGTATAGACATTTGTGTAACATCACTACATTCGTTTAAACATCAATGACAATACACAATTGAATAATTGTCATCAACAATCTCCCTCTTTGGCATTGATGGCAGCACAACATGTCATAATACAAATAATTATAGAGAAACAGTAGTAAGGATAAAATTTTATTAATTTCCTTAGCTTCATTTTGATCCTCATCTAGAAAACTCCCTTTGTCTTCACAATCACTGAAATACAGATTTCCCCCTCTTACATTAATCTTTGTTTCTGATAAAATTTTCTCCCTCTGTCATCAATAATCTCTTCCTTAATAATATTTTCTTTAATAATTTCTTTGGCACGACATCAATAATCTCTCCCTCTTTGACAACCAATGCGAAAATTGTTATTCAATGAATTGTATTGTACCTAATGAGTTGATTCATATGCAATAAGCTCTGTCAATCTGCATCAACATGTTAAATTTGTTTTGTAGCTTGGTTGATGTATCACTAATCTATCCATTAGTGAGCCTCGGTTAGGGGAATCACCCCTAGCTTTCCTCTAAGATACAATAATGCATCCTTAGGTAAAAATTTTGTGAATATGTTTGCAATTGGTTCTTTAGTTTTCACATATTCCAACCTTACTTCCTTGTCCTAAACCAATTCCCTCAAGAAATGATACTTTATTTTTATATGCTTAGTCTTAGTATGCATCACAGGGTTCTTTGAAATGTTAATAGCACTAGTGTTGTCACAGTAGATAATAATTGGTTCTTTGATTTCCTCCATACCTGACAACATCTATTTGAACCATATAATATTTGAACAATTTACTATTGCAGCAACATACTCCGCCTCTGCTATAGACTGAGAAATGTAATTTTGTTTCTTGCTAGTCTAGGAGACTAACCTCTTACCAAGGAATACTGCTCCACCACTTGTGCTCTTTTTGTCATCAACACTTCCTGCCCAATCAACATCAGTAAAAGACTTCAAATCAAAGTTTCCTCCTTTCTTATACCATAATCCATACTCTTCAGTACCCTTAAGATATCTCAGAATCCTTTTGATACTCATCAAATGATTCTCTCTAGGATTAGCTTAAAACCTTGCAACAATACCAACTGCTAATGCAATATCAGGTCTAGTGTGAACAACATATTGAAGTTTACCAATCATGGATCTGTAGGTAGTCTGATTTACCTCCTTTGAGTCATCATCCTTAGACAACTTATGTCCAATAGACATAGGTGTCCCAAATAGTCTGGAATCTTCCATTCCAAAGTTCTTTAGTATCTCTTTGATGTATTTAGACTGAGTAACGTAGATATCATCCTTCATCTGATAAATTCCTTACTCATAGCTTCGGAGAATGCTTTGCATAAATCATAATGTCTAGTAAACAATATATCATCAACAAATATCTCTACTAATCTAGTATCTTGTTCTAATGTCCTTCTTTGATGTACAAGTTACTATTGTCATTAGTTCTCTGAAATCCAATACTTATCAAGTAACCATGCAATCTTTCATACCAGGCTCTAGGATCTTGCTTCAGTCCATACAAGGCTTTATGCAATTCGCAAACCATATTCCTTTTGTTAGGATCAACAAAACCTTCAAGTTGCTCAATGTAGACTTCCTCTTCAAGAATTCCATTCAAGAATGCAAATTTTACATCCATTTGGTATACCTTGAATCCTTTATGTGTAGCATATGCCAGAAGAGTTTCGACTCCTTCAAGTCTTGCAAAAGGAGAAATTTTTTCTCCATAATCAATACCCTCTTCTTGAACATAACCTTTACATACTAATCTTGCTTTGTTTCTAGAAACTTCACCTTTTTCATTCATCTTGTTTCTAAAAACCCACTTAGTACCAATCACATTCATGTCTTTTGGTCTAGGTACAAGAGTCCATGTTTTGTTCTTTTCTATCTGCTCAATCTCTTCATTCATGGCTTCTATCCAACTTTCATCATTCAATGCATCTTTAACGGATCTAGGTTCAATTTCACTAAGAAAACATGTACCTTTAATTTTGTTCCTTGTCATTATACCTTTTGTCTAATCTCCAAATATTTGCTCAGGTGCATGATGCCTTCTGACATATTTGGCAAGTACAGGTTCCTTCCTCTTTGATTCTGGGCTTGTTCCACTTGGTTCACCATGTTCAAACATTATGTTCTTCTCTTCCAATTGATACTCAGGTTCCACTATATGAGACTCGGGCGCCTCTATCTGAAACTCGGGTGCCTCTATCTGTGACTCAGTTCCCCTCTATCTATAACTCGGTTTCTTAAGTCCAAGATTCAATTTCTTCAGTTAGCAGCTCGAGTTTCATAGGTTGTAACAAGGTTTATGCTGATGAATTCAATGGTTTACATGGTTGATGTCTAATCACCATTGCATGTGTCTTAGGTATAGTATCAGGTTCATAATACACAAAGTTTATGTAGTCCTCGGGCTCTTTACTGCTATGTTCTTCACTTCTCTCTGTAAACTCATCAATCTTTACATGTACACTTTCTATGACTTTATGAGTAGTAAGATTCAAACATTTATATGCTTTGCTTTTGCAGGAGTAACCTAGGAATATACCTTCATCACTTTTTACATCAATTTTTCTATTTCTTGCTTCCTTCAAGATGTAACATTTACTTCCAAATACTTTAAAATAACAAACATTGGGTTTATAGCCATACCATAATTCAAAAGGTGTCTTCTCAGTACCTTTCTTTAGTTGAGCTCTGTTCAAGGTGTGAATTGCAGTGCTGATAGCTTCCTTCCAGTATTTGGTTGCAACATTCTTTTCAATCATCAAGGTTCTTGCACAATTCATAATAGATCTATTTCTTCTTTCTGCTATCCTATTTTGTTGTGGTGTACCTAGGGCAGATACTTGTCTTTTGATTCCTCTTTCATTGCAGAATTCATTCAACTCATTGGAAATGAATTCACCTCCTCTATCATATCTTAAGCATTTAAGTTTCTTTCCTGTTTCCTTCTCAACTCTGGCAAGGTACCACTTAAACTTCTGAAAAGCTTCTGATTTTTCCTTGAGAAACACAACAGTCATCATTCTAGAATGGTCATCAACAAATAGAATGAAATACCTCTCTCATGTGTAACTTGTTGTACCAATTGGTCCACACAAATTAGTATGCACTAACTCCAAGACTTCTTCTGTATTGTAATTCTTGCTTTTGAAACTAGTTTTTCCCCTCTTCCCAATTTGACATTGTTTGCATATTGCCAATTCAGGTTTCCTCAGAATAGGAATACCTCTTACTTTTTTGTTCTTTCTTATGTTGACCAGGTTATCAAAATTCACACGACACAACCTTTTATGCCATAACCAGCTTTCTTCTACTTGTGCAATAAAACATGAACTTTCAGTGAGATCAAGATAGAATAGATTACTTTTTGTTTGTTTGCCAGTTGCAACTAGGTTTCCCTTACCATCAAGGAGCTTGGCCTTACCATTCATGAATTCTACCTTGAAACCAATGTTATTCTGTTGTGCCACACTTAGTAGATTGCGTGTTAGTCCTTCAACCCAATAAGCATTATCACATTTGATTCCTTCTGTTAGAGCAATACAACCTTTACCTTTCACATAGAAAGGTTCATCATTCCCAAAATTGACACTCCCACCATCACAGTGCTCAAGATGTTCAAATTTAGTTTTATCACCAGTCATGTGGTGAGAACAACCACTATCAATTATACAAGTGTCATTCTTGCTAATATGAGATTAAAGTGTTGTTTTTTCATTATCTTCATTATCTGACTCATCCTTAATAGTAATGTAAACCATTTCATCTTCATCTTCATCACTATCAGAATCTTTTGTAATATAACAATATTTCTTACCTTTGTCCTTCTAGCTTTTGTAACTCTTGAAATCCTTCTTGCCTTTGTACTTGCTGAAATTTTCTCACCTTTGTCTTCTTTGTTTGGACACTTAGCAGCAATGTGACCAACCTCATCACATAAAAATAAAATCAATGGTATTCTTCCTTTGTACTTTCCTTTGGCAGCTCTCTTTGCAAGTAATGCTTCAATGATTTCCAGATCTTCATCATCTGAATCATCATCACTATCACTGTCAATCTATTTTCCTTTTGAGTTTCTATCCATCTTACCAAGGTTTAATTTAGCTTTGAATGCAAACTCAAAATTGCTAGGATTAGGAGAATAATTGTCAAAATTTTCCAACTCAAAAGTTGTAAGCCTTCCAACCAATGCATCTAGAGTTATATCATTACTACACCTCATCTCTTGAATAGTTGAAACTCTAATATCATAGATAGGAATTAAAGTTCTCAATAGCTTATTAACTACTATTTTGTCTTCAATTGTTCCACCGACACCTCTGATGACACTGACACTTTTCTTGATTCTTTCACTGTATTTTGTAATGTCTTCTCCTTCTTTCATTTTCATTTGATCAAACTGACCTATGCTTTGGCTCTCTTTACATTGTCATCCCCTCCATGTATATCATGTAGTTTCTTCAACATATCATAGGTAGTAGGGCAGTCCTTGACTTCATCAAATTCGGAATAGCTGAGTGACGAAGCTATATCAGTCATCATTATGTTATGATTCTTCATGTCCACCATTTGATCCATAAACATAGGTCTTGGTGGTTCCACATACTTGTGATCCAAGAATTGCAAACCATTATCTCCAATAGTAGATAGATGTAGCCTCATCAGATCTTCCCATACAATGATGTTGTCTTTTTTTAGCTCGGGGATCTCCCTTCTGTAAGACATCTCTGATCTTTAGCTTAAGCCTTGAAACCTTCCCTGAAAGAACCAAATGCTTTGATACCAATTGTTGGAAATGAGTTGAGTAACTGAGAGGGGAGGGGTGAATCAATTACCACAAAAAAAAAATCCAAGTCCCTTAGATTTCTTAATCAAACTTATCACTGTTACTCGATTAACATATATACTTTGTTGTTTCTTGGTTAACAAAGTAAATCTTTAAAATATTAACTGTAATTATCCTTTAGTGATTAAGTGTAGAAACATAAAGCATAAATCAAATAACATATACACAGATGACACCAATATTTAATGTGGAAACCCAATTTGGGAAAAACCATCAATTGCAACTAGTTACTGTTTTTCACTCTTTTGAAGTGAACCCTGTTAGGAGCCAACCCTGTTAAAGGTTACAATACACACTATTAGGTGTGACCCTATTAGAGGATTTAATCACCCTATAAGGAGTGGCCTTGTTAGAGGTCTTCAAACACTTAAATGTAGAAATGTCACCTTGTGAGAGGATTTATGAAAGATTGTTAAGTCTACTCTGTACATAGATTTTGATCACTGCTACAATTTTTAGAGAGTAACAATGGATTGACCTATTTGTCGAAGCAACTGTATTTGCTAATTCAGATCTCTGCTCTGGCTTTAAACTGGATCCTTACTTATCAAATATTCTATTGTAGCTTTGTTTGTTCTGTCCTTAATCAGAATCCAATCTGATTTCGCCTCCACACTTCATATCACAAACTTTTCTACTTCTTACATCTTTCACATTCAATCCAAACTTGACCTTGTATATATATGATAAGCCTTGTCAAGTCGGCTTGACTAACCTTCCAAATAAATAATAAAACTTAAGTTTGTCGGCTGCATATAACCAACTAAACATAAAAAATGTAAATTGTTGCTAGTCAGCTGACACTAAAAGCATAACTCGGTTAACACTGTAATCCTTCAATGCCCGACCGTTACTGTAATGCCCGAGTGAACTCGGTTAGAATTGAAAAATCACTTTGGTCTTCTTCAATGCCCGATAGAACATGGCATACACTGACTGTGCTCAATTTAGGTATAGAAATTTGTGTAACATCACTATATTTGTGTAAACATCAATGACAATACACAATTGAATAATTATCATCAACACCCTGCGGTGTGACTCTGTTTCATACCATAATTTCTCTATTCCTTTGATTCAAAAATTGTTTTTCAGCCAATGGGCTTTGTTAGAACTTTTAACACTTTTAGCCTTGCAGGCTTCTAGTGTTGATACTAGTAGTTTACTCTGCACTTTTAGTAGTATGTTTAAAACTTTTTTGCGGTGCTGCTGTGGAGTAGGTTTAATACTC
The DNA here is from genome assembly GCA_018584345.1 of Thuja plicata. Classification (NCBI taxonomy): domain Eukaryota; kingdom Viridiplantae; phylum Streptophyta; class Pinopsida; order Cupressales; family Cupressaceae; genus Thuja; species Thuja plicata. The sequence continues at coordinate 210,020 of MU225600.1, read as the reverse complement.
ATTTTGCTTTGTTGTTGTCTGTTAAGTGGTGGATGGGGTTTTTGATATTAATGGAAGGGCTAGGCCGATGTCTGTTGTTATCATGTTGTGTTGTTAGTGTGTGATAACTATGTTCCTTGAGGCTTTGCCTCTCGTTGTTTCTCTGGGTTAGCCCCTTTGTTTTGGCTGCTTTTAATATAAAAAACATAGGATAGCACGTGTAGATGTAACTAATTAAATGGGACCTTACTTTGCACAAGGTTGCACTATTTGTCATTATGCATGTGCATTGAGACATTTCCTCAAGTTATGCATAAAATTAATGAGAAATAATGTGGTGAATAGTCATCTTGGAGTTATCACACATAAGTTTATCCTACTTTGAAATCAATATTTTAAAGCAAATTTTTTCTTTTAAGCATTTTAAATAAATTATTATTCATAATATTTTTTAATGAGTGTCATCTATTCTATGATACATAATTTTATTAAAATTAAAATAAATTACTAGTTGTAAGTAAGATTGAGGTAAGGTGGGTTGGGTTAGGTTGCGGGGATACTTTTGGTACAAAATAAATAATTTTTAAGCACATGTCACTAAGATTGATATCTATAGAGTACTTGCATATTTTTCATATTATTTTAATAGTTTTTTCATAATTTTTTTTTATTGAATAATGCATAAATTTATTGTATATATCATATTTTTTTATGTTATTATTGTTTATATTTAAAACAAGGACATCAATAAAGAGTGCACAAAATATATTTTTAAATAAAAATTGCTATTTTTTTCTCATGCATCAAACATGGACCCTTATGTTTGGTAAAAAGAATCTATGTACTAAATATAAGACCATAAATTGAGGAACACATGCACACAAGAGGATCCATCAAACTCTAAGGCATGCACAATCAACCTATCCAAACACAAAAGAAATTGAGACAAAGAAATGCAAACTATAAAGAAAACTCCCCCAATTTGACAATTGTGCTCTTTCTTGCTTCTCCAAAAGAGTTGATGTAGCTCTCATATTGACATAATGCCCTTAAAATATGAAAGCAAATTGATATTATGATGGCGAGAAGATTCAAAATGTGATGGTTGGCAAAATGATGAGAAATGATCTCAATTTATAGAATTTGCAAGAGGAATTGCAAATTTAGCAATTAAGTGCGCAAGAGGGCAATTTGAGATGCAATTGGAAAAATGTCATAAACTATGATAATTGACAAATTTGAAAAAGGAAATTTGTCATTAATTATGACAAGTTTGATGCACAATTAGAAATTAGTGAGTGTAAAAGTGGAAATTTGTCATAAACTATGACAAATATGACAAAAGCAAAAAAAGAAAATTGTCATAAACTATGACAATTATGACAAAAGAGAAAAAGGAAAATTGTCATAAACTATGACAATTATGACAAAAGGAAAAGGGAAGGTGGAGGCTAGAAAAGAGGGATGAGTGGATTAGGAATTAGGAAATAGGAAAAAATAGAAATTAGGAAATTAATAATAATTCCTAAATTTGAAATTAGACAATTAATTACTATAATTAATTAATAATGGGAAAAGGGGGGATCATTGGGATAAATAAAATTTATTTATTTATCATAGGTTAGGACTTAGGAATAGGGAATAAATTAATGATTATTTACCTCTATAGAAGATGAAATTGATTGACAAGATTAAAATGATTAATGATGAAAAATGACATTATTAGACATGATCAAAAGGTCAAAACGATCAGAATATGATAACAATTAGGGACAAAAAATAGTAATTAATTAAATAGTTTTCATTATTAATTAATAGAAGAATGACACAATATTGGTGAATGATAAATACCAAACACACAATATAAAAGACATGTTAAAAAAGGGGGCGAGAGGTGCAAACCATTTTTAGTGTCTACATTCTGCCCCTCTTTGAGATAATGCGATTATGAGCGTTGGCTTGAAAAAAATAAAAATATCATGCCCTAGTGGATCGACAGAATGGAGGTAGGATGCCTCCCTCCAAAAATTGGGCATCAATTGACAAGAGGACAATTTTTCGAAAAGAAAATGATTGCTAGGATTGACAGAAGAAATGTTAGTAAAAAACATAAATTAGATAAAGAAGAGTTAGTAATGATGAAACTTGCTTTCATAAGTGCACTTTATTATCATAAGAGATTTATATAATATTAGAAATCGGATGTGTCGCACTATGACGCAAAAAGTTAGGGCGAAAATGCGATCCCTTTGTGTAAAAACAAACACAATTGCACACAAGGAATGCTTCCATCCATCTTGAAGCATATGACATACGTACCCCATAACTTCAAGAAAAACATCCTACAAACAGAAGACTAAAACAAAATTAAAGGACCATGAACCATCTCGACCGCTCTCATCACTCAGTGATATCCCAAAGTAGCATAGGAACATGACCAAAGATAAATCAATAAAAGATAAGACTCACTGAACCAAGCAATTCAACAACCATTTTGATCTTATTGTCAAAGTTGATAGTTTGTTTGATTAATGATGATGATGAACTTTTATGAATGAAGGACCTCGTCTAAGACTAATGTCGTCTTGTTTCGAGTATACCACACCCTATATTGATAAATGAAAAAATTGATATTGATTGATTGATATGACAAGTTTGATTTGATTGATTGTTGACTTGATTGGATAGTTTGTTTATTGATACATGATTTCATTAAGCACAATGTTTGACAAGTCTTCAAATTGTATTTGCTCAAATGTTTGTTTTGTGGCAAGGGACAATTTATTGATGACAAGAAAAATGATTATATACCTGGTTAGGAAATCAAATGAGTGTCATAAATGACATTTATTGCTTTGGATTTTTGACGATTTTTTTTACTTTTTAGGATTTTTGAAAATATTTGATTTTTTGTACTTTTTTCAAGACTTTTTTACAAATTTTAGTAATTTTTTCGGGATCATATTTAATTTTTAGGGATTTTTCTAGGATCATATTCAATTTTTATGGTTTTTTCAAGATCATATTCAATTTTTATTAATTTTTTCAAGATCATATTTGGATTTTTAGAAAAAAAAAAGTCAATTATACAAAATTTTAAGACTTTTTAAGCTTCATATTCAGTTTTTTAGGATTTTTTTCCAGGACATTAGATATTTACATGAGAAAGATGTATTGAAATTATCCCTAGTGTCTAGCAAGGTAGGGATGTTATGGATTGATGGGTGGACTGGTAGAGGAATGAAGGACAAGGGTCGCTTGCATTGGATATGTTTGGGTGCCAAGGACTATCCAAGAAATGGGATAACATATTTTTTCCAAGCTAAGGGATTGGACATGAGAATGATAGGGTAATGAAATGGTGCACTAGATGGCATGCGAGGAATGGACATATCAAGAGGTTTTTTTGAAAATATGTTTTGCATTTAATGTCCTTTTTGTATCAAGACCAAGATAGAGACTTGGATAGGACATGGATAGGATATGCATATGATAAGAAAGATCAAGAATGGGAAAGGGGTAATGGATATCAATGATAGGTTTGGATATGATAAGAAATATGGACCAAAGGGATGTTGGCAATGTAAAGGAGATAGGATATGTGATGCTTCAAGGGAGATCCCTAGCCTTGTCAAGATCAAAGTGGGAAAAAAGGAATATGGATGTTGATGGGATATGATGAACATAGGATAATGGGGAAATGATAGGGATAATGGAGGATAATGATAGGGGTATGATATGATAGGAGAACATGGATGAAACCTACCCCCAAGTATAGAATGCAAGAAGTTCATAAAATTACACATGACACCTGTTTGCCAAGTTTTCATCATTTTCACTATTGGACGAAATTATTTTTTCTTTACTTTTTTTTTGTGTTACCATGACACCTATTTGCTAGGTTTTCATCAAGGAAACTTTTACTTATTCTTTTTTGACTTTTTAAACTTTTGACCTTTTCAAAAGATGGATGCATGATATGACATGGACGAAGGACTCAAGCGCCTTAATCTTTGGATGGTGCTCTTGAAGGACATGTAATAACAGACCATGACTATGACCGTATGCCCAAAGATGTTAGGAGGGTAATGATAAATGGATATTAAAGGGGTGATTAGATGGAAGTTGGATACAAGTTTAAGCAAAGGATTGGGTAGGTTGGATGAAAGGTTGGAAAATGGGTGTTGGATAATGGAGGGAGTATGGGAAGTATTTCTTTTGAATGGATGGATATTTGGGCAACAACAAAATTGGCTCACACCTTGAGGGGTAATGGAGTGATGGAGGAAAAGGAGCTGATTTTGGATTTGACATAGGAATAGATATGGGTTTTGGGACACAAGGATCCAAAATGGATTTGGAAGGTGGAAGGCATTTAGATGGAGGGATAGCAATTTTGGATGCCGAAATTGACTTTCTTTAGGACTATGTGGTTCAAGAAGCTTCTTAGGAATCTACATGCATTTTTATTTTTTATTTTTTTGAGGGTCTTTGGAACGCCTTGCTTGCACAATGGATTTTGGAACCCATATGTATTTTTCTTTTTCTTTTTGCTTAATGAGCCTTTGTGGCCCTTTTGACATTTCTTTTTCTTTTTGGATGAGGTTTTTCTTTGTTTATACATGTCGATTAAACTGGACATGTTGATCCTTGATTGTAGGTGGATTACTTGACTTATAGAATTTATGTTTGGCATCCAAATTTCTTGGAAAGGGAATGTGATTCATGGATTGATAGGAATTGTACAAAGGCATTTTGGATGGTTGGAAGGTTCTGTTGGAAAGCTACAATGTAAACAATTGTTGTTTTGTCATTGATGTCAAACCTTAACTGGTGAGACTATTTCTATATGTTTGAGTACCATATCTATTGATTGTTGAAGAAGATTTGAAGGCAAGGATAACAACAAGACCTAGTGAAATGGTTGAGTTATGAGAAATTACAAGGGTACTTGATCAGTTGGCACATTGGCAAAGTAATGTATTGTTTATCCATTACACTAAGTCAAGATGTCAGTTTACTGGGAATAGTATATGCCGAGTGAAGTTTATTTTTAAGGAGCACCAGTGTATGCTGAGCATAATTTCTTACTATCGACCGAGCATTAGTAAATTGCCGAGGAAAACAATAATGACCGTGTGGAAGAACACAGTGTTGGCCGAGCAACAGTATTTTGGTAAATGCTGAGATTAGAGATCTCTGGCCGACATAATTGAATTTATTGGGATATGTAAAGTTAATTAAGGATAAGCACGATTGGTCCACACTATTTAAAAGCACGGGTAACCGTAATTAATGCACAGAACCAAGATTTAATTAATGATTACTTTGGAGAAATAAATTAAATGTAAATGATGGAAAGATCCGTTGGATCTGACCTAACCTAAGATCTACGATCTTGATTAAGCGACAAAGATTTATTTTACCTAGATGAAGAGGTATAAGATAACCTCAAGGGGTTATTCAAGATGTATGTATGTGAAAAGTGTATGAAAGAGGATTGCATGGTTAATTGACTGATTGGCACGATCTAGCAAAGAAGGCTGAACAGAGAAGCAGAGAGTTGCAAAAGTGATTGCTTGACGGATTTCCAAGCATATCTGAGGATTGAAATGAGAATGGAGGCCACTCAGTGAATTAACATAAGAGCTGAATTGGATCTAGATTTGCAAAGTAAGTTGTATGTATTAGATCACACATGTTGATTACTTTCTAACCATTGTATCGGTTAAAATCCTTTAACCAGGTTGACCTAACAGTCATTATATACATCCTTTGAGCAAGGTGACATTCAGGTGGAATGTTCTAAGATCTTTAACAAGGCCACTCATGACAAGGTGTTTAAATCCTTTAACCAGGTCACATTTAGCAATGTGTTTTGTAACCTTTAATAGGGTTGGCTCCTAGCAGAGCTCACTTCAGAAGAGTGAAAACTTGGTAGCATGTTACTGGTGGTTTTTCCCAATTCGGGCTTCCACGTTAAATATTGGTGTCAACTTATGTGAATGTTTATGTTGTGTTTTATTGTTAAGTTTCTACAAGCTGATTACATTTGAATAGTAAACTACATATAAATATGTTGTTGACTTATGCTATTGTTGTCGAGCAGATCCAAGTTGTTTAAAGTTCTATAGAGTTTCAATTGGTACATCTAGACCTAAGGATAATTGATTCACCCCCCTCTCAGTTATTCTAAATTCATTCTAACAATTGGTATCAGAGCTTTGGTCTCTTGAAAATAGTTTGAAGGTACTTGGAGCAAAAAGATCAAGATGTATAAAAAGGAGGTACTGAAGTTGAACAAAGATAACTTCCCTGCATGGGAGAGTTTGATGAAATTGCATCTAGGTGGTATTGGTGATGCTACTAAGTGCTATATTGAACATGACTATGTAGTCCCAACAAAACCTCTCACCACTGAACAGTTAAGAGAAAAGCAGGAACACAATCAAGCAATGTTGGAGATTGCATCATCCCTAAGCTATCATGAATTTGAAGACATAAAGAATTGTACAAATGCAAAGCAGATGTGGGATACCCTAGCAACCATCTATGGAGGAGATACAAATGTGCTGAGAGCAAAATCTGAAAGTTTAAGAGGTAAGTTTGATGAAATGAAAATGCAAGAAGGAGAAAATATAGTTCAATATTGTGGTAGGATAAAAAAAAGTTATGAATGATATTAGAGGAGCTAATGGAACCATTGATGATAACACCATTATGAGCAAGGTACTAAGAAATATTCTTCCTATATACACTATTAGAGTCTCTGCAATTCAAGAATTAAGAGGTACTTCTAATAACAATTTGACTTTAGAAGGTCTGGTAGGTAGACTTACTGCATTTGAGATGTCAAATTTTGATAACTACACTCCATAAGCTATTGATTCCACATTCAGATCCCAATTGGTCCTTAACAAAACAAAGAAAGGAAATAAATGTGTAAACAGTGACAGCGACACTACAGATGATGATCTGGAAGAACTTGAGGCACTTATGGCAAGAATACTATCTAGAGGAAAAGGAAAATTCAAAGGTAAACTTCCTATCATTTGTTTTTCATGTAACAAAGTTGGTCATATTTCTGCTAGATGTCCCGATAATAATGACAAAGATGAAAGAAGGGACATTAATTACAAAGATAGAAAGGATGACTGAGACTTTAGAAAGTATAAGGATTACAAAGACAAAGGTAAGAAATCTTTCTATATAGCCGAAGAAGCTTCTGATAGTGGAACTGATAATTCTGGTGAAAATGATATAGAAGTTGTGTATGTTGCTATGAAAGATGATTCTGATGATGATGAGAAAAATACACTAATTTCTTATATGAGTAAAGGTGACCGTTGGATTATTGACAGTGGTTGTTCACATCACATGACTGGTGACAAGGATAAATATGAAACCTTAGATCAGTGCAATGGCGATTATGTTAAATTTGGTAATTTGATGCACCATGTCTTGTTAAAGGGAAAGGATCAATTAACTTGACTGATAAGATCAGATGTGACAATGTATATTGGGTTGATGATCTTAACTATAATTTATTGAGTGTTGCACAGTTTAATACTTATGGTTACAGAGTTGAATTCCATCACAAGAAGGCAAAGATCTATAATGCCGCTGGAGAACTAGTTGGAAGTGGAGAGAAAATAAAAGGTAACTTGTTCTATCTAGACTTAGCTGACGAGACATGCTTGTTTGCACAATATAATGATGTTTGGCTATGGCATAAAAGGTTGTGTCATGTAAACTTTGATAACTTGGTAAGCATAAGCAAATTGAAAAAGGTTAGAGGGCTGCCTAAGTTAAAGAAACCTGAAAATGCAATGTGTAAGCAATGTCAATTGGAAAAAAATGACTAAATCTAGTTTCAAAAGCAATACTCACACTTCTGAGGAAATTCTAGAATTTGTTCATACTGACCTTTGTGGTCCCATTGGTGAGAAAAGTTACTGTGGAGATAGATATTTTATTCTATTTGTTGATGATTACTCTAGAATGATGACTGTTATGTTTCTTAAAGAAAAATTCTGATGCATTCCATTTATTTAAGTGGTACTTGGCAAAATTTGAAAAGGAGACAGGCAAAAGTCTGAAATGTTTGAGATCTGACCAAGGAGGCGAGTTTATTTCTAATGAGTTTAACATGTTCTACAATGACTGAGGTATAAAAAGACAGATGTCTGTATCTAGGACACCACCACAGAATGGTATTGTTGAAAGAAGAAATAGATCTATCATGGACTATGCCATAACACTAATGGTGGAGAAGAATGTTGCACAGAAATATTGGAGAGAAGCTGTAAGTACAAAAATCTATACTCTGAACAAAGTACAAGTCAAGAAAGGTACTAATGCTACACCTTATGAGCTATGGTATGGATATACACCTAATGTAAGATATTTCAAAGTTTTTGGAAGCAAATGTTTTATACTGAAGGATAACAGAAATGGAAAACTTGATGCTAAAGGTGAGGAAGGCATGTTTCTTGGATATTCAACTAAAAGTAAAGCATATAAGTGTTTGAATTCTAACACTAACAAAATTGTGGAAAGTACAAATGTTAGAATTGATGAATATGCAGAAAGAAATGAAGCAGAAAGCACACAAGAACATGAAAGTTACAAATCATTTGTCTATCTAGATGAGGAAGATTCTAATGTATTACCTAAACCTGATAATGAGGTTGTCGACCAACAGCTAGCACATGTTGAGTCACAGAATGAGGTTGCCAGACAACAGGAGGCAATTGCTAAGCTATCTGATGGAGATGCCGAGACATAGAATCAACCTGAATTGAACGAGAACAATGAATCTGAAGCAAAGCACGAACCTACTCTAGAAAAGTATGTAATGAGGCACCACAAACCTAATCAAATCATAGGATCAAAGGATTATGCAGTTATGACAAGAAGTAAGCTGAGAGACGGTACATGCTTATTATGTGATTTTGAGCCTAAAACAGTAAAAGATGCCTTATAAAATAAAGACTGGATACATGCCATGAATGAAGAGATTGAACAGATTGAGAAGAATAAGACTTGGACACTGGTACCTAGGCCGAATGACAAAAATGTAATTGGTACTAAGTGGGTATTTAGAAATAAGTTGAATGAACATGGAAAAGTAACAAGGAATAAAGCTAGACTGGTATGCAAGGGTTATGCACAAGAGGAAGGAATTGATTAT
>MU225600.1:167271-197958 GCA_018584345.1 Thuja plicata | reverse complement strand
CACATTTAGCAATGTGTTTTGTAACCTTTAACAAGGTTGGCTCCTAGCAGAGCTCACTTCAGAAGAGTGAAAACTTGGTAGCATGTTACTGGTGGTTTTTCCCAATTTGGGTTTCCATGTTAAATACCGGTGTCAACTTGTGTGAATGTTTATATTATGTTTTATTGTTAAGTTTCTACAAGCTGATTACATTTGAATAGTAAACTGCATATTTATGTTGTTGACTTATACTATTATTGTCGAGCATATATGAGTTGTTTAAAGTGCTATAAATTTTCAGTTGGTACATCTAGACCTGAGGATAACTGATTCACCGCCCCTCTTAGTTATTCTAAATTCATTCTAACAAGTTCTCCAAGATTTATTCCTTTTCTAACTTTCATGTGGTAAAGGGTAAGGGTATTGTGAACTAGTGGATCGAGGAATATATGGACCTAAGATGGATGGAAGGGACGAAGGGGGAGGTATATATTCAAAATTATATTTTAAAGGGATACCAATGCCTTGAGATTGAGCTTTTTAATTAAGGCCATGACCATCAAAATTTTCTTTGACATGAAAGGGTTCTAATGTACTTTTTGCATGGAAGTCTAACCCTTTAACTTGATAATGATTTTGACCAATGGGCCACTTTATGGTAGACACAAGTCCATTATTTTGAGGTGTATATGATATGGAAGGACTAGTAGGACCATGAAGTCAACCAAATTGGATGGAAGTAAGGGAACCTATTTTATTTGCATAGGGTTCATGAACACCTTGCATATAGGTGTTTGGATCATGAGGGAGATCAAGAGGAATAATGGGATCTTGCAATGGAATAGGAGGAATTATAGGATCATTGGGTATGATAGGATCTTGTGGGAGATCTGGAGGAGTAGGACAAGGAAATGAAGGGATAGAGGTGTCTTGAGGAGAATATTGAGGAATAATGAGATCTTTTTGTGGACATGAAGGTGAAGGGACACCTTGATCTTGACTTGGCAAAGGATCATGGGAAGAAATGGAAGGGAGATCATGATCTTTCTTAGGAAGTGAAAGGTAATGGGACTTGGGAGGACACTTTTGTCTTGAGATGGAATAGGATCATCTTGGATAGGAGAGCTAGGGATAATGGGATTATCATGATGCTCATGGGAAATGATATCAACAGTTGGAGGAGATTCTTCATTGTTGGGATCTTGATCTTGATTTGTTTCAGGAATTATTTTTTCATTCTTTAGATCATCCTCTTGACATGGGGTTTGAATTTGGACATGCAAGGGGATTCTGGAAAGTGGTCAATATTTTGACATGGAGGAGATGGACTTTGGATGGGACTGTCATGAATGAGATTGCCTAAAAATGGAGGACATGGAGGCATTGATTCTAGCATTTTGAAAGAATGGAAGGGACTTGGATCATGAATGGGACTAGCTTGGATTTCTTCTATGGATAGCCCTTGGGAGGTTTCATCATTAGATATGCAACTTGATGGAGATGGGGAAAATTTCTCTTGTAAAACTTGAGATGATAAAGGGATGAAAGGAAATACTTCTTGGAGGTCAATGTATTTATAGGAAATGGATGTATCACCAATGTGATTATTTTGGGATAAGCCATTTCTATACATGGATGAATCATTTTCTCATGCTCTTCATATATAGGATCCCATTTTTGAAATAAACCTTTTAAAGTTTTAGATTTGAACTTTCACTGCTTGGTTGATCTTGTTGGTGATACCACATCAGTATTTATAGGTTGTACAATTTTTTTAGATTGAACATGTTCCACAAAAGATTTCTCATTGATTATGCTTGATTGACGTCTAAAAGGTGTCATGTTTGAATTTTTCTTTGTTGAATTTGAGGACATAAGAGGATGTTCATTAGTATGTGCATTTTTTTGAATGTAAAATTGTTGGTGACCTTGATTGAATTGATTGCATGATTGGCACAAGAGGTTTTGTGATTACTTGAGGCATAGTTGGTTGCATTGGGATGAAGATTGGTTCATAATTATTTGGTGGCACAAGTTGAACTATGCCACGCTCTGGTTGAAATTTTTGATTGTTTGAATGATTGTTTTGAAATTTGATTGCATGGAGATTGATTTGAAACTTTATTTAATTGAGTATGACCTGGGACTTGGTTGAAAAATGTTTTCTCTTTCCCATGATTGAATTTGGATTGGTTGAAGATTATGTTTGCCTCATTTAGTTGTGAAATAATTTTTGGTATTTTTGATTTTTTAGTAAGAGATTGTATGTCAATTTCATCAAAACATTCATTTGGACGTCTAAGGAGTTTGGTCATCTTTTCTACACTCTCTTCCAATATTTTCTTTCTTTATCCAATTTTGCTTGCAATCTTTGGATCAAGTATGTGTGGGATTGATGTAATTGATTGTTCTATTGTGTTAATTTCATTTGTCTTGGTTCAAGAGGTTGTTGTGAAGTGTACATGATATTTGGGTCAAAACATTGTTGTTGCAAAGGTATACCTTGTCTTGGATCAAAAGGTATTTGTCTCTTATTTGAGATATACATGGATTGATAAGAACCTTATTTCCTTTTGGAGGCTTGAGACCTTGCAAAGATTGGCATGGTATCTATATGAAAAAATGCATTTTTTAAAAAAAATTTAGGAGACTTTGGAATGAGAATGCAACTTAAGGTATGCAAAGGCTTTTGAAATGATGTACAACTTGGAGGATATGCAAATGCAAATGCTTTTTGGATTTTTTGGATTTGGAATGATAAGGTATGCAAATACCTTTTTGAAATGATGTGCAACTTGGAGGATATGAAAACACAAATGTCAAGTTAAATTTTTGGATTTTGGAATGAGCATGCAAAGAAATCTAAGGTTTATGCAACTACGTTTTGGGGATTTTTTTCTTTGAAAAAAGTTTGGAAAAATACAAACCTAAGAGTATAACCTTAGAAAATTGAATAGTGATCTTTACTTAAAAGGAATCAAAGGGCACAAGGATAATTGGATAAAAGGGACCAAGTCAAATTCACCATTACAAAGATGGAATTTAACCAAATGATAAAAGTAAAAATTGGATAGAAGGACAAAGGGACCAAGTCAAGATCCTGTTTTCAATAACACAAGGAAAGAATCTAAGATTTGGATTTTTTTGGGGGGATTTTGCAAAGTTTTTGAAAGGTTCTAAGTTCAAAAAGAGGACTTGTGAGGACTTATGCAATTATAATGAGGGTTTAATGAGGAAAAATAATTCAAGGACTTTGAAGGTGAAAAATGACAAGGGATAATGCAAGATTGGAAAGACTTTGATATGAGAATGCGAAAAAAAATGAGGACTAAGTGCAATCACTAATATGCAATGAGTATTCTAAGCATGCCACAAGGCTCCAAGGTGAATATTTTGAGACTCCATGTTCTTGCAAGGATTATGAAAAGGTATTGGGATAAATCAAATATTTTAGAGTTCTCTTGACAAGGTTTTGAATACTTTGAAGGTGTTTTGAAACCATTTTGAATATTTTGAAGAGGTCTTGAAATATTATGAATCTTTAGCACTCACACAAAATATGTCAGATAGAATGGTTGTTGTAAAAAAAAGTAAACAATCACACCACAACCTAGGTTGTCAAGGAAAATATTCACTAAATTCCCACTTGAACAAGTTAAGCCACACCTACTGAGATCAGACAACCTAGAATATTGGAGGCATGGTCTCCTCCTTACAGTGCACTCACTTCTCAGGAAAACCAAGCTTCGAATCCCAAGGGTCATTACTTCCCAAGGGACCGATGCCTCTACTAACATCCGTGAAAGTGTGGGATGTATTTGGGGTTCCCCCTTGCATCAATAAATAGAAGGGTTTATTGGGATACTACAAAAAAGAGGTATTTATTCAAGGCATTCATTCTGAAGATAACTTGTGAATTATACAAGCCAACGTGGTAGCGCAAGTGCTATTGAGACTTATAGTCCCACAAATACCAGGAATAAGTGATCATAGGCCTCCTAGACTTTAATCTCAAGGAGGTATTTGATTATAGTGGGTTGGAAGAGGCTGAATTTTCCTTGTTCCCACTTGGGTTGTTCCCTCTCACCGGCTATGTTAAAGCACTCGGGAGTCAGGCCCTCTAAAAGACTAAATGAATTTCTCTTCACCCAAGATCTGTGAAGGTGAGGGGAGAAGATACATTCATTCAACCTTAGGATTACAATCTACCAAACACTTCAAGAAAAAATGTTCATTTGCCAATTAGAAAGGAAATGTGATCAAAATTGTACATTTTTTTGTTCTTTTCCTTCCTAATTACAACTAGATGAAAATTGTTGTTCATTAACCCCTTAAGAAAGGAAATATGATGAAAATAGGTCAATTTGTTATTATTTCCCTTCCTAATTAAAACTTTGTGAAGATTGTAGGGTTCTTTGATCCACCTAATTAGACTATGTGAAAATTGTTGTCCATTTATCCCATTAATTAGTCTATGTGAAATTTGTTGCTCATTTTAAAGACCAATTTAAAATTATGTTTTTTTGCATGTTTAAAACAAGAATTCCTGCATGTATCACAAGATAGACTCCCAAGTGCATATATCTTGTTTCTCTACTTGCAAAATACATCAAAAAACACCAAAGAAAAATTAGATTTGCATGTTCACATCAGGTTTACCAAATGTAAGACCAGAAAATGAGGAAAACATTCACACAAGAGGAACCATCAAACTCTAAAGCATGCACAATCAACCTATCCAAACACAAAATAAATTGAGACAAAGAAATGCAAACTATAAAGAAAACTCCCTCAATTTGACAATTGTGCTCTTTCTTGCTTCTCCAAAAGAGTTGATGTAGCTCTCATATTGACATAATACACTTAAAATATGAAAGCAAATTGATATTATGATGGCGAGAAGATTCAAAATGTGATGGTTGGAAAACTGATGAGAAATGATCTCAATTTATAGAATTTGCAAGAGGAATTGCAAATTTAGCAATTAAGTGTGCAAAAGGGCAATTTGAGATGCAATTGGAAAAATCTCATAAACTGTGATAATTGACAAATTTGAAAAAGGAAATTTGTCATTAATTATGACAAGTTTGATGCACAATTAGACATTAGTGAGTGTAAAAGGGGAAATTTGTCATAAATTATGACAAATATGACAAAAGCAAAAAAGGAAAATTGTCATAAACTATGACAATTATGACAAAAGAGAAAAAGGAAAATTGTCATAAACCTTGACAATTATGACAAAACGAACCAGGAAGGTGGAGGCTAGAATTTAGGAACTGGAGGCCAGAAAAGAGGGATGAGTGGATAATTAATTTTTAAATTAATTCTACTCGTGTTAGTAAATTAAGAAATAGGAAAAATGAGAAATTAGGAAATTAATAATAATTCCCAAATTTGAAATTAGACAATTAACATATAATTAATTAATTGTGGGAAAATGGGGAACATTGGGATAAATAAAGTTTATTTATTTATCATAGGTTAGGACTTAGGAATAGGGAATAAATTAATGATTATTTACCCCTATAGAAGATGAAATTGATTGACATGATCAAAATGTTCAATGATGAAAAACGACATTATTAGACATGATCAAAAGGTTAAATCAATCAAAATATGCTGACAATTAGGGACAAAAAATAGTAATTAATTAAATAGTTTTCATTATTTAATTAATAGAAGAATGACACGATATTGGTGAATGATAAATACCAAACACACAATATCAAAGACATTTTAAAAAGGGGGGTGAGAGGTGTACACCATTTTTTAGTGTCTACACTAAAAAGTGGACAAAATTTCATAATTATACTTTTCATAAAACTTACTTTGAGGCCTCTATTTGATGGTCCAACCCCAACTCAAGGAATAAATAATTTGAAAAACTATGTGAGTAATAATGGGATGGTAACAAAGGGACCTTTTGTATGAAGTGTTAGAGTCACCAATGGACTCAAGGTCCCAAGATTATCTGCAAAAGTGAAAGATGCCTTCAAAAAGATAGTAACAAGAGAAAAACATTTATTGATCATGGCGTATTAAGGATTAGATATATTGATCAAATATGAAATCATGTTTATATGTACATGTCATATGTTGCTTATATAGGCAAGGTTGAGATATTGGACTAGCTAGGATGACAATTAGCTTCTTAATCTTATGCAATAAGACAACTAGTGATAAGATAGAATATGATCACATGGAAACTAGATGTTTCTAGAAATATTCCTTACTTTCTAAGTAAACTTAACATGAAAACTTGTGTGGAAAAGTATTAACTAGGAACAAGTAAAATATTATGTGTTGTTCATGCTACAAAGGGGGGAATCAAATAGGTAATGTGGGCATGTTCACATCAATACCTAACCCCTCCCCTCCTCTTAAGTGCAACTTGGGTATAATGTAAAACAAATGATTCTAACATGACGATGGTGATGAATATAATAATGATTATGCATCTTAGCTACTAGGCCATGTTAGCTATTTGCAAATGCAATCCCTCACCAATAGAGAATCCTCTCCAAAAAATAAATAGTGAAAATATAAGCAAGTGATGGGTGGAGAACTCAAGACCCTTGAAGGATTAGATTCATCATAAGTATACATTTATTGTACCTTAATAAGAAGGAAAGTGAGATACTATGCAATTCTCCATAATATGCAATCTCCTATATAATGGTGAATACTTGAAGAGAAATATGATCTAATGCCTATAAACAACATTTCTCCCTTTATGAAGAATCAAGAACAAGTAGAGATGTAGGGAACATTTCCATTTTGGATAGAAATTAGTAAGAAGGATGGAAATCTATGATGATGGTATCTCTGAAAATTGCCCGTGTATTGTCATGTTTACAAAAGATGATGTCATAATCAAATCAACAATGTATGTCCAATGAAAAAGGGTGATAAAGTAGGACCAAGTAGTATAATTGATGTTGAACTAGATCCAAATATAAAAATGATGTGATAGTAGATATGACGTGGGGATGTCATAAAAGAGGAGAGATAAACCATCAAATTTGTCCTCTAAAATTGAAATGTAAGACTCCACAAACAAGTTTGAAATACATATCAAGTAACCATCCAGAAAGATAAATATGAAAGAATATGGTTTACCTGTTAAAAATGTCTTTGAAAGATTTCAAAGAAGTATCTTTAAATTCTGAGGAATTAATAGAAGATGGAGTTGTAATCTCATTTAGAGAAATGAGAGCAATAAGAGAGTTCTCTCAATTATTAAGACATGCAAGCTCTTCTTTATATATCCAAGCTCCTCTAATGTATCATAGTCAAAAGGTAGATTAACAACACCATCAAGTGGAATGAGGAAATCTAATTTAGGATCATTTAGGAGTGCACAATTATGTGGATCTCCACAGATCTCCCAGATATTGGTTAAAAGTGTACACGGGAACCTAGTTCAAGATCTAATAGTAACTATCCTAGATGGTTCAAGAACTAATGCTTATACTAATTGTAGTCCGTAAATTTGCAATTCACAAACCTGCATGAAACATTAGTTTAACATACTTTTCAATCAAACTTTGAAAGATCTAACTAGGTTAATCAACTTTGAAAGTGAAAGAAAATTAAGAGCGTCTCATAGATCTATATCTAGAAGGACTAAAAAAATGCTCTCAGCTGCAAAGCATCCTAAAGTGACAACCCCTAGAACAAGAATTGTGCTAATAATGATGAAAAGATGAAATGCCCTATTCTATGCTCAAAATGTATGCAAATATGAATGATTTTTCCCTTATGAAAATACTATTCAAGAATTATTCAATGCGAAATTCCCAATTCAAGATGCAATTGAATGTGGATTCTTACTCCAAATGTGAATTGGTAATTTTACACTAATAAAATCCTCCTATTTATAAGAATTCCCAAGGGTAGTGGGTGAGTTTGATTAACCAAGGTCAAGGTAGAGTTGAGGTCAAGGTTGAGTGATGGGTTTCAAATAGGGGGACAAGATGACAAAAGGAGTGGTGAGGATAGCAAAGCTTAAATGAGTGGTGAGGATAGCAAAGCCTTGGAGTGATCCATGTGCTCTTCATCCCTTCTTTTCATTGGCCCTTAGATTCTTTGTCCCCTTTGTTGAAAGTAATTAGAATTTAATTCAATCAATTAATCAAATTAGTCATGTAAGGGTTTTTAATGGGTTGCATTTGATTTATTTAATTTGAATTATATAACTAATTGATTTAATCAATTACATAGTTTAATTAATCCCCTTTTGGCTTAAATTTAATTAATTAATGACTTTGTTATTTAATCCATGATGTTGAATTGATTTGACCCCTTTTAACTTTGGTTGACCATGTTGATTTTGGTTGATCAATTTAGGGTGTCTAAAAATGCCCCTCTTTGAATCAATGTGTGAAGCACACTAGTTCAAAGAATACTTGATGTTTGATGTTTGATGTCTGATGTTGATTTGATGTTCGATATGATGTTGATTCAATTTTTAATCTGATGTTGATACTGATGTTGATACTAATGATGTTGATATGATGCCAATATGATGTTGATATGATGTGATATGATCCTGATGTTGTTTTTCTGATAATGTGATACCTTTGTTGTGAAAATTGTTCCATTTTGATGCCCTCATGTAAAAAATAATTTCAATGTCCGATGTCCCCGATTTCAAAAAGTGCCCCGATTTGCAAAACTATGCACCTTGGTGTTAGATAACTGAGGGGGGGGGGGGGGGGGGGGGNGGGTGAATCAGTTAGCTCCCAATTATTCTACAGTCCCAAATTCTCCCAAATGTATATAACAATAATTTCAAACATTTAAATCAACTCGGTGAGATATAAACTATGATCTTCAAACTTTAGTTACCAAGTTGTCTAGTCATCTACTCATCTACCGAGTAGCAGTAAATCAATTGTAATTACCGAACAATGCAGATAAAGTAATGTGTAAAGAAAAATAACAATCCAAAACAATCATACACATTAACACATATATTTTTAACGTGGAAACCCTGTTAAGGGAAAAACCACTTGGGACCTGTAACCCAAAATAATTCACTCTTCTAAAGTGAGCTCGGTCAAAAGCCAACCCTGTTAAAGGTTACAATGCACACTGTTAACTGTGACCCGGTTAGAGGATTTATCACTAACAATTCTCTCTTGACCAATCATTCACTATGGGGTCAACAAGAAAATACTCAACATTCATTTGAATGTCATAATAAAGAATTTCACGTCCTACTCGGTAAAGAGATTTATCTGTAACAATGGCTAAACTGATACAGTAGTGATCTGATTCAAATACAACTTTGTTTGTAGATTTTTCAGATCTATGCTAAGTACATAATACCTATGATAAATTTGTTCACTTCAGTTTCTCTGATTCTTCATACTCTGTTCTGCTTGGTAAATGCTATTTCCTCTATCGCTCGGTGTTGCCTTAGAAATACTCGGTTCTATCTTCAACTAGTTTGATCAGTCATGCTTGAAGTTAATCTCTTCAGCAATATGCATGTATGATTCATAATGAATCTCTTGTCTCTTATATAGACATCATAGCTCATTTAATTTCCATCCTTCAAATTCTGCCACTTAATCTCCATCGTTGGTTTTGTCGCTTAAACCTTCCTCGATAGTTTTGTCGAAAACACATTTCAATCTTCTTTGTCTGATCATCCTTGAATTTTCATAGTCGTTTGATCATCATAACAAAGCTTATCATTTACCTCAGAACCATCAATTTTCCATCTCATCATTTTTTGTCGGCCTTCGGTTTTATTTACTTGGTCAATACCGTGATGTGTCGGTGATCCCTAGCTCGGTTATCATTGTGCTTGGTATACACTGTATTTACTCGGTGTTCACTGTTACTTAGTGTATATAGAACTCTTCAATTACCGACCACATAAAATTTGTTTTTTCCAGATCTTTAACTCATAAAAGATGTTTTTCATCACAGTGATAATCAAATAAGTTGACATCAATGACAATACATTAACTGATTAATGTCTATCATCACATCTGTAACTCGGTTGATCATCAACAAAATGATTTCAAACATACAATCAGTTGTAGTTCATCAATCTCTCCCTTTGGAATTGATGGAAACACAATATGAAAATTCCATAGAATACCAAACTTCTATTCTACAACTATATGCAAAATGTTGTAGCTCTCCCTAGCTTGTATATATAATGTGTATCAATATTAAAAACTCACCATGCACATTTAAATTTTATGTGCTTGAATCTTCTCTTTCTGTAAATAGATATTTCATTTCTCTCCCTTTCTCTTTTCTCCCTTGCAGTGGATAGATATTTCATTGATCATTCTCTCCCTTTGACAACAATGACAAAAAGAAATATACAACTCTTTATTAGCCAAAAAAATATCTCTGGTTTTTGGTTCAATAGTGAAAGTACCTTGCAGTGTACTGATATGCCTTTTTCAATCTAGTTCATCTTTGCATCAACATGATTGATATTCTAATTACATGTGGGTTGATGAAACCTCCTAGTCAACTTAGTGTCTGATAGACAAGGGATGAACCCCTAGTCTACTCCTCAAGTACTCAAATGTATCCTTTGGTAAGGGTTTAGTTAATATTTCAGCTAGTTGTTCTTTTGATTGTACATATTGCAGTGTGACTTGTTTCTCTTGTACTTATTCCCTCAAGTAGTGATACTTTATAGATATATGTTTTGTTTTTGCATGCATCACCGATTTCTTTGAAATATTTATTGCACTAGTGTTATCACAATAAATTATCACTAGGTCAGTGATCTCTTCATTCATTCCTTTCAAAAGTTGTTTTATCCATGCAATGTTCAAACACTTTGTAGTAGTAGCAACAACATATTATGCTTCTGCAGTTGACTAAGATATACATTCTTTCTTTTTACTTATCCAAGTAACTAATATTTCTCCCACAAATAATGCTCCACCAGTAGTGCTCTTTATATCATCAATGTTCCCAGCCCAATCAACATCTGTGTAAACTTTCAGTTCGAATTTACCTTCTCTCTTGTACCATAATCCATAATCTTTAGTGTTCTTCAAATATCTAAAAATTCTCTTTACAAGAGTCATATGTGATTCCTTAGGATTAACAAAAAATATTTCTACAATTCCAACTACGTGTGCAATGTCCAGTCTTGTGTGTACAACATGCATCAATTTTCCAATCATAGATCTGTACAATGTCTAATTTACCTTAGGTGTCTTATCTTCTTTTGTAAATTTGCATCCTGTAACCATAGGTGTTCTCACTGGTTTTTATTCTTCCACTCTGAATGTCTTCAATACTTCCTTGATGTATTTGGATTGAGTAATGTAGATGCCTTCAACCTATTGTAAAAATTTTAAGCCAAGAAAAAATTTGATCTCTCCAAACATTGATATAATTGAATTTGTCATTTTCTTGTCAAAGTTGTCAACTTGGCCAAAAAGTGCTAAAATGGGAAAAGATGGAAGAATGATGGCCAATAGCGCAAATAATGATTAGAAATCATTAATATTCCTTAAGCAACACCCCCAAAAGATCCCAAGTCCTACTTGGTAGGAAAAAGCCAAAAGGCAAAACAAAAGGAAAAAGTTGCCATGACAACTTTTGAAGATTGCATGACAATTTTTAAGAATGTATTGCAGACTGAGTTGGGTGAGGAAATGATGAATGTAACACCTCAATCCATGAAGTAAGGTTACTTAGGAAGTGGAAAAAATATTCAAAACCACGAGAAAGCATTTGTAACAGTTTCAAGAAGATTGGAAAAATGAGTTTTAATGGTGTACTGACAAACAGTCACAGTTTTTTATGTTTTCATTTGCATGCATGTGAAAATGGAAGGAAGATCTCATTTTGATGATTTATCCTTGTTCCTATGATTAGAATACTTCTTTTCTCTTCACACTAGGGTTGGATTTGAGGCCATGATAATAATGTTTTGAAGGATTTTCTTATTGACTGTTGTAACTGCCACAGTTTGCAGAGTCACTATTTTATGTATGCATGAAGGGTGTAATGAATTAGAATATATGTTTTAGTGATCTCTTCATTTTATTCATGATCTTACAATTATTTTTAATCTAGGTTGCAATTTTGGAGGAGGTCGTCTTCTTATGTTTTGAAGAGCTTTTGTGTTGTGTCAATCTGCCGTCTCAGTTTGACATTCCTCTTGTTGCTTTTTGTTGCATGTAAGGGTTACTGGATTGAAGTTCATGATATAACCTTGGAATCTTATTGAGCATACATATGTAGACATTTTTAATTTACAAATAAAGTTAGGAAGAAGTCATTTTGATTGGTTTTAAAAATAATTTGTGTTTAGGCAGTCTATTGTCACTGTTTGAGAATTTCATGAAGATGTGTTTGCCACTCCATTTACCACCATAGAAACTTTATGGGTTTTTTGAGTTTGGGAGTGACTTTATGTATGATATGTGTGTAGAAGGAGGGGCCCCAAAACAATTTTTTATCATTTTTACACACCCGACTAGGCAACATCAGAGCTTGTGAGCAAGATATAGTGGGTTGAATGCATTGAAGGCTTCAATTCAAGTTTGGATTCTATCAGAGGGATGCGTGAAGAGTCAAAATATAGAAGGAGGAGTTCCCAATTTAGGAATTGGTATGGTTTTTAAGAGACCCTAGAATGGACTATCTAAATCAAATTGAAACCCTCAATTTTAGGCCAAAAGTGACTTTCCAGTGTACAGACAGTTTGAAGAGTTGAAACCTTCAAAATATTG
Organism: Thuja plicata; assembly: GCA_018584345.1. Classification (NCBI taxonomy): domain Eukaryota; kingdom Viridiplantae; phylum Streptophyta; class Pinopsida; order Cupressales; family Cupressaceae; genus Thuja; species Thuja plicata. The sequence goes on along the minus strand of MU225600.1, from coordinate 185,245 downwards.
GAGGTATCCCAAAAGGGTACTCAGATATTAAATCTGTTTATCACTTTATAAGGATATTGTTGAACTAGAAGGTGAAAACCTCATTTGGAGGGCTAATTCTAGTAATCCTATTTGGTGCAAAGTGGACAGTTTTGTAAGATTGAGCAACTAACTCATTTGAATTGGAGTTAGAAGGTTGAATGGGATCAAACAAAATCCTAACACATCCCTCATTCCTCATAAAGCAAGAAAGACCCATGTTGAGTGGAAGTGCAAGTTTGACAATAAGCTAGAGCACTTGGTTTGGCAAGCAGACTCACTAGTGTGAATAGGTAGGGCAGTTGGAAGATAGGATTGTGATGCTATACAGGGTAGGGTATCCAAGTGATCCCTAATAGGCTAGGAGAAAGCCTAAGAAAGTCCTTATAGCCAGTAAGGAAATCAAAGCAACCCTATTCCCGGTTACATCAAATTGGTATCAGAGCCTAAATTGATTGGGCTTGTGGTAGATGTTTCAGCCAAAAGTATCAGTAGGTGAAAACAAGATGGTCACCAATATAGAGCTTGCAAAGGAAGTAGATGAGCAGAAGAAGATAATATAGGATCAAATGGAAAGGAGTAGACTCCTTAAAGAAGCCCTAGATGAGATGAAGGCAAAACTTCAAGAAGTTGTAGATGCAACTAAAAACAAAGATGGAGATGAAGTCAACAACAAAAAGGGAAGCAGAAAGTTGATGAAGAAGACATGATACCTGAACCAGACCCTACAATGAATGAGGATCCATTCCTAAAATCTCTCAAAGCCCTAGGAGGAAAAACCCTTGAAGGAATACCATGGTTTAATGGAAAATGGACAGTGAATTGGTTATGGAATGGATAGAAGGCATTGAGAATCACTTTGAATGTGAGGGCACAACTGAAGCACATAAAGTAAACATTGCAAAGTCAAGGTTAAGAGGTTCAACATTAACATGGTGGAAGTACCTCCAAGAAGAGAGGGAGAAGATGGGTAAGAATCCAATTTGAAATTGGAAAGCCATGTTAAACAAGGTGAAAGAACAATACCTACCTAAGGATTATGAAATCTAGTTGCATACGAAGAGGCATAATCTGAAGCGGAAAGATTCAGATGTGGCTACATATACCGAATAATTCCAAAAGTTGTGCTTAAGGTCAAGATTTCAAGAGGAAGAGACCATCAAGGTGGCTAGATATCTTGGAGGCCTAAAATGGAATAGCCAAGAGGAAATCAATTTGTGGACTCCTACAATAGTACATAAGTGTTTTCAACTTGCATTGAAGGTAGAAGAGAAGAACAAAAAGAGATCAAAAACAAAGTCCCGAGGAAGAGGTAGAGGTAGAGAAGGAGGAGGAAAAAGAGAATATGGTGGAAGAGGATCAGATTTAAGGCAACAAAGTGAAAACAATCTAGCTGAAAACCAAGAGGGAAACTCAAGTAGAGGGGGTTTTAGCAAAGGTAGGGGCTCTAACACTAGTTGGAGAGGAAGGAGCAGTAGCAACCAAGGAAAAGGAACATCCTACTTTGCCACCATGAAATTCTACCATTGCAACCAGCTAGGGCATCCTGCATATAGGTGTCCTGAAAAGGTTTCTACTTGTCAAGGAATTATGAAAAGAGTTAAATATGTACAAGAAGAGTCAAGTTGCAGCAGAAAGCCATCTGAGGTACCCTTAGAATAAGAGGAAAGTGAGAACCTCATGATAAAGAGGACATTGATCAGAGATCCAAGCAAAGAAGAACCAAGCCAAAGAAGAGCACTCTTTAGAGTGAAGTGCAAGATCACAGGGAAGGTGTGTAGAGCCATCATTGACTCGGGATCAACTGATAACATCATTAGTGAAGAAGAAGTCACCAAGCTAAATTTGAAGAGGATTCCACATGAAAACTCATACAAGGTTACATGGCTCAACAAAGGACAACATGTGTTTGTAGGAGAACAAGCATGGGTAGAGTTCACCATTGGAAAGTATAAGGATAGAGTTCTATGTGAAATTCTTCCCATGGATGCATGTCACCTTCTACTTGGAAGGCCATGACAATTTGATAGGCAAGCCATGCATGATGGAACCAAGAATGCATACTCATTCAAGAAAGATGGAGTGACTTTCAAAATTCAGTCCCTGAGAGAAGAAGGAGAGGTGAAAGTGTAAAGTCCAAGTGTGATCATGGTTGATGAGAAAGAGTTCTTGAAGACCCAAGGAGAAGGAGAAGGAGTTGGGTTTGCATTAGCACTGAAGCCAAAGGGTGAAGCTTCTGTCAAGAAATCAAAGATACCAAGTGAAGTGCAAGAAATGATTGAAGAGTATAGAGACATTGTGAATGATGGTCAACCCACTCCCCTACCTCCTAAGAGACTTGTTAGCCACAAAATTGACTTCATTCTAGGAGCTACCTTACCCAAAATAGCTTCCTATAAGATGACCCCTCAACAAAATGAGGAAATAGCCAAGAAAATCCAAGAGTTATTAGACCAAGGCCTAATTAGAAAGAGCATAAGCCCATATGCAGTCCCTACTATTTTAACACCCAAGAAAGGAGGAGCTTGGAGACTTTGTACTGATTCTAGAGCTATTAATAGAATCACCATTAGGTATAGGTTCCCAATACCTAGAATAGAAGATGTAATGGACTGTTTAGGGGAGGCAAAGTACTTTAGCAATATTGACCTTAAGAGTGGCTACCACCAAATCAGGATAAATGAAGGAGATGAATGGAAGACAACCTTAAAAACTACAGAAGGTTTGTATGAATGGTTTGTAATACCATTTGGTTTATCTAATGCTCCCTCAACTTTTATGAGGCTTATGAACGAGGTATTGGTAGAATGGATTGGTAAGTTTGTTGTTGTCTACCTAGATGACATTTTAGTTTTCAACAAAACTAAGGAGGAGCATATTAAGCATTTAAAAATTGTTTTCAAGAAATTGTATGATGAAAAGATAATGATCAATTTGGAGAAATGTGACTTCATGGAGTAGGAGCTTGCATATCTCAGTTTTGTTTTGTCTTAGGGTGACCTCAAAATGGACCAAGAAAAGTTGGATGCCATTCCAAGTTGGCCTACTCCCAAGGTTGCAACTGAGGTGAGAAGTTTTCATGGTTTGGCTCAGTATTATAGAAAGTTTATTAGACATTTCGGTGGGATTTGTGCACCTATGTTAGACACCATTAGAGGTGGGATGAAGACAAAGTTTCAATGGACACCACAAGCTGAGAAAGGGTTTGAAACACTCAAGGAGAAGATAGCAGAGTTGCCTACTCTAGTTCTTCCAAGCTTTGATAAGATTTTTACAGTTGAATGTGATGCAAGTAATGTGGCCATTGGGGCTGTCATAAGCCAAGAAGGAAGACCAAAAGCTTTACATAGTGAGAAGCTAAATGATGCAAAGAAGAAGTACTCTTCTTATGAATTAAAGTTGTATGCTCTAGTCCAAGTACTCAAGAAGTGGAGGCACTACTTGCTTCCAAAGGAGTTCACAGTATATACTGATAACCAAGCTCTCAGCTTCCTTAACTCCCAAGACAAACTCAGTAGCAAACACATGAAGTGGGTGGAGTACTTACAAGCCTACACTTTCAATATAAAGCATAAAAATGGAGTACAAAATAATGTTGCTAATGCATTGAGTAGAAGGCTTCTCATAGTACAAGAAGTTAAACTAAAAAGCATATGTATTGATGGTTTCAAGGGCCTATATGCTGAAAATGAAGATTTTGCCCAAATCTACAAGGTATGCAAGGAGTTTAAAAACAACTTTCATGGTGAGTTTTATGAATATACTTTGCAGAATGATTTATTGTTTAAAGGAGGTCAGATTTGTGTTCCTAGAGGGTCTATGAGGGAAAATTTGATTCAAGAAAAACATAATGGGGAACTTAGTGGCCATTTTGGAGTCAACAAAACTCAAGAGCTAGTCACTAGGTTCTATTTTTGGCCTAGAATGAATAGATATGTTAGACATATGTTGAGAGTTGTGTAGTATGCCAAAAATAAAAGGGCACATCCTCCAATTTAGGTCTTTATCAGCCACTTCCAATCCCAACCAAACCATGTGAATGCATAAGCATGGATTTTGTAGTTGGTTTGCCAAGAACAAGGCAAGGATATGACAATATTTATGTTGTTGTGGACAGATTTAGCAAGATGGCACATTTTATACCTTGCAAGAATATTCACGATGCTTGTAACATTTCTCAATTATTTTTCAATGGAGTGGCGAGGATCCATGAACTCCCACTTAGTATTTTTTCAGACAGGGACACCAAATTCATGAGCCATTTTTGGAAGACCTTATGGAAAAAGCTTGGCACTAACTTTTCTTTTGGATCTGCCTATCATCCATAGATAGATGGCCAAAAAGAGGTGGTCAATATGAGACTTGGTAACTTTCTAAGATGCCTCACAAAGGAGTATGGTCAAGCATGGGACCAACTCATTGGACAAGCTGAATATGCATACAATGATACAGTGAATAGATCAAGTGGTAAGAGTTCTTTTGAAATAGTTTATGGATTTCACCCAAGAGGGATTTTTGAACTTAAAGAATTGAAGCATGGAATGAATAGTAGTGGATATGCTGAGGAATTTTCTCATTCCATGAGAGAAGTCCATGAAAGTGTGAGAAAGAACTTGACTGAAAATACTGAAAAGGTGAAGAAAAAGGTGGATGCAACAAAGAGGGATGTCCAGTTTCAGATTGGAGACTTTGTGATAGTACACTTGAACAAACATAGGACACAAAAAGGTGTTCCTCACAAGCTACAGATGAAGAGAATGGGTCCATGAAAGATACTTGCAAAATATGGCAATAATGCATACAAGGTGGATCTTCCTGAAGACATTGGGCTATCACTAGTTTTTAACATTGCTGATTTGGTAGAATACAAAGGACCCATTCAAGATGTTGATCAGAACCTTCAAGAGACAATACAAGAGGTAAAAGGTCTGAACTTAACCCCTACTCCATCTATGGCAGCTGAAAAGATACTAGACTCAAGGGCCTACAAGAAGACTAGGAACAAAGACTATATGGAGCACCTTGTCAAATGGCATGAAAAAGAAGATGCTGATGCTACTTGGATTAGAGAAACAGAGTTCAAAAGGTTGGGCATTGATTCAAACATGCTCAATCAAAGGATGGATTAACCTTTCTTTTGTTTGGGGGAGTATGGTGCAGGAGCACACCTAGATCAACCCCTTAGTTTTCTTGCTATTTGATTTTGGCATGTACTGACTCTAGCCAAGTCAGGAGATTTTTTGTTGACCTTAGAAGGTCATTGTTTCTTTGTTTCCCTAAGATGGATATGACTAGGTCAATCCATGACTAGATAGTTGCTTAGGAGTTGTCTTGTGTGTTCTCTTGCCAATGTTGCGGAGATGAGTCCTAGAGTGGAAAGGGGACTTGCATAGCTTAGGTTATGTTTTAAATGATATTTAGGATTTTCATATGCCATATGTAAACATTTGGAGAACAAATCTCAAAGGTTGGAGTGATATAATTGAATTCGTCATTTTCTTGCCAAAGTTGTCAACTTGGCCAAAAAGTGCTAAAATGGGAAAAGATGGAAGAATGATGGCTGAGAGGAAAAATAATGCTGAGAAATCATTAATATGCCTTAAGAAGTGCCCCAAAAAGGTCCCAAGTCCTACTTGGTAGGAAAAAGCCAAAAGCCAAAACAAAAGGAAAAATTTGCCATGACAACTTTTGAAGATTGCATGACAATTTTCAAGAATGTATTACAGACCGAGTTGGGTGAGGAAATGATGAATGTAACACCTCAATCCATGAAGGAAGGTTACTTAGGAAGTGTAAAACATATTCAAAAACATTAGCAAGCATTTGTAACAGTTGCAAGAAGATTGGAAAAATGAGTTTTAATGGTGTATTGACAAACAGTCATAGTTTTTGATGTTTTCATTTGCATGCATGTGAAAAGGGAAGGAAGATCTATTTTTTATGATTAATACTTGTTCCTATGATTAGAATAATTCTTTTCTCTTCACACCAGGGTTGGATTTGAGGCCATGATAATCATGTTTTGAAGGATTTTCTTATTAACTGTTGTAATTGCCATAGTTTTGCAGTCACTATTTTATGCATGCATGAAGGGTGTAATTAATTAACATCTATGTTTTAGTGATCTCTTCATGTTCTTCATGATATTACAATTATTTTTAATTTAGGTTGAAAGTTTTGAGGAGGTCATTTTCTTATGTTTTGAAGATCTTTTGTGTTGTGTCAATCTGTTGTCTCAGTTTGACAATCCTCTTGTTTCTTTTTGTTGCATGTAAGGGTTAATGGATTGAATTTAATGATATAACCTTGGAATATTATTAAAAATGCATATGTAGACAATTTTCATTTATAAATCAAGTTAGGAAGAAATCATTTTGATTAGTTTTAAAAATCATTTGTGTTTAGGTAGTCTGCTACCACTGTTTGAGCATTTCATGAAGATGTGTTTGCCACTCCCTTTACCACCATAGAAACTTTATGGGTTTTTTGGAGTTTGGGAGTGGACTTGATGTATTCTATGTGTGCAGGAGGGGCCCAGAAATAAGTTTTATCATTTTTACAATGATGCCCTAGGCGAGTTGATAGCACCCGACTAGGCAACATCAGAGCTTGTGAGCAAGATATAGTGGGTTGAATGCATTGAAGTCTTCAATCCAAGTTTGGATTCTATCAGAGGGATGTGTGAAGAGTCAAAATATAGAAGGAGGAGTTCACAAGTTAGGAATTGGTATGGTTTTTAATAGACTCTAGAAGGGACTGTCTAAATCAAATTGAAACCCTCAATTTTAGGCCAAAAGTGACTTTCCAGTGTACAAACATTTTGAAGAGTTGAAACCTTCAAAATCTTGGAGATCTCCCAAAAGGGAACTCATATATAATTTTTTTTATCACATTATTAAGGAGATTGTTGAACTAGAAGGTGAAAACCTCATTTGGAGGTCTAATTCTAATAGCCCTATTTGGTGCAAAGTGGTCAGTTTTGTAAGATTGAGTCACTAAAATCATTTGAATTGGAGTTAGAAGGTTGAATGGGATCAAAAAACATCCTAAAACATCCATCATTACCCATGGAGCAAGAAATAACCATGTTGGGTGGAAATGTAAGTTTGAGAATAAGCTAGAGCCCTTGGTTTGGCAAGTAGACTCATTGGTGTGACTAGGTAGGGCAGTTGGAATATACGATTGTGATGCTATATAGGGTAGGGTATCCAATTGAACCCTAATAGGCTAGGAGAAATCCTAATCAAGTCCTTATAGCTAGTAAGGACATCAGAGCAACCCTATCCCCGGTTACATCATCCTTAGCCAATACCTTCTTCTTGTGCATACCCTTTGCATACTAGTCTTGCTTTATTTCTAGTTACATTTCCATTCTCATTCAATTTGTTTTTGAATATCCATTTGGTGCCAATGAAATTCTTATCATTTGGTCTCAGTACTAATGTCCATGTTTTTTTTTTTGTATCTTCTCAATTTCTTCATTCATTGAATTAATCCATTCTTCATTTTCAAGTGCATCTTTAACAGTTTTAGGTTCAAATTCACAAATCAAACAATTGTTGTTACTCAAATTACTTCATGTCATCATGCCAGCTCTTTTATCTCCAATAATATGATTTTGTGGATGATGTCTTCTTACATATTTTGCAAGTACATGTTTAGTTCTTTGTTCTTCATTATGTTCTCCAGTTGGTATTTCATCATGATCTTTAATTGAAAAATCTTCTTGATTCTCGGTTGGTGCATCTTGATTCTTGGTAACATTACCCTATTGCTCGGTAATGTTAGTTATTTTCTCAGAAAATTTTTTAGGTTCTTCAATGTAAACAAATCTATTGTAGTCTTCTAGTTCTCTTTTGCTTTCCTCGTCATTTTTCTCAGCAAATTCATCAACTCTTAAGTTTTTACTTTCAATAATCTTGTTAGAAGATTTGTTCAAACATTTATAAGCTTTGATTTTAGTAGAATATCCTAGAAATATTCCTTCATCTCCTTTTGAGTCAAATTTCCCATTTCTATCATCTTTCAAAATATAGCATTGACTTCCAAATATTTAAAAATAACTCACATTAGGTCTATAACCATACCATAATTCATAAGGTGTCTTGTTTGTATCTTTCTTTAGTTGTACTTAGTTAAATGTGTATATAGTAGTACTAACAACTTCCCTCCAGTATACTTGTGTAACATTCTTTTCAATCATTAGTGTTCTAGCACAATCCACAATTGATCTATTTCTCCTTTCAACAATCCCATTCTGCTGTGGTGTTCTTGGTGCAGTCTCTTAATTCCATACTCATTACAAAAGTTAGGGAAATCATCAGAAATAAATTCACCTCCTATGTCGGATCTTAAACATTTCAGTTATTTACCACTTTCTTTTTCCACTTTAGCTTTGTACCATTTGAACATTTTAAATGCTTCATATTTTTATTTTAAGAAAATAACAGTCATTATTCTGGAGTAGTCATCAAAAAATAAAATAAAGTATCTGTAACCATAATAACTCTGTGTTCTCATTGGTCCACATAGGTCTGTATCAACTAACTCCAAAATATCATTAAAAGAGAAATTTTTTCTCTAAAAAATAGATTTTGACATTTTTCCCATTTGACAATTCTTGCACATAACATGGTCAGGTTTAGATAGGCTCGACAAGCCTCTTACTTTTATTTTCTTACTGATCTTAACCATGTTGTCAAAATTTACATGACATAACCTCTTATGTCATAACCATATATCTTCATTCTTAGCCATCAAGCAAGTAGTTTCAACATTGTCAAGATAGAATAGATTACCTTTTGATTGTTCTCCAGTGCCGATCAACTTTCTTGTTTCATCATAGATTCTAGCTTTTCTATTTTTGAATGCAACTCGGTGGCCTATGTTATTCAACTATGAAACACTCAATAGATTATAATTAACTCCTTTCACCCAATATGCATTCCCACATTTGATCTTATTGTTCAGCAATATAGTACCTTTTCCTTTTACTTGACAAGGTGTATCATTTCCCATTCTAACAAATCCACCATTGTAATGCTCAACAAATTCAAATTTTTCTTTGTCTCCAGTCATGTGATGTGTGTAGCCACTATGAATAAAACATATGTCATGCTTTCTAACTTTAGAGATATGTGCTATTTCAATATACCTTTCATCTTCTTCTGAATCTTCTTTCAAAGCTACAAATACTATCTCAATGTCTTCATCAGTGTCGGTGTCTTTTTCTTTATCTTCAACAATGTAACATGTCTTTTTGCCTTTGTCTTTGTAATCTCGATTACTCCTATCATATTATCAGTTGCTTCTTTATTCTTGATCATCCTTTTTTTCATTAGATCTTTCATTCTTTCATCACGTTTTCTGTTTGGGCATCTGGGCAAAGTGTCCAATTTCTTTAAAATTAAAGCATATAAAAGGTAGTTTACCTTTATACCTTCCTTTACCTTTGTGCAATATTCTAGCCATTAATGCTTCAAGTTCATCAAGTTATTTATCATCATTGTCACTGTCACTGTCATTTCTTATCATGTGTTTGTTACCAGATTTACTAATTTTAAGAGAGGACAAAAATGCAGATTCAACAGTAGGAAAAAAACTGTTGTCAAAATTTTTCAGCTCAAATGAAATTAGTCTACCGACAAGACTATCAACAATTATTGTTTCTAGGTGCAACTCTTATTTTATGTATTGCAGAGACTCTAATAAAATAAATATGTAATAAAGTTCTAAGAATCTTACTCATAATAGTGTCTTCATCAATAACTCCACCTGCTCCATGAATAGTGTTCACAACCTCCTTGCTTCGGTTGTTGTACCATGTTATGTTTTCTCCTTCTTTCAATCTCATGTCATCAAATTTTACTCAGAGACTTTCAGCTTTAGCTCTTTTCAAATTTTCATCTCCTCCATAAACTAGTGTAAGCTTGTCCCACATCTGTTTGGCTAATGTACATGTCTTGACATCCTCAAATTCAACATCAGATAGTGATGAAAAAAGTTCCACCATCATAGTATTGTGATCATGTTTCTCTCTTAGTTGATTAAAAATCAAAGGTCGAGTAGGTAGGATGAATTCAGTATCTAGGTATAGCGTTATGTCATCTCCAATACCTGACAGATATAGTCTCATTCTTCTCTTCCATGTTGAGAAGTTCTCCTTGTTCAACTTCGGTGCATCTCTCTTATACATCTTGTGATCTTTAGCTTAAGTCCTTTAAAACTTTCCTTCTAAGCACTCTATGGTCTGATACCAATTGTTAGATAAATAAGAGGGGGAGGGGGCGGGGTGAATCAGTTAGATCTCAATTATCCCATAGTCCCAAATTCTCCCAGATGTATATAAAAACAATTTCAAACATTTAAATCAACTCGGTGATATATATACTGTGATATTCAAACTTTAGTTACCAAGTTGTCTAGCCATCTACTCATCTACTCATCTACCGAGTAGTAGTAAATCAATACTGTGATTACCGATCAATGCAGATAAAGTAACGTGTAAATTAAAATAACAATCTAAAACAATCATACACATCAACACATAGATTTTTAACATGGAAACCCCGCTAAGGGAAAAATCACCTGGGACCGGTAACCCAAAATAATTCACTCTTCTGAAGTGAGCTCGGTTAAGAGCCAAACTTGTTAAAGGTTACAATGCACACTATTAAATGTGACCTGATTAGAGGATTTATCACTAACAGTTCTCTCTTGACCAATAATTCACTATGGGTCAACAAGAAAAGACTCAACATTCATTTGAATTCCATAATAAAGACTTTCACATCCTACTCGGTTAAAAGATTTATCTGTAACAATGGTTGAACTGATACATTAGTGATCTGATTCAAATAAAACTCTATTTGCAAATTTTCATATCTATGCTAAGTACATTATACCTCTGATCAATTTGTTCAATTTAGTTTCTCTGATTCTTCATACTCTATTCTGCTCGATAAATGCTCTTTCCTCTGTCACTCAGTATTGTTTGCAGAAATGCTCGGTTCTGTCTTCAACCAGTTTGATCAGTCATGCATGAAGTTTATCTCTTCAGTAATATGCATGTGCATGTTTGCATGCATGATTCATGATGAATATCTTGTCTCTTATATAGACATCATATCTCATTTAATTTCCATCCTTTAGATTTTTTTCCTTAATCTCTATCGTTGGTTTTGCCGCTTAAACCTTCCTTGACAGTTGTGTCAAAAATATGTTTCAATCTTTGTCGTCCAATCATCCTTGAATTTTCATAGCCATTTGATCATCATAACAAAGCTTATCATTTACCTTAGAATCATCAATTTTCCAGCTCATCATTGTTAGTAATAACTGAGAGGGGGGGGGGGGGGGGGAANGTGAATCAGTGACCAAAAATTAATCCTTAAATCAACCCTTTAAAAGTTATTACCACTTTTATGCCTCTAGTTATCTTTAGTCCTATAAGATGAATGCCTTGAAATACTTATAACAAATTACTACTTGTGGAATGCTTTGTAAAACCTTCTTCTGTATGTTTACTGATAAGCAATCTTTCTATTTACGGAAACACAGTAAATAACTAGTGTATACCGATCAATCCATATTTACTTAAGTGAAATGCAAAACAATAAAGTAATGACTCATAGACACATTAACACATGGATTTTAACGTGGAAACCCTGTTAAGGGAAAAACCACTAGGACTGCTACCCCAAATTTTCACTCTTCTGAAGTGAGATTAGTTAAGAGCCAACCCTGTTAAAGGTTACAAACACACTGTTAGTTGTGACCTTGTTAGAGGATTTAAATAGATAGTTTGTCACTTAGTATCTGGCATCTAATGCTACCATCCTTGTTCAAACACTCACTTGGCCTATCAATAGGTATCGGGCATATCCAATGCTACTTTCTATGATCAAAATTTTTGATACTCCTTGGGATGTATCTCAATTACAAAAGACTTTTAAGTCCTGGTCGGTTAAGAGACTTGATGCTTCAATGGTTAAACTGAAACAGTAAATTGATCTGTTCACATATACAATTTGAATTGTAGATTTTTAGATCTATTTTAAGTGCATTACCTTTCTGATCAATATTATCAATTCAATACCTTTGCTCCACACTGTTCTACTCTATGATGTTGTATCACTGTTCATCGGTGTCTGCAGAATTTAGCTCTTTCCTCAGCTTGATTGATCAAGTCTGAATGAATACTTTCTTCTCCTTCAGAATCTCTTCAACATCTATTCTCTTTTCACTCCCCTTATTCATAATGAATAATATTGTCTCTTATATAGACATGATTTCACCATTTCTTGGCTTTCTTGATCTTGGCGTGATCCACAATTCTCTCCAATTAGATTTAAAAGAAAAACTCTAGTTTTATCTCGTTGAGATCTTCTTGCCAACTGGACAAGGCAACTTTAAATCCTTTACTTATCTTTGGCTTTATCTTGTCAATTAAAACAATGATAAGTATTAGTTAAGTCTATTTTTAGCTCTAGAAATCTAAGCATTTTGTCATTTCTGAACTCTCTGTTCTGTCGGTCAATACTTCAATTAGTCATCGGTGATAACTGACTGTTCTGTCGGTGTGACTTTAGTTGTCTTCGGGATGTCCATCTGTCAGGAAACACTATAATTCTGTCTGTCAGGTTGCACTATGCTTTTCTCGTCGGGAAACAATGTGACTTTTCTCATCGATAATGTTGTGCATTTTTTTGTCAGGTAACACTGTGACTTTTTCTTTCTTACTCTGTTCATTGGTGTGCACTCCGTCGGTGTATACAGTCACTTTGTGAATACTTGACTTATATGTATTACTGATAGCATAGCCTTTGATTCATTGATTATTTGAAGTCTTTAGAAATATGTCCATGACCATACATATTATATCAAGTTGACATCAATGACAATGCAATACATTAATTGATTTAATGTATTGCATAAACTTTCTTATGTCTCTGTGATCATCAACTTAACATCTTCAAACATTCAATCAGTTATAGTTTATCAATCTCTCCCTTTGGCATTGATGGCAACACACTACATTATCACACTATATTACTGCTAATACAATATGAAATATAACAGTTGAAGTTCATCAATCTACCAATCTTATGTACTATAACCGATACAAATATCTGGTCCTGGGTAAGCTTATATAGCTTAGATTTGATTCTAGCAGATTTCTTTCTATCTTTAATCCCTTCACTGGATAGATGTAGAATATTTCTTCCTTTGATGTGATGTGTTCTTTTCCTATGTCAAACTCTCTCCCTTTCACTGTTCTCTTTTCTTTTGATGTCTCTTGTCAGCAATCTCTTCCTTTGTATGTACTCTCCCTTTCTTGTTACATCTCTCCCTTTGGATAATGTGATGGATATAATCTCTCCCTGAGGTGATAATAATATCTCCTTGAGGGATATAATCTCTCCCTGAGGTGATAATGGATACAATCTCTCCCTTTGACAACAATGCCAAACAAATCCTTTCTATCTATAATATACTCCTTGAATTTCCCAATCCATCAACAATATTACAACTCTGGTGCTCGAAGTAGATAAATACCTTGCTATGTATAGATGTATCTTTGAGGTCCATCTCTTTTCTTGCATCAACATGAATGATATTATGATAATATGTAGGCTGATACATCCTTCTAGTCATCTTACTGACTAGTAGACAAGGGTCTAACCCCTAGTCTCTTTCTCAAGTACTCAAATGCATCCTTGGGCAGTGGCTTGGTGAAGATATCAGCTAATTGTTCCTTTTATTGCACATAATCAAGTATCACCTCCTTTGCTTGAACTTGTTCTCTCAAATAATGATACTTGATGGCAATATGCTTTGTCTTAGCATGCATGACTGGATTCTTTGAAATGTTTATTGCATTGGTATTGTCACAATATATAATTACTGGTTCAAGAATTTTCATATGCGTACCTTCCAGTAACTCTTTGATCCATGCAATATTTGAGCAATTTGCAGTAGAAGCAACATACTCTACTTCTACAGCACACTGAGAGATGCATCCTTGCTTCTTTCTGATCCATGTGACAAGTCTGTCACCCATAAAGAATGCTCATCTAGTTGTGCTCTTTTGGTCATCAATATTTCCAACCCAATTAGCATCGATAAAGACCTTAAGTTCAAATTTGCCTTCTCTTCTATACCATAAGCCATATTCCTTGGTATTCTTCAGATATCTTAGGATTCTTTTCATAGCAGTCATATGTGATTCCCTGGGATTAGCAGAAAATCTTGCAACTATTCCTACTGCATGTGCAATATATGTACAACATACATGAGTTTACCAATCACTAATCTATACAAAGTCTAATTTACCTCTGATGACTTGTCCTCCTTTTTCAGCTTGGAATCTTCCATCTTGAATATTTTCAACACTTCCTTAATGTATTTGGATTGTGTAATGAAAATACCTTCATCTTGTTGTATGATCTGTAAACCAAGGAAGAAATTGATCTCTCCAAACATAGACATCTCAAACTCTTTGCTCATTTCATTTGCAAATGATTTGCATAGCATATCATTGCCTCCAAATATGATGTCATCAACAAATATATCAACAATCAACATGTTAGCATCAGTATCTTCCTTCAAATAAAGATTATTATTTTCACTAGTTCTTACAAATCCAATACTTATGAGATAGGAATGAATTCTTTCATACTAGGCTCGGGGTGCTTGTTTCAATCCATAAAAGGCTTTGTGTAGTCTACATACCATGTCCCTCTTGTCTGGATCAACAAACCCTTCTGGTTGTTCAATGTATACCTCTTCATCAAGTATTCCATTTAGGAATGCATACTTGACATCCATTTGGTATACCTTGAATCCTTTACATGCAACATAAGCAAGTAATATTGTCACTCCTTCTAGCCTAGCAATAGGTGCAAAGGTTTGTCCATAATCAATCCCTTCTTCTTGTGCACACCCCTTGCACACTAGTCTTGCTTTATTTCTGGTGACTTCTCCATTCTCATTCAGTTTATTCCTGAATATCCATTTTGTACCGATGACATTCTTTTCATCTGGTCTTGGTACAAGTTTCCATGTCTTATTTTTCTCAATCTACTCAATTTCCTCATTCATAGTACTAATCCATTCATCATTATCAAGTGTAGCATTGATAGATTTTGGCTCAAAATCACAAATAAGACATCTTGTGTTTAGAGACTTACTTCGGGTTCTCATACCAACCTTCTTATCTCCAATGATCTGGTTCTATGGATGGTTCCTTCTGACATATCTGGCAAGTACAGGTTCAATTCTTTATCTATCATCTTGATCATCATTTTTCCCTTCCTTTGTGATCTCCATCACTTGGTACATCATTTTGAGCAATATCTCGATTGTCGGTATTTGTAGCCTAATGCTCAGGTGCAATAATTTGTTCCTCGGGAGCTATACATTTTTTCTCAGGTAGAGTGTCAGGTTCTTCATTGTAGACAAACCTTTTGTAGTCCTCTGGTTCTTTTGTGCTTTCCTTTTCATTCTTCTCTACAAATTCATCTATATTTACATTTGCACTTTCAACAATTTTGTTAGAGGCTTTATTGAGACATTTATAAGCCTTGCTCTTGGTGGAATACCCTAGAAAGATTCCTTCATCACTTTTAGAGTCAAGATTTCCATTTCTATCATCTTTTAAGATATAACATTGACTACCCAAAATTTTGAAGTAACTTACATTGGGTGTGTAACCATACCATAGCTCATAGGGTGTCTTCTTGATATCTTTCTTGAATTATACACTGTTCAATGTGTAAAAAAAAGCACTGATAACTTCCCTCCAGAAGATTTGGGTGATGCCTTTCTCTATCATCAGTGTCCTTGCACAATCAACAATGGATATGTTCCTTCTTTCAGCAATTCCATTTTGTTGTGGTGTTCTCATTGCATAGACCTGTCTTTTGATCCCATGTTCATTACAAAAGTTAGTGAATTCATCTGAAATAAATTCCCCTCCTCTATTTTACCTTAAGCATTTCAATTATTTACAAATTTGTTTTTCTACCATTACTTTGTACAATTTAAACATCTTAAATGCCTCAGATTTATCTTTTAGAAACATAACTGTCATCATTCTAGAGTAATCATCAACAAAGAGAATAAAATATCTATCACCATAGTAACTCTTTGTCCTCATGGGTCCACATAGATCAGTATAGACTAATTCTAGAATGGCATAAGATGTATGGGTTTTGCTTTTGAAACTAGACTTTGTCATCTTACCTTTTTGACAATTTTTTCACATGATATTGTCGGGCTTAATCATCGTTGGTAAGCCTCTTACATTTCTCTTTCTGCTTGTTTTTATAATCATGTTGTCAAAGTTTACATGAAACAATATTTTGTGCCACAACCATATATCTTCGTTTCTAGCCATTAAGCAAGTGGTGTCAGTATCATTTAGATAGAATAAGTTACCTTTTGTCTGCTCACCAGTACCAATCATACTTCTTGATTTATTGAAGATCTTCGCCTTCTTATTTTCAAATGCTACTCTTTGACCTAAATTATTCAACTAAGAAACACTCAATAGATTATAATTCAATCCTTTCACCCAATAAGCATTCTCACATTTTATCAAGTTATTCAACATTATAGTTCCTTTACCTTCAACTGGACAAGGTGTATCATTACCCATTCTTACTGAACCACCATTATAGTATTCAAAAGTCTCAAAATTTTGTTTGTCACCTGTCATATGGTGAGTGCTACCACTATCTATGATCCAAACATCATTTTTACTAACTTTAGATATGAGTGCAGTTTCTACATACCTTTCTTCATCATCATCTGAATCATCTTTTACTGCCACAAACACCATCTTAATGTCTTCATCAGATTCTGTGTCAGTATCTTCATCTTTTCATTTAGCTAGGTAACTGGCCTTCTTTCCTTTGTCCTTGTAGTCTCGGGTATCTCTTCTTTCTGATTGTCGGTTGCTTCTGTAATCACATCTGTCAAACTTATTTTCAAATGACCTGTCATTACTTCTGTCATCTTTTCTTCTATTAGGACATCTTGTAGAAAAGTGTCCAATCTCTTTACAATTAAAACACACAAGTGGTAATTTACCTTTGTATTTACCTTTGCCTCTCTGCATTCTTCTAGCCATAAGTGCTTCAATTTCATCAAGATCTTCTTCTTCACTTTCACTATCACTATNTTTTCTCATAGTGTGTTTATGACTTGATTTACTTATTCTCAAAGAAGATTTGAATGCAGACTCTATGTTTGGTAAGACACTATTATCAAAGTTATTCATCTCAAATGAAATCAGTCTTCCAATCAAACTATCTAGAGTAACATTTCTATTTTATACTGCTCTCATTTCTTGTATGGCATATACTCTAATAGCATAAGTAGGCAGTAATGTTCTTAGAATTTTACTTACCACTATATCTTCATCTAGCACACCTCCAACTTATCGGATATAATTGACTACCTCTTTGATTCTTGTGCTATATTGTGTGATGTTTTCACCTTCTTTCATTATGAGATCATCAAACTTTCCTCTAAGGCTTTCTGCCTTGGCTCTCAGAATTTTTTTATCACCACCATGTACATGTTTCAATTTTTTCCACATCTGCTTTGCAATTGTGCATGCTTTGACATCTTCAAATTCAGCATCAAAGAGTGAGGAAGCAAGCTCTGTCATCATGCAGTTGTGCTCATGCTTCTCTCTCATTTGTTCAACTATGGTTGTTCCTATGGGAAACACATATTTAGTATCTAAGTATTGAGTAACATCATTTCCAATACCTGATAAGTGGAGTCTTATTCTGCTTTTCCATGAAGCAAAGTTGTCTTTGTTCAACTTGGGCACATCTTGTTTGTTCATCTTGTGATCTTTAACTTGATCTTTTAAACTCCCTTCCTAAGCACACTAGCTCTGATACCAATTTTTAGTAATAACCGAGAGGTGGGGGGGGGGGGT
>MU225600.1:143974-167221 GCA_018584345.1 Thuja plicata | reverse complement strand
TGGGGTGGGGTGAATCAGTTGCCTCAAAAATTAATCCTTAAATCAACCATTTAAAACTTATTACCACTTTTAAGCCTCTAGTTATCTTTAGTCCTGTAAGATGAATGCATTAAAATACTTATAACAAATTACTACTTGTTGGAATGATTTATAAAACCTTCTTCTGTATGTTTACCGATAAGCAATCTTTCTATTTACTGAAACATAGTAAATAACTAGTGTATACCGATCAATCCAGATTTACCTAAGTGAAATGCAAAACAATAAAGTAATGAATCATAGACACATTAACACATGGAATTTTAACGTGGAAACCCTGTTAAGGGAAAAACCACTGGGACCGGTACCCCAAATTTTCACTCTTCTGAAGTGAGCTCGGTTAAGAGCCAACCCTGTTAAAGGTTGTAAACACACTATTAGGTGTGACCTTGTTAGAGTATTTAAATAGATAGTTTGTCACTTAGTATCTGGCATCTAATGCTACCATCCTTGATCAAACACTCACTTGGCCTATCAATAGGTATTGGGCATATCCAATGCTACTTTCTATGATCAAACTTTTTGATACTCCTTGGGATGTATCTCAATTAAAAAATACTTTTAAGTCCTGCTCGGTTAAGAGAATTGATGCTTCAATGGTTAAACTGAAACAATAAATTGATCTGTTCACATATACAACTTGAATTGCAAATTTTCAGATCTATTTTAAGTGCATTACCTTTCTGATCAATATTATCAATTCAATACCTTTGCTCCACATTGTTCTGCTCTGTGATGTTGTATCACTGTTCATCGGTGTCCACATAATTTAGCTCTTTCCTCAGCTTGATTGATCAGGTCTGAATGAAGAATTTCTTCTCCTTCAGAATCTCTTCAACATCTATTCTCTTGTCACTCCCCTTATTCATAATGAATAAGCTTGTCTCTTATATAGACATGATTTCATCATTTCTTAGCTTTCTTGGTCTTGGCGTGATCCACAATTCTTGCCAATTAGATTTAAAAGAAAAACTCTAGTTTTATCTTGTTGAGATCTTCTTGCCAACTGGATAAAGCAACTTTAAATCCTTTACTTATCTCCGGCTTTATCTTGTCGATTAAAACAATGATAAGTATCAGTTAAGTCTATTTTTAGCTATTGACAGCTATGCATTTTGTCGTTTCTAAACTCTCTGTTATGTCGGTCAAAACTTTAGTTAGTCATCGGTGATAACTGACTGTTCCATCAGTGTGACTTCAGTTGTCTTTGGATCTCTGTCCGTTAGGAAACACTGTAATTCTGTCCATCGGGTTGCATTGTGCTTTTCTTGTCAGGAAACACTGTGACTTTGCTCATTGGCAATGCTGTACATTTTCTCGTCGGGTAACACTGTGACTTTTGCTTTCTTACTTTGTTCGTCAGTGTGCACTCCGTCAGTGTATAGAATCACTTTGTGAATACTTGACTCATATGTATTACTGATAGCATAGCCTTTGATTCATTGGTTCTTTGAAGTCTTTAGAAATATTTCCATGACCATACAAATTATATCAAGTTGACATCAATGATAATACAATACATTAATTGATTTAGTGTCTTGCATAAAATTTCTTATGTCTCCGTGATCATCAACTTAACATTTTCAAACATTCAATCAGTTATAGTTCATCAATCATTTTATGTCGACCTTTAGTTTGATTTACTCAGTCAATACCATGATGTGTCGGTGATCCCTAGCTCGGTTATCACTGTGCTTGGTATAAACTATATTTACTTGATGTTCACTGTTACTCGGTGTATACAGAACTCTTCAATTACCGACCACATAAACTTTGTTTGTTCCAGATCTTTAACTCATAAAAGATGTTTGTCATCATAATGATAATCGAATAAGTTGACATTAAATGACAATACAATAACTGATTAATGTCTATCATCACATCTGTAACTTGGTTGATCATCAACAAAATGAATTCAAACATACAATCAGTTGTAGTTCATCACTTGGTGTCAGTATGCCCCCTCGGGATGAAAAGCGAGACGGTGTTGCATGCATTGGAGTGAAAAAATTAATTTACAATGATTGCAAAAATTTGATGAAAATAAACCATGTCGATTTGAATCCCAAAAAATGATGATCTTTGAACTTGAGAAATGCCCCAAAGTGTGATGATGAAAAATAATGCTCCGTGAGAAAAAAAATCCCACCAAAATACCCCCTGGTTGCAAAAAAATGACTTTGAAAAGGTGTAAAAGGTAGTTTGGGAGCTCATTGTGCAAGTTGTTGTTTTGGAAAATCTTGGTGCCAAGTGAAAAATGGTGGTTCCCGTGGCAGAGCACCGATTCGAGAGAGTACGCCGGTATTAGAGACCGCGAGAGTACGACCCCCCAGTATGTGTCGCAAAAAAAATCCCTCTATTTTGTTGCATTGAAAAACTAGGGTTTGAAAAAAAAGTTGTATTGTTGGTGAAAATTTTAGGAAAAAATCAAGAATTTAGTGTTTTTATGCAAAAAAATTAATGGATTTTTGTGGGTTTTTAAAAATTTAATGGGTTTTAAATTATTTTGGAAAAAAAATAAAAAAATTAAAATTTATTGAGGTTGGACGTGTCAGCTCGCACATGAGGGGGGAAGGAAGATGGGGCGTGTGGGAGGTAAGATTTTTTATTATTTTTATTATTTTTAGTTTTAAAATTTTAATTAATTTTTTTTAATTTTAATGATTTTTATTTAATTTAATTTTTTTGTTTTTTAAATTTTATTTAATTTTTTAATTTTTTCGATTTGATAATGTTTTTTTTGTTTTTTTTTCGATTTTTGCAGTGATGATTTGATCAAATTTAGTAGATTTTAGATTTTGATTGATTTTGATATTTTTTTTTTTTGTATTTGTGGAATCGATTTTCCGATGTGGGGATTGATTTTTTTGATGTAGGGATTGATTTTTTCCGTTTATGATTTCAATTTTTGATGTGTTGGATTTTCTGATTGGTGAATGATCTTTCCAACTGATGCTGACAATTTTTTGATTTCTCTAGTTAAGTGGTTGATTTATTTGTCAATTTTTTTGATGTTCGTCGATTGTCGAATGTCGTTTCCTTTTTGTAGATTATAGGTGTGTAATGATGCCCCGATTTGCATGATAAAAATGATTTGCCATGAAATGTGTGACTGTTGTTTACTGTCAAAATTTGAGTGAACGGATGTATGTGAGAATGCAAGTATTTTGTTAGTCAGTGTAAGATAATCAATAATAGATCAATGTTGTATTGATGTCAACCTAATAGGATAGAAAATAATGTTTTTCATCCTCACGATATAGAGGTGAAAAATTTGATGCGCTCACAGAGATCCTGTAAATCTCATATGAGTAAGTAGAGAGTAGGATATGATTGACTTGAGATAATTGATATGAAATTGATGGTTGGTTTCTGACTATAACAGGTTCAACTAGATAAGCTGAATATGAGGGTGACGTACCCTAAACCCTTGCCATTGATTGCACATTTATCCCTAGAGGACTGACGCATGTTCAGATGATGTGGGTTAGGATATTTGTTGAGTATGCCCCAGATTCGAGTGAATCAGGGATTGTTAACAATAGTTGCAGAGAGGTGGCATAGTAACCATAATAGCTTTCACCTATGCACCAAAGAGATGACTATCACATCGGAGGTCATATACCAGATTTTGTGGATCCCAGTGATGAGAGAGTTAGTACATTTTGATCCGTATGATGATGGTGTCGCCGTACGTTGATTATTTGATGATGATCATATTAGAGGCTACATAGTGACTTGGGATATGATGATGCAGAGATAGTATGCCCCACTTCCCGCAGTTCTCTCAGCTTTTATTGGAGGATTCCTTATGACGGATTGGAGAGCGCATGGATTCCACATTGAGTGGGGTTGTTTATTGGAGAATATGCTTGTGATTATGAGACCACACCACTTCGCTTGGGGTACATGTATTCTAGCATATTTATATCATGAGCTACATCAGGTGGTTTATGAGCGTGCAGTAGCTTTATCAGCGAGTGCCATAGTGTTATAAATTTGGGTATGGGAGCATCTTCTAGTGACCCGACTAGTTGCAAAGAGAGCACGAGAGGAGGGTCAACCCTTCATCTATGGCTATAGCAGTTTGCTTATCTAGCCAAAGCTAGGAAAGTTAGAGTACTGGAGGAGACAAATTGATGATCTAGATATTGTTAATTGGAGACCTTATCTAGGATGTGAGGAGTGGTGCGAGGATCATCGAGATGTGTTACACATGTTCACATCAAGATGTGTTATACATGTTCACATCGAGATGGTTAATTGGTCACATACCTTACATTATTGAGAGATTTATCATTACTAGAGTATGGCGATAGTTTGGAAAGACGTAGGGTTTGCCCCAGGGGATAGCAATGTATGCACGTACCTAGAAGGACAAACCTATTTGGGGACCACGTGCATCATTTGAGGCAGCTATAGATGAGTTTCACACTTTAGTTCCAATTTCTTGGGATTATGAGGATGATGTGATGGATGCTGGTTGGACTGAGGAGTATACATAGTGGTTTTTAGCACATCCCTTTCCATGATTGTCTTCACCACATGAGCTAGTGCCTCCCTTGGAGAGTGATGATGATGATGATGATGAGGACCAACCTTGATGACTAGAAAGATATGGAGGATGACAGAGAGATCGCATAGAGGAGGAGGGTGCAGGATCAGATGATATCCCAATGAGAGCAGTGAGAGGGAGAGGTGGTAGAGTGATTGTTTGAGGAGCTAGTGGTGATGAGGATGACCATGTATAAGATGATGGTGGTCACAAGGGAGATGTTAGTGATCATGGAGGAGATGAGAGTGATCATGGAGGAGATGATAGTGATCATGATGGAGTTGTTGCAGAGAGGAGGAGATTGTTGTTTCCAAATCAATGATAGGTAGCTCGCAAAGCTAGGTCAGGTATAGTATAGGGTGCTGGACATGCTTTGTAGAGAGGTATCCTAGGTTAGGATATGCAGAGGTTGTGTGGGAGTTGGTTACAACATAGACATACATCATATTATTGCAAGGATGGATTCAGAGGCTTGAGGCTGAGTTAGCTTCTACTAGGTCAGAGAGAGATCACGACATTCATACCATGGAGGTAGAGTTAGCAGCTACTAGGACCTAGAGAGATCATGTTATACAACATCAAGGAGTAGCAGAGGATATAACCCAACAGTTAGAGAAGGTGACTAAAGATGGTATGAATAGACAAACCATGCGAGATATGTGAGAGGATATTCAGAGGGGGATTTCTATCACACTTTATATCATGAGTTATTTCCAGCTGGTCAGAGTGCTCGTTCTTATACATAGAGTGTTAGAGGTGGTATTTCACGGGAGGTTGAGAGTAGAGGTGTATCAGGGCCTTCTCCCAGACCTACAAGGGGACCAGATGCAGGGATAGGTGATGGTGTAGGACCATTGACCGATGCAGGAATAGGTACAGGTGCTGGTGCAGGTGCAAGTATAGGTGTAGGTACATGTGGCCATATTTTGATGGCTCGCTTGACAAAGTCAGGAGACAGTCATGCTTAGATCTTCTTGAGTGTATCCAATTTTTGATGATGACATATGCATCACCTTTGGTGATGTACTATTGATATATCTTGTTTTGTACCTTTTTTATGTAGACACTTATGATTTTTGGACATTGGAGAGACCTTACCCCTTAATTTTGATGATGTTCTTCTTTGATGTCAATATATGTGGATTTCTATGAGTTTAATGATTTATGATGATGCCATGAGACATTTGATGAATGCATTTTATATGATTATATCTATATGCATGTTTTTGTGATTTTTTATGTAGGATGTATGTATGCAGATACTATACTTTTGATGTTTATGTATGGATGCCCTAAAATGTTTGGAAAATGACGTTTTATCCTTTTTTTTTATGGATGCACAATATGAATGTGATGATTCTAGGTGATAATGAAATGCTTTATGTATATGATGGTGATTTATAATGATGTAATGCTTATAGATAATGTTAATATAACTAATGATTTGGGTAATATGTAATGTAACTAAATGACAATGAAATGTACCTAAATGAGGATATACAATATAATCATAAATGAACAATGAATGAAATGATACTAAAAATGCAAGTGTTCCTAAATATATATGAAAATGCCACTAATGAATGCAATTTGTGAAATATAAATGAGATGTATTATTTTTTATAAAGTCCCACATATTCCATCGAAATAATTATTATTGATACTTTAAATTGGATGTTTGACCCCCCTTTCCTTGAGAAATCCCAGAATGCAAGATGTATGCATGATTTAATCTAACATGAATGCAATATACAAATGAAACCTAAAACTATTATCACTTTTTAACGGATTGCTATTTTTTGCAAGTATCATCATTGAGCTTTTTTTGGTAAACCATTTGGAAACTGGTACAACCCTCACTGGTGAAATTTACAAACCATGATTGTATGAATACCTATTTCATCAGATTCAATGTGACCACTACCATCATTGAAGTTCTAAATCATAAATAAAACCCTCATTGGTAATATTTCCCCCACCATGAGAGTATGAATACCGATTTCATCAGATTTAATGTTGCAAGTGGATTTTGGCATTAAGATATGAGCAATCTAAATGGCCAAGGTATTCGTTTGTGTAAACAAACAAAGGTATGATCCCTATTGATAGACAAATGTCCTCGATGATTCTTTGATGATCATGTATTAGACGAACTTGCATATGTCTAGGAATCAACCTTACAAGCATAAATCTAAAAAAAATCATGTCTCCATCATTGCATATCTAGTTCAAAACATCATTGATAGGATAAGAAGACATGATAGAAAAATCAAGAAACATCATTGAACTTAACTTTGATATTTGTCTATTGATCCATTTTCTTAGAAAAAATATCCATCCAATTTTGATCCTTTATTCATAATGATTGATGTATCAACTTAGTGTTTGATTTCTTAGCCTTTGAATTTGATATGAGTCATATGTTTGGATTGTACAAATTTGATATTTGGATCAATCGATAAGTGTCAAAGAATGTGATTCTTGATTTTTGATGAAGGTATTTGAAATCTCAGTTGTGTTTGTTCTTCGATGAGTTCTTGAAATCTAAATTGTGCCCCTAATTGGATTTGTCAATGATAATGAACCAAGGAAACTTACAAATATCGTGACGAAGGTTTTTATGTACAAATGCAGCTTAGAGACTTTATTATGACTATGTACAAATGAAGGAATGCAATGCGGTATATACAAGGATGGGAAAATGTAAATGTAATGCAACTAGGCTTGACTTAGGGCATGCCTATTTATCAAGTTTTCACCACTTGGATTTATTGCACTTCTCTCTCTCTCTCTCTCTCTCTCTCTCTCTCTCTCTCTCTCTCTCTCTCTTTCTACCAAAGCGCCTATTTCTAGGTTTTCACCAAGGAACGTTTTATCTTTTTTTACTTTTTTTTGCTACCAAGGCGCTTATTGCTAGGTTTTCACCAAGGCACTTTTTTTTCTTTTTTCTTTTTCAATATTTTTGGATTTTCTCAGGATCAATTTGAACTATACAACATTATGCTTTTCCATCTGATACTTTATGCTCTTATACTCTTTCAATGGATACTCTTTCACCTGATTAGGTATAAAACATCTTTAAGTGTATGCTATTGATAGGTTCCTGAATCTCATCTCCTTCACAATAAGATAATTTGTATGTTCCCTTCCCATAGGATGATGTAATTACAAAGGGTCCTAGCCAATTTTTCCTCAAATTTCTTCTTGTTTTCCTTTACTGATTGGTTTATGAGATTTTCTCTTAGAACAAGATCACCTATTTGGAATTTTGAGGTTTAATCTTTCTGTTATTGTTATGAGACATTCTCTTTTGATACACTTGAAGATGATTATAATCTTGATGTTGATATTCTTCTAGTAACTCTAGCTCTTCCAATCTAGACACTCTATACTCCTCACCGGCCAGGATGCCATGTAATGAGACTCTTAAGGATGGAATTTCCACTTTTAATGGTAAAACTACTTTGGCTCCATACACTAAAGAAAAATGTGTGGCCCCAGTAGGTGTTCTGATGCTTGTTCTATAATCCCAAAGTGATGGGTTTAACTAGATGTGCCAATCCCTACCCAAATCATCAACTATTTTCTTGAGGATTTTCAAGATGTTCTTATTAGAGGCTTTTGCTTGTCCATTACCTTGAGGATAATAGATGGAAGAAAAATGTTGAGTAATATGAAAATTTTCACATAACTCCTTAATATCCTTATTTTTTAATTGTCTTCCATTATTGGTGATAAGTGCATGTGGGATATCATATCAGCAAATGGTGTAGTTTAGGATAAACATGGAAATTTGTTTCCCAGTTGCAGTTTTTAAGGGTATAACTTCCACCCATTTTGTATAGTACTCAGTTGCAATGATAATGTATTTGTGTCCATTAGAAGAAGGAGGATATATCATCCCTATCCAATCAAAACCCGATTGATAGAAAGACCAAGGTGTATTAATGGGATGTAATTCTTGTGTTGGCACATGTATCAAGTTCCCATGATATTGACACTTTTGACAATTTTTCACAAATTGGCATGCATATTTTTCCATGGTTGGCAAATATTTCCCCATCCTAAGAAGCTTCTTTGCTAAGGTAAATCCACTCGACTATGACCCAGAAATCCCCTCGTGAATGTCATGTAAAGCAATTTTTGATTCCTCACTCTCTAGACATCTAAGTAACGTTCCATCAAGAACTTTACGATACAATGTGTCAGCAATAATGGAAAAATGCGAGGCTTGGCATATAAGGTTTCATTTCTCATTTCAAGTTTGGTTTAAGGGTAAAGTGTTATCTTTGAGATATGTATAAATAGGACCATACCAAGTAGAGTCATGACCCACAAGTAGGAAAATGATTTGGGAATCAGGATGGTCATATGTAGGTTTTACCGATTCCTCCACCAAGAACTCATATCTATCACTTTGATCATGTATTTATAATAGTGAAGCTAGTGTGGCCATGACATCAGCTACTTTTTTCTCTGCTCTAGGTATTTTCTCAAATGTGATCAATACAAAATACTTTTTAAAGTCATCAATCATCCTTTTATAAGGCATGAGCTTGTCATCTTTAGTTTGGTGTTCATCATTAATCTGATTGATGACTAATTGGGAATCTCCATAAATTTATATTTCTGTAATCCTCCATTCTAAATTCATTTTGCATCCTATCACAAGAGCTTCATACTCTTCTATATTATGGGTGTAGAGAAATATCAATTTGAATGATTCGGGGATCGTATAACCTTGGGGTGTAATGAAGAGAACTTCTGTCCCCAAGCCATGTTGAGTATAGGATCCATCAAAGTATAACTTCCATGTCTTTGGCTCACTATTAAGGATACTTGCATCTAAAAACTCCACTTGAATAGGTTCCTCAATTGAGAGTGGTGATTCTTCTAGTTGATCTGTAGTAACTTATCCCTTAATAGCTTTATGGTCCACATACTCAATGTCAAACTCGCTCAGTACCATAACCCACTTGGCGAGCCTCCCTATGAGAGTTGATTTTTTAGGAAGATATTTGAGTGGATCTATTTTAGAAATAAGTCAAATTTTATGTGCAAGCATGTAATGTCAGAGCTTTTGAGATACAAAGATGATTGCTGAGCATGCTCTTTCTGCACAAGTATAATTGACCTCATATTTGACTAAAGTTCTACTAATATAGTAGATTGCTTTTTCTTTTCCTTTGTCATGTGCTTGTACTAACAAGGCCCCCAATGAATTTTCAGTTGCTGAGATGTATAAAATTAAAGGTTCTCCTGGTATTAGAGCCATTAGAACTGGAGGATTCACCAAATATTTCTTTAAAAGAGAAAAGGCATCTTCACATTTACTATCCCATTGAAAGAGGATATCTTTATGCAACAATTGAGTAAAGGAATGACATTTTTCTGCCAATTGGGATATGAATCGTCTAATATATTGTAGCCTTAATTGAAAAGACCTCAATTGACTAATATTTCTTGTTTCCCCCATTTCCATAATGGCTTGAAATTTAGCAAGATCCACTTCTATTCCTTTTGCTGATACAATATATCCCAACAATTTTCCCGATTGAACACCAAAGGCACACTTTTTAGGATTTAGCCTTACATTGAATTGTTCCAATCTTGTGAATATTTTATCAAGTATGGGTAGATGTTCTTTTCTGGTATAATATTTTGCAAGAATATCATCTACATATTCCTCCATAAATGTATGCATCATGCCATGAAATATGGTAGTCATGGCCCTTTGCAGATAGGTTGCCCCTGCATTTTTAAGACCAAATGATATCACATTCCAAAAAAAAGTACCCCAGGGATATGTAAAAGTCATCTTATCTTGATCTTCTAGAGCTATCTTTATTTGATTATAGCCACTAAACCCATATATTAAGGAAAACATAGAATGCCCCACTGTCAAATCTACTATAGTATCAATGTTAGGAAGCGGGAAATCATCTTTGGGACATGCTTTATTTAAATCCCTAAAGTTGGTTCAAATCCTTATGATTTTTTCACTTTTGGAAATAGGTACAATGTTGGAGATCCAAGTTGCATATTCAATAGACCAAATAAATCATGTGTCCAAAATTTTCTTTAACTATGCTTTAACTAATAATGCCATATGTGGATTCATTTTTCTCAATTTTTGCTTTACTAGTTTAACTCCTGGAGCTATGTTGAGATGGTTTATTATTAGATTTGGGTCCAATCATGGTATATCAACATAGGACCATGCCAAATTCACTTATCTTTCTTTGAAAAAGTCAATGAATTGCTCCCTTCTATAGACAAAGATGTAGCTAAATGAATAACCTTTGGTTCTGTCTCTATTCCAATGTTGATCTTTTCAATTGGCTCTATCAAGATAGCTGATCTTTCTTCATAATTGTTAGGTAAAATGTCAAGTCTCTCATCCTTAGGTGCTACAATTGGGTTTTCACCTTTGGATACACCATTTATTTTTACTATTTTTGGATCTAGCACTGCCACATGGTGGTTTTGACCACTAGATCTTTTATTGTTTTTTTCTTTTTCTTTTTCTCTTGATGACTAAGAAACTTGACATTTCCCTCCATTTCTACCTCTTTATATGATTCATTGGTGGAGAAAGTTTCAATTGCATTTAGGTACAAATATATGGCATGATCATCTTGTAATTCTGGTATATCATTTGTCTCAAGTTGGTCCCAATCAATCAATTCAAGATGAACAAGGGGTAAAGGATCAATTGGTAAATTTAGGTCAATGGGAGTTAGGGTCATGATTTCATTTGCAGGTTCATATATTGTATCGTGCAAATGAATAACATGTGTTTCCTCAAGATGGTCCATATAACTAGGATCAAAATCTCCCTCACTAGAGTCCTCTCAAGTTTCTTTAGGGAAAAAGTTTTGTACATTAAACCTAGATCTAGATTCTCCTAAGAAAGAGGGTACATAAGGCTCTCCTACACATTCTCAGTTTGTACTTAGAATTTCCTTTGGTATAGAAGTGTAAGAATGAAAAACATCTACCTCTTTATCATGAAAAGATGCCTCTAATAATGAATCCCATTCATATCCATTTGAATCATCTTCACTTTCTAAATCCAACATGTTAATGTGTTCATAAGGATTAGTGAAATTCTTTTGACCATTACCTTGCTCATGATATCCTATTGAGCTCCATGGGGGATATATAGGTTCTAACAACTCTCTATTTCTTTTTCCTAAAGGTCCTCTTCCTTTGTAACCCATCTTTTTCATGATATCAAATCCTTTCCCATATTTATGTGTGGTAATACTAATGTGTCGCACACTTACACTTGTTCCTTCCTCATCTTTGTATAACCATTTTAACACATTATTGTCTTCTTCTATCTCTACTGGAGTAGTTCCTCTAACAAAATTATCTTTATATTTGTGAGGAAGTGTTTGATTGGGTATGACCAAGGGTTTACCATGTGATTTAAGATAAGTTGGCATATCCATCAATGAAATAGAATATTCTCCAACTCCTTTTTTCTTTATCTTGCATTATTTTTCAAAGTTTTTCATCATGGTATCCATCTTCTTGTAATGTGCCACTTTTTCCTCTTCTCTTTCTAATCACGAACCCTCTTGAATGGGAGAATTTTATGTTGAGGAATTAGGGTTTTCTTGATTTGTGTTTAGAAAACTCACCTTTTCCTTACCTTTGTTAGATAGAGAAGGAATATTTTCTTCATGACTTGAGGTAGTGGGCTTATCATTTGGATCTTCTTTATCCTTTTATGTGGAGGGTGAATTCATCCTAGGAACTTCCTCCTTATCTTTTTATGAATGTGAGGTATATGTAGAAGCCTCATTATTTTGGGTTACAAAGGAATCTATAACCGGTTTGATATGATTGCATTATTGAAATGGTTTAAGATCCCCCCTGATAGTTATTTCTTGTTCAAAATAAGGAAATTTAAAACATTGATGGTAGGTAGATGGACCAGATTGTATCTCATGTATCCATGGCCTTTCCAACAATATGTTGTAGGTCAACTTGAGATTAAGTACTTGACAAACTATTTCTTTTTGAATAGGTCCTACCCGAATAGGTAAAATGACCATTCCTTTGGAAGATATCTTCTCATCATCATATGCTTTAAAAGTTAATTTTATTTTTGGATCAACTGATTCTTCAAAATATCCCAAGGAATTGACCAAATTTAGAGTACAAATATTTAGGCTGACACCTCCATCAATTAGGACTCTTTTGACCCTATGCTTTTGGATTAGGACTTCTATATGCAAGGGCAAATTTTGTGGATGATTTAAGGATATGTTATCTTGCTCTGAAAATGATAGGCAATGTGGTGGAATAATATGACTAACCATGTTTTGAAATTGGTCCACATATAGATTGGTAGGAACCATTGTATATACCAAAGCTTTTTCCAAGATCTCTTTATGTGTGGGTGATAGTTTTAAAAACTCCAAGATTGAAATTTGTGCGGGATTTTTTTGAAGTTGATCCATCAAATTATAGGTCTTGGAAGGAAATGATGAAGTATTAGGTATTGACACAATGTTGGAAGTTCTAGGTAGAATTACTTTTGATGCTTTCCATTGAGTGATGACATTGGTAGGCTCTTTGTTTTGTTTGTCTTTGATCACTATGAGATTAATGGTGTTCTCATAACTAGACAAAGAATTTATTGTATTGGCATAGGTGTGATCAAAATTTACCTTATGACCTCTCTTTTGATTGTATTGATTAGTCTTTGAAGATTCATGCTTCTCATGATTTAGGAAAGGAGTTTT
Source organism: Thuja plicata (assembly GCA_018584345.1). NCBI lineage: Eukaryota > Viridiplantae > Streptophyta > Pinopsida > Cupressales > Cupressaceae > Thuja > Thuja plicata. The sequence goes on along the minus strand of MU225600.1, from coordinate 153,868 downwards.
AAAGGCCATGTAATCTTCATTATTATTGGGTCCATCAACCTCAATAATACCATTGTCTATGAGGTCTTGAACCACATGTTTCAACTTCATACAATCATTCATTTTATGCCCTTTATTATGATGATATTCACAATGATTAGAATCACTCTACCATGATGGATTTAATTGAGGTTCATATGGTCTCACCTCCAGTAAAGTCATAATTTTGTTGACAATAAGTCTTCCTAGGGCCGACTCAAGTGGTTCCCCCAATGGAGTAAACTTTCTCCGTGGTCCTGGAGTAAATTGTGTAATAAAGTTAGGTTTAGGCTTGACACTTCCTTGATTGTTGTTGGAAGTGTTTGCATTGTTTAAAGGATTATTGGAGAATTGGTTAACATCATTATTCTGATTAGTGGAACCCATTGAAAGATTGAAAGGTTTTGGTTTAAGATTGTGAGCTTTGACTACTCCATCATTGACTAAATGTTTGTTCATATTCTTCATCCAAAACTTCAGTTTATCATTATTAGTATTGTTTGAATAATTATTTTTGAAGGTATTGTTGTTGTTTGAAAAGGTTTTATTATCCTTGTAAATCTTTAGTTTCCCATTTTCTACTAAAGCATGCTCTATCTGGACTCCATTTTCTATCACTTTTTTAAAATTTGGTGGACAATTAAGTTGTAACTTGAATTTCATTATGGCCACCAAACTGTTTATATATATATATATATATATATATATATATATATATATATATATATATATATCCATTTTTTTCCTTTTCAAGTATACTTCATTAACATTTGGCAAAGATTCTTCTCCACCTTTTTAGAAAACTCAAAAAGGCTTCCCCATTTTTTTGCTTGGTAATGCATAGATCTAACATGGTAATTTTTCATTCGATATTGTAAGAATATTGAATAACAAACTTGGATATTAATTACTCAAAATTCTTTAAACCCAGAGGTAACTTTGAAAACCATTCCATTGTTGACCCACCTAGGCTTCGGGGAAACAACCTCATCAAATAGGTAGGTTCATGAAGAAATTCCATGCTTAAGGTGCTAAATTCCCTTATGTGGTCCTGTGGGTCTGTTGTACCCATATATTTTTTGTACCTAGGAAAAACCACGTTTTGGGGAAAAGGTTTCATAAATAAGTTTTTATAAAATGGAAAAGGACAAGTAGCTTCAATTGAGAATTTTTTTGGGTAGCCTCTTTCTTCATTCTATCCATTTGAGTTTGTAGGGATTTGATTTGTTGGTTCATGGATTTTAAAGGAGTATCTTCTTCCTCATCAGTTGTTAATTGGGATGTGTCAAAATTATGAGGAAGTTTTACTCCTAATATTTCCAAGTTTAGAAAATATGTCTCCTTTTCCTTTTCTAAAACTTTTTCCATCATTTTCATGAACATAGGATTTTGAGAAGCTTCATTGACCTTTTCTTCGGTCAATTCTTTATTATGGTTATTATTGATTTCTCCATTGTTATTAGCTTCAAACCACATGTTAGTTTCCATTGAGATTGCTCCTAATTTTTCCTCTTTATTTCTCTCTTTAAAGGGTTGATAAGGAGAATGAGGAGTCTCTTCCAAATAGGGTATCTCTTCTCTTAGCACGGTTCTGTCCTTTTGTAAAGACAATTTAATATGACGAGATCTTGTCCAAACTGACATGAAAAGGAATTGAGAAGTTTTGTTGATGAATTATTCACTTGAGAAGAATGATGATTTATATGAAATTTGGATCTTTCAAATGTATGTTGTAGTTTTTTTTCAAGTTCATGTATCATCAAGCATAGCAACCACAAATACACATGTTTTATAACTTCTAAAAAAAGCTATAAAAGTGTATATTCTCTGGATGTTTTTGACAAAGTCTCCATAAGAAAATAATTCAGTCAAGCTACCTATGGTCAATTTGGTTTAAAAAGGTTTAAAAAGGTATGATTTCTACTTAACCATGTTATAATCAAGATTGTGGTTAAAAATAGTTGAGTCTATCCCCCATCACAGAGGCCTCCCACAAGCGTAAAAACATGATTTTGCGCAATCCCGAAGGACTACTAGAGGAGGTATGATTCTAAAGTCTTTCTGTCACTCACCTATTAAAGATGAATATATATATTTTATATTGGGTTGGATTACCATGGCTAAAAATGGTTGTATCCCACTTGGGTCGTTCCCTCTCACCGTCCTCGATAAGGAAATCTCAGGAGGCAGGACCACTAAAGATCTATCAAGTATATGGAAAGCAAGAAATGAAATGAATAGGTAGGTTTAGGAATTTGATTCACCCAAAGGGTGAAGAGAATATCCCTACTACTTCCTGACTTCCAAACACGATTGACAAAGTTCATTCTAAGCCTCTTTAATCTAGTGGGATTAGAGTATTTTTGGTTTTTTTATTCACCCAAAGAGTGAAGAGCATATACCTTAGCGATTTTTATTCATAAACAAGGAGGCTTAATTAGGTGTTTGGTTCATTACTTAGCTCCTTTCTATCCCAAATTTAGCATGTCAAGGAGTTTGATTCACCAAAGGTGAAGGGCATATCCCTAATTCTTCACTCAAGATTTCAATTCGCTCTTTTACCTTAAGCTAGATGTATGAATAAAATTGCCACAATTTAAACAAATACATAAGGATTTAGGAATACCTCATTTTGATGCTAGAAAAAGCTAGGCATATTTATGATTTTTTTTTCCCTTTTTGTATACTCACCTAGTGGCGATTGTTCTAGCTCCTTAGCATCCAAGTTTTCTCCCCAAAATGTTAGTTTCAACAATCAAGCAAAACAAAGGGAAGGAAAATTGAAACCAAATCCACCTCAAATGAATGAACAAATACTTAAGCCAAATATGGAAACTTAGTTTGATAGAGTTTGCAAATTTTTATGTAATGTTCATATACTTTCTCTTCCTCTTCTAAGTTCTCCACTATGTCTGCGTTATGGATTTGCTTAGCATATTTATTCAATCTTTTAGATTCCTTCTCTTTCCAATAATCCAATACTCTACACTTTGATTTTTGAACTTTAAGGTGTATTATATTCAAATGGGAGAAGTATCTAAAGGACTATATGGCATGTTATAAAATGCTTGGTAAAGGTTAGTGATCTTCCAATACCTATTTCGTGCTTGAATTATTTCTTCCAACGTTTCGGCTTCATTTCATAATTGTATCCATTTTGCTTCTTTGTATAGCTTCTTTGCCTCTTTCTTTTGATAATAATCATGTGATTTGTGTATTGATTTCCAAGTTTTTCTTGACTTGATCCTTTTAATAATCTGCAATTCATAAAAAAAACATCAATTAATTATCAAATTTATCAATTATACAACTTGAATTTGATGTTTCTTATCATTAACCAAATGCAATGTAGAACAGACTGAATGCAACTCAAGATAGACCGAATGCAACTGAGAGCAGACCAGATGCAACTTGGAATAGATAAAATGAAACTAAACATAAACCAGATGCAACTTGGAACATACCAAATGCAACTAAACACAGACAAAATGCAACTCAACACATACCAGATGCAACTCAGAATAGACCCAATGCAACTCAAGATTTACCAAACATTTATGCAAAATCTCCTAAATGATATGCAAATTTTACTCAATGAAATGCAAAGTTTTCTAAATAATATGCAAAATTCACTAAATGAGATGCAAAGTTTTCAAAAGATATGCAAATTTTCACTAAATGAGATGCAAAGTTTCGAAAAGATATGCAAATTTTCACTAAGTGAGATGCAAAGTTTCCAAATGATATGTAAATATTCCTAAATGTTATGAAAACTTCACTAAATGATAGAAATTACAACATAACCCTCAAATAGAGTCTATTTATCAGCAAAAACAAAATGCGAGCTTCTTTGGACCAGGTGCGAGCTTGTACAGAATAGGTGCGAGATTGTACAGAATAGGTGTGAGCTTCTTTGTACCAAGTGCAAGATTTTACTATCTGGATGCTATATTTCATAGACCAAGTGCGAGTTGTGATAGACCAGATGCGATCTTCTTCGTACCAAGTGCGAGCTTCTTTATACCAGGTGTGAGTTTCTGATGATTATGGAGAATCTGTAATGTAAATTCTTCAAAATTGATGTTTATAAAGTGAGGCTTGAGCCCCACAGTGGGCGCCAAATGTAGTCCATAAATATACAATTCACAAAAGTGCATGAAACATTAGTTTAACATACTTCTCAATCAAACTTTTAAAGATCTAACTATGTTAATCAACTTTGAAAGTGAAAGAAAATTAAGAGCGTCTCATGGATCTCTATCTAGAAGGACTAAACAAATGCTCTCAACTTCAAAGCATCCTAAAGTAACAACCCCTAGAATGATAATTGTACTAATAATGAGTGGTGAGGATAGCAAAGCCTAAATGAGTGATGAGGATAGTAAAGCCTTGGAGTGATCCATGTGCTCCTCATCCCTTCTTCTCAATGGCTCTTTGATTCTTTGTCCCCTTTGTTGAAAGTAATTAGGATTTAATTAAATCAATAAATTAATTAAATTATCCATGTAAGGGATTTTAATGGGTTGCATTTGATTTATTTAATTTGAACCATATAACTAATTAATTTAATCAATTACATAGTTTAATTAATCCCCTTTTGGCTTAAATTTAATTAATTAATGGCTTTGTTATTTAATCCATGATGTTGACTTGATTTGACCCCTTTTGACTTTGGTTAATCAATCCTATGATATGATCATTTTGTATCGACCCAAACTTATTTATTCCTAGGTATATCTAGCTTAAGAATGTGTCCATAAGTATGAGACAAAATATTGAGTCATTTGCAAAGTGTTAGGATGCCTATTTGCAAAGACTCATAATTGTCAAAAAGGTAGAATACTCTTGATCGATGATTTGTGTAAACTATTATCATTACATTGATACACTCCTTAAATGATAAAATTAAATATCAATACGTATCAAGTTCCTAAAATGAAAAATTCTAATCAAAACAACAATTTTCCAAGTTCTAATATGTCCAAGTACGAACCTTTAGAATGTTAATATGAATAAATGTGAGTAAAATGTACCTAAGTCTAAATCTAAGAAATGTGCATGAATGTATTAATAGGTCCACTTAATACCTTTTGAACACCATAATTATCATGAAAATCAGAGATGTAAGAAATAATTATGAGATAGAAGGGGAAAAAAAGATCTAACTTTAATAAAAAAATAATTGCACCTACAACAAAGTTTGGAAAAATGGCCTACACCATTTTTATGTGCTCAAATCCAATTACTTTCTATCAAATCTTATTTTGGAAAAAAATGACACCATGGTAAAAAGTTATGATAGATTAAAAATAAGTTACTCAATTAGGGCATAAGAGGGAAAAATTAGGCCCATAGCTGCTTTAGAGCTTGATTGTCCCATATTATTAGAGGATCTACTATTAACTTAAAAAATGTTTTGTATTATTTGGTGATAGTGGTGCTACTTAGTCATTAGCTCTTACACATTACTAATGGTGGTGTTTGAGGCTTTAGCCAACCTCTAATATGAGTGGCCGCTATATTGAAAGTAATGCTAAAGATTGTTAATTAATAAAAAAATATAAATTTAAACATTGGTGGTTGTACCTATTGGCATACTAATGACATAAGAAGACATAGTTTTCAGAGAGAGCGTGTTCTTAGAATATGAAAAATCTCACACAATTTTAATGATAAATAAAAAAATCTAACATTATGGATTGTGGAAGCTACATGACTTACTTAACATTGTAAGGAAATTAAGTAGGGAAAAAAATTCCTTACAAGTCGTATTTGAGCTTGATCACCTTTGGTTTCATTTGTGGGTTGTTGGTTTTTTTGAACTAATCTAAATTTGAGTGAGAGCTTGTGTAGAAGATACTTTGTGATCTTGTTGCAGGAATTTTCTGATGCCTAATTTTTTAGGGAAAGTAGAGGAGGATAAATTTACTATAAATAATTTTTAAATGTGGAAGTTGGACATGGAGGATCGGATAATAGATCAAGATCTCTGATAGTCTATTGATGAGAATACTATGAGACCTACAAACCCAGATGAGGCTTCTAAATATGATGTTATGGAATATTAAGCCAGGGGTCTAATCAAATTATGCATTGTAGACTTTTTTTTAATCAATGTATATGAAGAGTCCTTTACAAAGAATCTATCGAACAAGCTTGGAGAGATGTATCAACTGAAATCTTTAGTAAATGATATTTTCTTGAGGAAGAAACTATATTACTTGAGAATGAAGGAGGGTGGAAAAAATTACAAACCACATGGGAGCATTGAATATGTTGGTGTCTTAGTTGGCATATGTTAGTGGTAAGATGGGTAAGGAGGATAAATGTCAAATATTGTTTTTTTCTTTTCCTATTTCATGAGACTCTCTTGTTATGGCCATTGGTGGTACTTCTGTTGTTTTGAGGATGGAAGATGTGGTGGTTTTTTTTCTTTCTAAGGAGATGAGGATTAAGATATCAATTAGTGTCAAGGAAGCTCTAGTTGTTCAAGGAATAACTAAGGAAAAAGATAAGAAGAATGATAATTGTAACAAATCCAAATCCAGAGGGAGATCCAAATATCATGGAAAGTCCAAATTTATTTTCTACAACTGTGGTAAGCCTAGACACATCTGCAAGGGCTACAAAGAAGAAAAGAATAAATTTGATTTTGATTTAAGTTTGAGAAGGAAGATGGTGATGTATTTATTACAATTTTTTTCGCTCATGCATGGTTAATTGAATTAGATGCATCTTTTCATATGACCTCTAATAAAGATTGATTTTATAAATATGAATAATTTAATGGAGGTAAGGTGTACTTGGGTGATAATTATCACTTAAATATTGTTGGTCATGGTAAAATAAAACCAATATTCTTGATGGTATAACAAGAATAATTAATGGTGTGTTTCATCTCCTTGGTCTGAGATGAAATTTTTTATTTGTGATAAAAATGATAGATTCAAGTATGCAGGCAGTCTTTTTGATGTAGGGTGAAAAATGGTGAGAGATGCTATGGTAATTGCTAGAGGTGTCAAGATTGACACATTATATAAGCTATATGCATACATTATTGAGTATACTCGTACTTCTTAGAAGACTAAATCTATGGATACTTCATTAGAAAAGGTGAGGGTTTCACCTACAACAAATGGTCATGGATTTTGGGTACATAAGGGTTCTTTTTATTTTGAATCAAATTTAGCTATAGATAAGACTATATTATAGAACCAAAGACTTTTCCATGTTGGGGAGAAGGTTCTAAGGACCTTGAATAAAATAAACCTTGTTTAAGGTTTGAATCATTGTAATCTTGACTTTGATTTTTATGAGTATTGCATTTATGGAAAATAAAACTGCATTTATTTTTTCTCATAAATCTTGTGGTGCATTGGATCTTATTCATTTTGATGTATTTGGTCTTGTAGATGTTCCTTCCATTGGAAAATATACATATGTTTCATTACTGTTGATTATAGCAGAAGGACATGAATATATTTTATAAAGAGAAAATTTGATATTTCAATCAATTTAAAGAATTTAGAGCAATGGTTGAATTGTAGACTGGAAGGAAAATAAAATGTTTGAGGATAGATAATGGAGGTAAGTTTTTCTCTAATGATTTCGATAGGTTTTGTAAAGATTGTAGCATCCACAGGCATAAGACAACTCTGTATTATCCACAATAGAATGGAGTTACAAAAAGGACGAACATGACATTGATGGAGGAGGCTAGGAGTATGCTAAGTGGCATTGGCTTAGAATAAAGGTTTTGGGCTAAAGATATTACTATTGCTTGCTACATGATTAGCATGTCTCCTACATTATCTCTTGTTGATAAAATTCCTATGGAAGCATGGTCAGGTCATAAGCCTTCATTGAGACATCTTAGAGTTTTTATCTATGATACATATGCATATGTGCCAAAGGAGAAGCAAACAAATTTGGATAATAAGGTTGTCAAATATATATTCATCAGTTATAGTCATGGTGTGAAAGGATAAAAAATTTGGGACCTTATTGCACATAAAGGAATATCTAGTAGTCGTGCTATTTTTAGAGAATTTGGGCCTTCTTATATTGCATTATAGCTTGAATAAACTAAAAAGGAAGATATGATTCAACTTTCATCTACACCTAAGAAATTTGAAATCAAGACACCTAGATAGACAAGAAGTTAAAGAGAGATCATCTAGCTTTGAGTCTTTAGAAGACAAGGAAGAACCTCCAATTCAGATTGTTTAAAGGTTTATAAGGAAGAGACAACCACTTGAAAATTATTCTCCTGATGATTGGAGATGTATTTTTTCTTTAAATAATCATGTGGATGAACCTAGATTTTTAGAAGAGGCATTAGGTATGAATGATGTAGAATCTAGGAAAATTTCTATGGATGAAGAAATGACAGCTTTGAAAAGAATGATATATGGGATTGTGTACCATTGCCTGAAGGATAAAAACATGTTGGTTGCAAATGGGTGTTCAAGAAAAATATTGGTTTAGATGGAAGTATTGAGAAGTGTAAAGTAAGGTTGGTTGTGAAAGGCCACTCTCAAGTTTAGGGTGTTGATTATGGTGAGATATTCTCTCTTATTGAAAAAATGACACATTAAATTTTTGCTTTCTATTGCTACTATTTATGGTTTAGAGGTTGAGAAAATGGATTTTAAAACTACTTTCTTTCATGGTAATTTAGAGGGGGATATTTACATGACACAATTATAGAACTATGTGGTAAAAGGTAAAAGTAATTTGGTTTACAAATTGAAGAAATATTTGTATGGTCTCAAGCATATTCCTAGGATGTAGTACCAAAAATTTGATACTGTACAATAAGAAAATAGGGAGAGAAATGCATCATAAAACATACTAAGTGAATTACTTCCCCATTCCATCAATTGAATATTAGAAAGGATGAATATCTCCAATAGGCTCAAGGGGTGAGTCAAGCACTAATTGAAAATATGGTATGTCATTCCCTAAATAATGTAATTAAAATGAGATGAGAATGATTATGTGTATAGTCAGAAAATGGAAGCACTTCCATTGTAGACTTGTTTAGCCTTTCGAGTAAGTGGTTTGGGGTCATATCAAGCACCTTGAATGGGTTCCTGATCTAGACCTGGCTTTCCCCCCCCATTCTGCCCCTACTTCCACTTCTTTCCAACCTGATTTTTGCATCCTGGACTACAGATCTGAGCTCTTTGACCTCAGGGTCAGGGTCAACCTTTTGGGTCTATGTTGACCTCAAACCTGACCTAGGTCAAGGTTAAAATCGACCTTGACCTAGGTCAAGGTTGACCTTGACCCTGACCTAGGGTTCAAACTTTGGGGTCTTCCAGTTTCTAAATGTCAGTCTTTGCAAAAGTTATTTCCCGCTTCCGGGTCTGCTGTTTTGGGTTCCGAAGCGTCAATTCCTAAACTATATTTAATATAGGTCCTCTCCTAAGGGTAAAGGATTTAATGGAAATTTAATTATCCTATGTCGGTCTCCTTAGAAGATTTTACCCTAGTTTCATATAAAAGGAAGCCTTTCTCTCTCATTTTCTCTAAGCATGATGAACTCTCAACTAGGTGATACTAAGCATCCTTGAGAAATTGAGAAGCATTATCAAGTGAAGATTAAATCAAGCATTCAAGAAAGATTTGAAAAAAGGATTCATCCACCATCAAGCATCCATTCATCAAAGAGATCCATGGGAGACCATTGAAGGATTCAAGCTACACAGGTGCCCTTTTGGTGATCTCTCCATCCATCTTCTTCCAAGCCTCTTCATAATCAAGAACCCATTCAAGATTTGGTGTTGGAGATCAACAAGAAATTGATTGAAGACATCCTACATTCTAAATTCTAGATCCATTGGTGCCTACATACTTGTGGATTCAAGGATT
>MU225600.1:117923-143924 GCA_018584345.1 Thuja plicata | reverse complement strand
TCAAGAACCCATTCAAGATTTGGTGTTGGAGATCAACAAGAAATTGATTGAAGACATCCTACATTCTAAATTCTAGATCCATTGGTGCCTACATACTTGTGGATTCAAGGATTCAAATCCTCCACAATAAATTTTACAAGCAAGGTGAATTTATGCATTTACTTTGTTTACTTCTGCATTTTCAATTATATATATTTAAGGTTAATTCCAAAATCGGGGTTTGACTAAAGAAAACCCCCCCCCCCCAAAAAAAACCTCTTTTTATTGCAGGTATAGGTTTGGGACTATGGATTTGAACCCAGATCTAGATACCCTTTTCGGCAAACTTTCAGGATCTGCGAACAGATTTTCTGTCGGACCTATGCAGGTCAAGGTTGAAATTATTGGGTCAGGGGTGACATTTGTGGGTAAAGGTTGAAATTTTTCATAAGACGATGTCAGATCAGAAAATTATTTATGGGTTTTGTTCATCTCTGCATTTCCTTTCCAGATCATACTTCAGTTTTTCTAGAAACAGAGCACAGACTCCGAAAAATAGCATTCTTTGATATGAAATATTTCAAGGTTGGTGCATTTCTCCTATCCATTTCAATTCAAATCCTTAATCATTCTAAATCTATCACACATTCATTCCTTTCCATAAAACGGGGGAATTTAAGACTTTCCTCTTTGTTCTCATTTCCAAATGATTGATTCATTTGTGCATTGATCCTTTTTGGGTTGATCAATTTGGATTTTTCCTTTGGGCATCTTGGGATGGAAGAGGAATATCTTATCTTTTCCCAATATATTTCAAATTTTACATGTTCTTATGTTACATTTTGGTGACCTCTATTTTATATGTTACATTATGTAATGTAATTGATCTATTAGAAAGACACTAAAAGTTGATAAAAAAAGACTGATATGAACTAATATCAAGTTGTAACTGATGGAAATGGAAATCAGAAGATGAAAATTTTGGCAAGTGGCCTGATCAACATAGGTTATAGGTTTTCATTTATGGAAACACTACTCATTGGCATGGTTGCTTGGAGTACAATCCATTTTTGTAAAAATGATGAAGTCCAGGATGTAGTTAACAGGGTACAATCAGACAGTTTTGATCAGCGAGCACCGTATGCATCAAACTAAGTTATGTGAGATTAGATTAGTTTACTATGGGATGGTATAAACCTTTAGTTAAAGTCTCTTGGCTTTTAGAGTTGACAAGACAAAGTTACAACATGTTGAAGTTAGGCGAAAATAGAACAACAATGATATATGGCAGATGAATGGTCATGATGATTAAGGGAGTAGTTTGAGGAATCTAGAAGTGCTACTTTGGATTTGGATTGGGTCCTACCCTAATTGTGTTGAAATATGATCACCGACTATGTATTTTCTATTTGGTTAAGTGTTGGACACGTTTTGTGATGTTATTCTGAGCCGACTGGAAGAATCTTTTTTAGATCGAGTATATAAGTAGAGTTATTTTATGATGCAAAGAAGTGTGTGAAATTCATAGATGCATTGTGATGTCTGAATCAGATAGATTTTTATTGAATCTCTAAATGTGACTATTAAAGCATATAAGATGCTTGTATTGTTCATTTTAATAAATCATTATAACATAACAATTTTGCTTTGTAAGAGTAGTGTGCTCATTGTATACCCCTAACAGGGTTTCTATCCTTTAACAAGGATATGTACTAAATGTAATATTTAGCTCCTAACAGGGACACTATACTTCTTAGTACATCATTTGTGGGTATCATCCCCACCGGGGTTTTCCCTTATCCAGGGTTTCCTCGGGAACAAATTATGGTGTTATGAGTTGTCTACTTTATGTGCATGTTCTATTTATTTCAGTACTTGCATGGTTAATTTTGAATTGGTTAAATCTATTTTAAAAGTTCTATAATACTGATTCACCCCCCTTCTCAGTATTACTTAATCCTGACAATTAGTATCAGAGTGTGTGGCCCTTGGAGAGAAAGTCTAACAACTTAAGGGAGATCTAGATGGATTCAAGTAGTTTGGAAGAGAACTTTGAGGTAGCACTTGAAGACCTTGATAAGGAAAAAGATGATAATGCTGAGTTGAAATTCAAATTGAGAAGAGCTGAGAGATTCATAAAGAAACTTAAGGAACAACTTGAACTTTCTAGGAACCAAAGACAAGATCATATGGATAAAATTAAAGAGGAATATGATAATGATTCATCTAATCAAATCAAGCACCTTGAACAAGAAAAAGAAGCATTGAAGTAGGAACATGAAACTACTTCTATTTAGATGGCTAGAGAAATTCAACAAGAGAGAGATGGGAAAACTAAAATTGAAGAGATTTTAAAGAATACAAATGTTCAGATGGGAAATGCAGGTTGAACTTGATGACTATAGAATCAAGTATCATGAGTTAGATAAATACAACCAAATCATTAAAGGAGAACTTGTTGAGGCTAAGAAACACATTGAAAAACTTCATGCTAGTAGTGATAATATTGATGAATAGAGGGAAAGACAAAATCCTAAAGCTGACATGATAGGAGTTGGCTTTTATAAAGCTGAATGCTCAAATTCTCAAGAAAGATAGTCTGAAGGAAAATTAGTTGAGATACCTAATAATCAGGAAGACCTTATACAACAAGAAGAACCTAGAGATCATATAAGACCTTTCATAGGTAGATGCTTTGGATGCAACAAAGTTGGTCACGTGAAGAGAGATTGTAGAGGTAAAGATCCTTACAAGCCCTTTTCTGGTAATTGTTTTAATTGTTATGAATATGGACACAAGAAGATAGAATGTAGAAAAACATGATCAATACCACACAAAACAAGACTACATCAGAGAAGAAGCAACAACTAAGATTACATGTTACAAGTGCAACAACTTTGGGCACATTGCAAGGAAATGTAGGTTACAGGTTAATCAAAATAGATCATCTCCTACATGTTATAAATGTAACAATCAAGGACATATATCAAATTTTGTAGGTATAATAGAGCTGCAAATAACATAAGACCACCACCTATTTTTGTAAAGAAAAATGTTGGTGATTTTGGAAAAAGTATGGCAAAATACATGGAAGAGTTTGGCAGTCAATTTGTGAAGGAGAGTGAAAAAGTTTGGAAAGAAAAGGAGCAGAGTGAGCCTAAGGTTCAGGGAGATTCAGTAGATGCTACTGAACCCTCGCCTGATGTTGCTACATCAACCTAAATGGAGAAGCATAGCCTTAGAGGGAGATTTAGATATATAACATAAATCTATCCAACCCCTGTATATGCAGAATAAGATTTTGTGAGCTTATGGAGAGTATATATGATTGGTTTGAAGTAACTATCTAAGATCGCATAGTTATACACATTGTATCTTGTGATCGCTAGAATGATGGTTGAATAGATCATTTATAGGCTTATAATTTCATTAGGAAATGTGTCGATCTGTGCATAGAAAATTATAAGTTTATTCACCTAGATATTTCTATTCATAATTCAAGCAGAGCTGAAGGAGACTAGAGGAACAAGAAAAGAAGCTAGGGCATTTTTGTGATCGATGAGTGTGCATACCCTGATTCATCAAGGAAAAGGTATTTTGATCACTTGTGAGCTTTTTATTACTATGGATACTCTATTTATTTTTGATGTTAGTGAAAGACCAAGGTACAAATTCAAGAAACATCCTTAACAAATCCACTGAAGATGATCCCGAAGACACATTTTTGCAAACACCCTATGGCGTGCTCCATGTAGAACACATTAGGGCATACATTCACTACACATATGAGTCACTAGGAGACTTTGAGATCTTCAAAGAGATGAAATAAATGATCAAGGAGGATAGGAAATGGAAGGATGAGTTCTCTCATTTAGAAAACCTCAGTATTATGTGAATGGTGGAACTCTATGAGTTTGATGAAGAAGAATGGATCAATATTATTATTAGCAGAGTTCATGATTAGTTTATATGAATAGGTGAGAAGCCTATTAAGATTACCAGTGAGATGATACATGATGTTACAAGATTGGACAATTCTAGCATTATCCTTGTTGTGAAGAAGAACACAAAGAAATAAGTGGAAACCCTAACACACTCTAGATGGGATAAGAGGGCAATGGCCATAACTGACATCTTTTAGCAAGATGTGAGATTGATTTATATGATCTTAGTGTATAATATTCATTATAGAAGCCAAACTAATTCATTTTTTGTAGGATTCATTATGATGTCTTACAAGATGGTGAAAGAGAATGTAAAATATAATCTATGCAAAGTTCTGAGACAATAATATCTAGAAAATGTCAAGAAAATTAATAGAGACAAATCAAAGGCATTCAGGTTTGGATCATTATTAATACATATTTACATTCATATAGTAAATAAATTTCCTAGAATGCACCCTAGGGCATGGAAAGACAATGAACCTACTGGGATTCAAATCACAAAAAGTTATAGGAGATAGAATAACACTTGGGTAGATGGGGAGTTGTTTGCTATGTTAAAAATTATACAAAGACAAATGAAGAAGAAAGTAAGAATGCCTGAAGAAGTGATTGAGAAGTAAAAGGATATAATATCTTTCATGGTTGAAACTGATTGTGTATGCTTTGAGGCAATAGAACCTAGGAAGAAGTGGAGTTAACATATGGGTTATGAAGTTAGTGCAGAAGTTATAACTATGCAAGTAGAATATATATTATCTTTTGAGGCTGGTCCTTCCGAAGAAAGATGGGGAACATATGAAGAGAAATCAGCCAAGATTAGAGAAGAATATACCAGAGTAGAAAGGAGGAGGAAAGTTGAGAATGTAGTTGAAAATCTTGCAGCAAAGCAGGTATTACCAAGGATGAAATGAAATTAGTAAGGAAAAAGATGAAAAAATTATTTCTGGATTGACAACCACTGCTCCTGCAACCCTTCCACCTCCACAAACTGAAAAGGTTACCATTCCACCTTCTACTATGATCGATGTACTTGATACTACCACCTACACCACCCAAGAGGATATCATGGGCAGAGAAAATAGTAGAGATCCCTATGAGAAGCACAAGATCCTCCCAAAAAATTTCACCACCTAAAAGACAAAGGAATAAAGTAGAAGAGGAGAAAGTAGAGGAAAATAAAGTGGAAGAGAAGAAAATAGAGGAAATACATCTTTGGAAACCATATCTAAAGATGCTTGCAAATAGAATCATTGATCAAGGAAGCTCAATCAACTTCCTAGGTATTATGAGAGGTATGATGAGAAAGATAAGATTCTAATTGAAGATTTTGTCATAGATCATATACTTGTATTAAAAAAGAATCTAATTGAAATGGAAGGTAGTATTCCTAAGGATTTGTATGACAAATTGGAAATAAGGAAACAATTAGCACTCACAAAGGATGATCAGATGAGGAGGAAAGCCATAAATGATATGCTACCAGTCGTCTCATATGATGAGCATGAGAGGACATTTAAAGTCATAAAACCCCTATTGAGAATAAAAGCAAGACTAATAAAGATTATGGGGAGGAAGTATTTTGACATCATAGAGGACACACATAAAGATATTGATAAAGTACTAATGGAGACAGAACTTGAGAAGTCTTCACCTCCTAAGTCCAAGGCTACTACGCGGTGAAAAAAATGAGATCAAGAAGGAAGTTGACACTAAGGCAGAACTAAAAGAAAGCACAGTTGTGGACATAAAGGAATCATAAACTAAGGTTGAAGGTAAACAAGAAACTACTGTATCCATTCCTATTTATTTAACTTTATTATTGGAAAGTGATGATAAACCTATTAATACTGATGTCGATGGTATGGATGAGGATTAACTAATGAGGTTATCTTACATATCCTTTGCTAAGGCCAAGGAGAGATCAGAACAAAAAACAAAAAATAAGTCAAAGGTATTGGAAAGAGCAGTTGATAGTATCAATAAACTTCTACCTCTACCTATCACTTTCCAAGGAAATGAAACAATAGACAACTTGAACAAAGTCCTGGATGAATTTGATGTTCACTTTGAATCTTTATAGAAAGCCACAACAGTTAGAGCTGGAAAAGAGTACATGGAAAAGAAGCTAGAATAAATATGTAAGTCAATCAATTGGGATTTGGGTATACTGGACAACATTATTACTGAAGCAAAATCTTGTATAACTCATGGAAGAAAGGTATACAATTACTACATAAATCCCCTTGTGCATTTAATAGATATAGATAATATCATTGAGAATGATAAAAGGACTTTAGATGGATTGATAAAGAGTTGCGAGTCCTCCTCATAAACTGTCACTGATTTGGATAAGGAAGTGTCCAGGCTGTTAGACAAAATCAGTGTGCTTGAGACTGAGAAAAGGAGAGTGTTGGGAAGATCTGGTGTGTTGAGGAGTCTAATCACTCTAAAAATATCAATTCTAAAAAAACACCTTTCAGATTTGGAGAAAGCAAATAAATCTCTTACTGAAGACATACCTACAACAATCAAGGCTGCATAAATATCTTCTTTTGCTCTTGATGGTTTGATTCATGTTGGTCAGATCTTAGTAAAGACATGGACAATGAAGGCAAAGATTTTGGAAACCTCTTTCCAAGATGTATTTCACATGGTATGAGTTTTTGATGAGAAGTTCTACAATTTTGATATGTATATAGATACTTATTTTAGTACACCTTTGCCATTAATGTCAAAGGGGGAGTAATGTGTATGAAAAATATGCACTTATTTAGTAGTTTGGTATTGAGCACTTAGCCATTTTTCACTAAGTGTTTCCATCAATGCCAAAGGGGGATA
The DNA here is from genome assembly GCA_018584345.1 of Thuja plicata. Taxonomy (NCBI): domain Eukaryota; kingdom Viridiplantae; phylum Streptophyta; class Pinopsida; order Cupressales; family Cupressaceae; genus Thuja; species Thuja plicata. The sequence goes on along the minus strand of MU225600.1, from coordinate 137,160 downwards.
TTGTTGGCAAGTGGCTTAATCAACATAGCTATAGGTTTTCATTTATGGAAACACTACTAATTGGCATGGTTGCTTGGAGTAAAATCCAGTTTTGGATATTCAGTTTTGTAAAAATGGCTAAGTCCAGGATGTAGTTAACAGGGTACAGTCACACAGTTTTGATCAGAAAGTACCATATGCATCAAACTAAGTTATACGATCTTAGAGAAGTGTACTAGGGATGGTATAGACCTACAGTTAAAGTTGCTTGGCTTTTAGAACTTACTAAACAAAGTTGCAATATGTTGAAGTTAGGTGAAGATAGAACAACAGTGATACAGGGTAGCTGAATGGTCGTGCTGATTAAGGGAGTAGTTTGAGGAATCCAAAAGTGCTACTTTGGATTTAGATTGGGTCCTACCCTAATTATGTTGAAATATGACTTCCAACTATGTATTTTCTATTTACTTAAGTGTTGGACACATTTTTTGATGTTCTTGTGAGCTGACTAGAATTTTTTTTTTGAGATTGAGTATATAAGTAGAGTTTTTTTATGATGTGAAGAAGTGTGTAGAATGTGTAGATGTATTTTGATGTTAGAATCAGACAAAATTTGATGCAAGCTATAACTAGGAATATTTAAGCATAAAAAATGCTTGTATTGTTCATTTTGATAAATCATTGTAACATAATAATTTTTCTTTGTAAGAGTAGTGTGCTCATTGTATACCCCTAACAGGGTTTCTATCCTTTAGCAAGGATACATAATAAATGTAATATTCAGCTCCTAACAGGACTAGGTCTCCTAACATGGACACTATACTTATTAGTGCATCATTTGTGGGCATCATCCCACTTGGGTTTTCCTTTGGCCAGGGTTTCCTCATGAAAAAATTATGGTGTTATGAGTTTTCTACTTTATGTTCATGTTCTACTTATTTCAGTACTTGCATGGTTAAGTTTGAATTGTTTAAATATATTTTTAAAGTGTTGTAATATTGATTCACCCCCTCTCAGTATTACTTAATCCTAATAGAAACTGACATGCTCCAAAAATTTCAGTCAAAAATGGTTGGGAAAGGGTGAAAGTTGATGCATACCTAGGGGATAGGGAAAAAGTTGATCTGTACCCAACACTTTCAGATGAAATTTTCACAAAATCTGCAACTATTCCTATATTTCCCAAAAAAGATCTGATAGCTCTGTAAATTGTTCCTACACATGGAAAAATGGGGGGAAAGGTTGGGAAAGGGGTTTTACTTGGTCAAACTCTTATTTAGGAATCAAACTTGAAATATGATAGAAATTGCATAAAGGAAATAATGTAAAAAGACAAATTGCTAATTTACCTTGTATAAACCCTCATGAACGGATCTAGAAATCGCTCAAATCCATGAAGATGCTTGAATGTGCTTGGAATATAAAGAGTTGACCTTGGAATGTGATTTAGGATTAATTATTACCTCACAAATGCATAGATCTATGATTTCCACTCTAAGATCTAGTTTGTAGATATGCTTGATAACCACATGCAAAGAAGAAGAGAGAAGGAATGAATGAATCTTCTTGCTTGATTGAGAATTACTCTACTTGGCCATCATGGGAGAGAAAATTTCATCAATTGGAGAAAATCATCTTTGATTTGATGGATCTTGAAGAAATGGAGACTTGGAGACCTTAAATTGGATGCTTGCCTTCAAACCTTAAATCGAATTACTCAATTGTTATTGCGAGCTTTAAATATTGATAACTTGATTGCAAAAATTCTTGCACTTGATTACGATATCATGGATGTCAAAATGAGGAGATAGGAGGTCCTTTTATAATAAATCCACAAATTCAGGATTCAAATTTGATCTAGGTTGACCATAATTGAAAAGTTCAAAAAAGATGCTGATATAGGGCTTTGGGTGAAATTTGGGTCCAAAACCCTAGGGCCAGATTTCCATTGACGATGTCTCCTAGGAAAAATAGGCTCAAATTTCATTGGTACATCAAGGATAGTAAATAGGTGAAGAAAAAGAAGAATGAGGTCAAAGGGATCAAGTATAACGGGAATTCTGACCTTGAAATCACCAAAATGGGGCCTAAGAGGTCCTAAAGCATCCAATTATTTATTGTAAATTATTAGGACTGTACATTTAGGCCCCAATTTAGTAGGAGTATGAGACAAGCTCATGTTCATGGTAAAGGAGATCAATGCATAAGAATGATCCTATCAAGATCAAGTAGACAAAGAAACATCAAGCCCCCAAGTGACTCAAGTCTTCATCAAATTCAAAACCAAAATAAGAGAGACATTGCTCAAAAAAAGAGAAAGAGAAAGGAGAGATAAGTGTGATCACTAGCCTAGTAAAGGATTTCCTTACTATGGATCAAAAATTGGAAATAATAGAAAAAGATGGCATTGAAGGTATAATAAGCTATGTTATGATAGTTAACCCATAAAAAATGACTAGTCTTTAAGGAAAGCATTGTCTTTATTAAGGGATCTGACAAGAGAATGATCAAGCCTATGGAAAGCATTGTCTCCATAGGGATCATAAAACACAATCAGGCCTAAGGAAAGCATAGTATCCTTAGGGATGAGAAAAATGATCAGGCCTAAGGAAAGAATTATCTCCCTAGGGATCAAGAAAAGCGACTAGGCCTAAGGAAAGAATTGTATCCTTGTGGATCAAGGAAAGGGGACCAGTCCTTAAGGAGAGCCTTGTCTTTTTTAAGGGATCTGCAAGAGAGATTGCACCGAATCATTGCGTACATGTGTGAAAAATGTGAAACACGGAGTGGAGTGTATGCCTCCATGTTAAATCAATTATAAATTCCTTAACTAGAGCAATGACTTTAATGGATCATACATGCACCCACAAGAAATGTTCTCTCTATGATATGACCCCAAGAATGGAAAAATCAAGGGAAATGAACACATGAAAAAAGAGAGCACAAAAGGGATCTACTAACTCTGGGATCAATATGATCATATGATAATAGATGCATATTATATCAAAATGGCATTTAATAATTAGCCAAAGGTAGTAGAACTACAAAACACAATGGAATAATGTCACATAAGAGTTATGAGGAAGAGTCTTTTGCATCGAAATCATGTAGACTAAAAATAATAGGTAGATACCATTTTGCATCATCCCCAATTAGAGAACACAAAGGCACATTTACAAATAGTGGCACATGCATGACATAAGATGTAACAACATATAGAAGAAGTGAGATACAAATAGAAGAATGTTTACAACATTTCAATTTATTTATCACCTTGCACCAATGGAGCAATAAGGGTCATTTAAAGAAATATAAACAAAATATATAACAAGTAACACATCATGGGGGAACCACATTACAATAGGAAAACCCACAAAATCCACTACACAAGAGGAGATAGTCAAGTGTATTACCTGCCCCTTCCCTGCCCCCCTACCCCCATATCAGTCTGTAGTGCTTAGGGTAGGTGGTAACACACAAGAGGAGAAACATAGAGTATGGTAGAAGGAATAATAGCCAATTCCAAACAAGGACCATGTTGTGAAGATGGGTCACTTTTATTGTCACTAGAATTAAGAGATAATTGTTGTGAAAACATAGTTGGTAAATCATGATTAACATTAATAAGCTCAAATATATCATCATAATTGCTAGCGTGAATATCATCATTAGTTGCATTATGATCACCAAAAGCATCATCATCAAGAGAATCTTCTTCATCCAAATTAATTTTAATAGAATCCAAGATACGAATAAAATTATTATATTTATTCAATTTCATCTTTTTCAAGTTAACTTCCTCCTTTGGCTCAAGCATAAGTTGGTTAAAGGAAATCAAAACATCAGTGGGTGTTTTAGGTGAAGGGATGTTTTGGGAAGTACACTAACTGGATCTAACATGATGTTTATGATAATGGTCATAAGCATGAATGTTGTGTTTGGTTTTGCTAGAAATTGGGTTTGGGTCAAGATCAATCATTATCGAGTCCCTTTCTTCTTTAGGGGGAAGAACAGAAGAAATCGCACTAGGTTGAGAGATAACATCAAAAAAATCCTTATAAGATATAGGAGGTGGAACTAAATCATATATAGGAGGAGTAGGAGGTGTAGGAAGAAGTCTAGGTCCAAGACAAGGAGATGGAACATCCTTAGGTTTGTTAAGTTCACAAATCCTTTGGATCTTGTAGGCTTGATATGACCAGAAAAGATTATGGTGACAAGGTTGGGTTGGTTGAGGCATAAAAGGCCAAAATAAATCAAGGACAACGGAATCTTGAGGCACTTAAGGCATAGAGGCTATGGTTAACATTCATGATTTGTCCATTGTGAGGAAACTTCAAACACTTGTGAATAGGAGAGGCCAAAACTTTCATGGATGTAAGCCAAGGAAGATCAAGTTTGACTTGAAATCGATTAGAAGTAGGAACCAAAGTAAAGGTAACATCTAAAGTTTTTCCACCAACTTCAATAGGAAATGAAATAGAACCATGTGAAGGGTAAAGGAAACCATTACAGTTTTGGATCATAACATTAGATTTATCATAAAAATCACGTTGCAATTATCTAGTGAAAATATATTCTTCAATTATCACATTTACCATGCAAGTAGAGTCAATAAGGACACCATGAGAATTAAGGCCATTAACCTTTTCCACAATATAAAGAGGACCATGAGGTGTTTTAATTGTCTTAGTAGGGTCAACGGTAGTGCAAAGCTCAGGTTCAAGTTTATTTTTACATTCAGTTTGATCAATGATGTTGACAACATTATTTTATTCACCACATTTATCATTATAGTAAAAAACATGGGTGGAGGAAGAAGACATGGGTTGATTAGACTCAACAATATTGGTCGAATGAGATGGAAAATGGTTGATATAAATTTGAAAGTTTTGATTAGGAGGTGCTATGGATTTGTTTCCTTAATCATTCATAGCCTCAACAGATATAATATTAGCATCAACGAGGCCTTGAATAACAGATTTCAAATGGAAACATTTTTGCAGTATCATGATCGGGTTGGTTATGGTATTGACAAAAAATATTTGGGTAAAGGTTTGGATGTGTAAATAGGCTTAACAAGAGGAAGAGTGAACACTTTAGCATTAATCAAAAAGATGAGTAAAATTAAAAGCAAGTATAAAAATAGATGACAAAGGAGCCACACCTTTGGATGTTGTTTCCACTTGCTCATCAACATTGTTGGATGAATTATTGATCTTAACGAAGTTATTTGGTTTCTAAAACTTGTTAAAATTGTTGGATTCAACATCACTCTTATCAACTAGAGCCATTGGAGTAGTGCTCTCAAACTAAATCACTTGAAATTCTTAATTATGAAGGATTGCACATAATTGAGTAAAAGAAGAGAATTCAGAAAGTAGAATCTTATCTTTAATGTCTTTTTGTAAATTAGCAATGAAAATGTGTTGAAAATAAATTTCAGGAAAAGGCTAAGAAATCTGAGCATGCAAATACTTAAATTTAGCAATGAAATTAGTCACTGGACCAATGTTGATTTGTGATTGTTCAATGAAGGCATTAGTGAGATTTTGAAAAGAATCAATAGAATAAGGAGGAAAAGAACAATACCATTGCAAGGCTTTGTATTGAAAGGTTATAGTAAATAGTTTATCCATGAGCCTATAGTCATGAGAGAAATTACTATACAAGGTTTGAAAGGTTTTGACATGAGTTATAGGATCACCCTTACCATTATAGGTCTCAATATGAGGGATCTCCATGTATTGCAGGATAACTACATTAATGATATACAAAGACAATTGACTAGCAATGTCACAAGTAGGAATATTGAACTTGGATTTAGTCATTGAAACAATTTTTGGTTGCAAAGAAGATACAGTTTGAGCCAAGCTATTAATGGTGGGATTAGTAGAAATAATGGTAGGAGGAGATATGCTTGAAATTTTTAGAGCATTATGAGAAATGGAAGGAATAGTTGAATATGAAAAGGGAACACTATTGTAAGTGGGCATTAGTGAAGACAATGAAACACATGGCACACTTGAAGGAATTCACAAAGTAATAGGATTAGGGATGCTAACATGTCTACGATTGAGATTTTGAATGGAATTTATTATGATAGGTGGAGCATAAGTGGAGACACTAGGAATCAAAGTATAAATAGGGATAGAGGTCTCAAAACTAGTGGTAGGTGGAATGAAACATAGATCTTGAGAACAATCTCTAATAATCTTAAAATTATTATCAATGAGATGAGATATACCATGCAAGAGGTTAAGACCATGTTCATCATTATGAATTATCTTCCTTAATCCTTCTACAACATAAATGACCACGGGATTAGAGTTTTCTTTTCCTAACCATTGTTCAAATTTCTCAAAGTCATTGGAAAGATTTTGGAATTTCATAGGAGGAAATCTTAAAGCCTTATCTTCATCATGAGAAGAATGGAAAGAGTTTTTCTCCATGTCAGGATTGATGTCATTAGTATTCATGTTGGTCTCATTAATATTCATAGGAAAGAGAGAAGGCTTCGGACCAAAGGAACCCATGTGTCTATGAATTATTCCAACCTAAATTATATAAGTAGGACCCAAAGTAATAACACACATGCACAAGGTAATGCGAGAAAAGATATAGATCTAATGCAATTGTAAGATTTGAAAGAGATATGCAATCTAAGAAAAGAAGATATTTTATGAAAGATATATTTAACTATCAAATTTGAACATGTAATGTAAAACATGCAAAAGTAGATCCATATCTAACTATGGAACTAAGAAGGATGTAATGCATGAAATGAATGTAAATGAAATCCAACTACCAAAATCAAAGGGAAACTTTATGAGTCAGGTTCACTAAAATGTACAATAGGTGAACCTATAAGAACATGAAGGTAATATAACACAAAAATCAGAATGGAAATGTAATGAGTCAGGTTCACCAACATGTACAATATGAAAATGGGGAAAACAATGAAACATAAAACATACTATGTGAATTACTTCCCCATTTCATCGATTGCACATTAAGAAGGAAGAATATCTCCAATAGGGTCAAGGGGTCACTCAAGAACTAATTGGAAATATGGTTCATCCTTCACTAAATAGTGTAATTGAAATGAAATGGGAATGATTATGTAATGTAAATGATCTATTAGAAAATATACTAAAAATATAATCAAAATAGACTAATATGAACTGATATCAAGTTGAAACTGACGAAAATGGAAATCAAAAGACAAAACTAACCTGCTCCAGAAATTTCAATAAAATATGACATGGACAGGGAAAAATTTGATGTGTACCTAGGGGATAGGGAAAAATTTGATCTGTACCCAACATTTTCAGATGAAATTTTTATAAAATCTGCAACTATTCCTATACTTCCCAACAAAGATCTGACGACTCCGTAACTTGTTCCTACACACAGAAAAAATCAACCTTAAAATATGATAGAAATTTCATAAAGGAAATAATGTAAAAAGATAAATTTTTGATTTACCTTTCATAAACCCTCATGCATGGATTTAGAAATCACTCAAATCCATGGAGATGCTTGAATGCGCTTGGAAAATAAAGAGTTGACCTTGGAATGTGATGTAGGATCAATGATGCCCTCACAAATGCACAGATCTATGATTTCCACTCCAAGATCTAGATTGTAGATATGCTTGATAACCACATGTAAAGAAGGAGAGAGAGAAAGAATGAATGAATCTTCTTACTTGATTGAGAATTCCTCTACTTGGCCATCAAGGGAGAGAAACTTGCATCAATTGGAGAAGATTTCCTTTGATTTATAAATCTTGAAGAAATGGAGACTTGGAGATCTTGAATTGGATGCTTGCCTTCAAATATTGAATCCAAATCCCCAATTTCTCTTTCTATCTTGATAAATTGATTTCCAAAATTCTTGCACTTGATTATGATATCATGGATGTCAAAATGAGGAGATGAGAGGTCCTTTTATACTAAATCTATGAATTTAGGATTTAAATTTGATCTATGTCAACCACAATTGAAAACCTTAGAAGAATACCCTAATATAGGGCTCTAGGTGAAACCTAGGACCAAAACCCTAGGGACAGATTGCCAATGGCGATGTGTCCTAGGAAAAATAGGCTCAAATTTCATTAGGACATTAGGGGTAGTGAATAGGTGCGGGAAAAGAAGAATTAGGTCACAAGGATCAAGCATAATGGGTATTCAGACTTTGAAATAACCAAAATAGGGCCTAATAGGTCCTAAAACACCCAATTATGGGTGCTAAATTTTTAGGAATATACAGATACATATATATGTTGAGTTTGGAATTCAAGCATTCTAAATTAGATCACTGTGTTCATTATAAATTTGATGGTGGTCATTTCTTGTACATTGGATTTATGTTGATGGAATGTAGTTAATTGGTAAAGGGAAAAATATGATTGTAGAATTGAAGTCTTAGCTTGCTGATAAATTTGAAATGAAAGATCTTGGTGCAACTAAGCACATTCTTGGGATAGAAATTAGAATAGAAAGAGTGAACAAAAAGCTATGGCTAGCTAGATAAAGCATGTGGACTCTATTTTATAGAGGTTTAACATGCATGATTGTAGACCAATATGTATTCCTTTTATAGTTGGAATGATGTTTTCTATTTTATATTTCCCTACATCCCCATCAAAGATGAAATACATGAGAAAAGTGGCTTACAAGAGTGTATTTGGAAGTTTGATGTATGATATGATCTACACTAGACTAAACATTGCCCAAGAAGTGGGAGTTCTTGCCAAATATATGTCTAATCCTAGTAGAGTTCATTAGGATGTAGTTAAAAGAGTCTTTAGATATGTAAAGGGTACCTCAGAGTATTCTTTATGTTATCATGGTAATGTGATAGGAGACAAAATTTCCCTTGATATTCATGGTTATGTGGATTTAGATTGGGTGGGTGATATTGATAGTAAAATATCCATTAGTGCTTGTGTGTTTATATTATATGGTGGTGCAATAATTTGGATGAGTAAATGATAGGTTGTGGTTTCTTTATCAACTACTGAAGCTGAGTATCTAGTAGTTACTCATGATTACAAAGAATCCATTTGGCTTAAGAGACTATGTTAGAGTATTGGAATAAAACAGGGAGCAGTAAAAATCTATTTTGATAGTCAGAGTGTGATCTGCCTAGTGAAGACCCTCATTTGTCATGATAGGACCAAACACTTGTTGATCTCTAAGTTTTGTTGATCATTAGTGTCCCACACTTAGTCATTTATCAAGGCAGGATAGTCGGCCATCACTACGACCGAGCTATCCAATATAGGCCGAGCAGTAGTTATTGCCAAGCAGATAGTAGTTGCTGAGTTATACAAAAGTTGAGTGAAGTTTATCAGCTCATGCAGAGCACCAGAGTCTTCATATGCTGAGCAAGACAGTTTTTTCATACATGTCAGGAATGACACAAACTTGAAGGTAAATTTTTTTGAGCCGACTTGTTTGGGTATTTAATTTTTTCAACAGAGTTAATTATGCATTAAAACATTTGATCCAATATGTGGCATAGAGCCAATAAAAAAATTGGAATGCCCAAGTGGCATAAGTATTTGATCTTGATCATTGATCTAAATCTCATTGCCAGATCCGTAAGGTATATAATATTTCTTCTTACCCTAATTTTAGAGAAGGTGTGTGTGTGTGCACACAAGAGAGACATGAGAAGGGTTATTTTGAGTTAAGAAGAATAGATCTAGCAGAGCAACAAAGAAGTGAGCAACAAAGTAAAGTTATATCAGATTATTAGATCATAGAAGGTATTGAAAAGAGGAGATCCATCATCAACATCTAAGTGCATATTGAAGGATTAGATCTTGAGACATTCTAACAAGTGTATCAGGTGAAATCTCTTAATAGAGTGGTTCTAACAGACCTTTCTAAATCTCTTAGCCGAGTTCTTAATTTATTGTAAGTTTAAATCCTTTTACAAGGTAGATTGTAATGATCTGTAGCTCTTAATTGAGTAGACCTTTAATCAGGTAGATTACAAATTGTGATCAAACTTTGTAGCCCTAACAGGCACACTTTATTACTATAGTAGTGAAGATTTTTGTGGGTGTCATCCCCACCCCAGTTTTACCTTATTGGGTTTCTGTGTTACCAAATTCTGTGTCTTGAGTTACTTATTTTATGTTATGGATGCTACTAGTTGATAGATCAATTACATTTATGATATGGTTGTGGATCAGTTTTTTTTAAGTGTTAAGAGTTATAAGATCTGATTCACCCCCCCTCTCAGTATCTTGCTTTCCCATATTGTATTTCTGACAATTGGTATCAGAGCTCAATTCTCCAACAAAAAGGTTTTAATAAGCTTGAGAATTTAGATCTTGAGATGGAGGTTTACAAATTGGGTAAAGTCATTGAGAATCAAAATATTGATATTCAACTAGCATTACATCAGCTTGAGACAACAAGACATGAATTGAAGAAGTCCCTGCTAACAAGGAAAGACTTGGCCAAACAAATGAATGACACTCATTATCAGGAAGAAGACACTGCAAATCTATTTTAGAATGGAAACTCTACTGAGAGCGATGCAACAATTTTAGATCTACTGGAAAGGAACAATACATTAGGTGAAGAAGTTAGAAACCTGAAAAGAGAGCAAGAAATGCAAACAGTAAGACTATGTGAAGTAGTGGAACAAAAGAAGAAATCTGAAGATGAAAAAGCTATGGCTGAAGAAGACAAAAGAGTGATGACTATCAGACTTGATGAAAGGACACATGATGTACAAATGATGATAAACAATCAGGTTGACATGGCGAATCAACTGGTACATGCAAATCAGGAGATCAACATGAAAGACATGGAAATTGTGAATCTGAGATCTGAGAATAGTCAATTGAAAGATGAATTGAGATCTGAGAAAGAACTTAATGAGAGATTGAATAAACCAAATGAAGCTTTGAAATATTTTGAAAATCTGATGGAAGCATCAAGAAGATCTAAGGACTCTTCTAGATTAGGTCATGCCAAACAACAAACATCTTGTGAGAAAAGAGAATCATCTAAGACTGGTAAAAGGAGGAATGCAAAGACAAAGAACAAAAATCCTGTATGCTACCACTGTGGAAAACTAGGACACACAACAAATATCTGCCAAAGCATGAATGGTAAGTCCAATCCTAAAACTAAGTTCAATGGTTATTGCTTTAACTGTAAGAAGTATGGACATCAATCACATGAAAGTTGGGAAAAGGAAAGAAATGCATCTCCCGCACCTAGATTCAATGGGTATTGTTACAACTTTAAGAAATCTGGACATAGAGCACAAGATTGTAGATCTAATGCTAAACAACAATGGACATCAAAGACACAAGAAAAAATACCTAGGAAAGGCAACACTTATAATTGGGATTACAACACATAGCATAGTTGTCATTACTGTGGTTAGTATGGACATTTTCCAAAAAACTGTATAAAGACACATTTCCAAGGAAAATCTAAGAGTTGGATGAATGGAAGCCTAGTTTGTTATAATTGTCTGAAAATTGGTCATACTAGGAGAGATTTCAAAACAAGGGTACCTGCTCCTATTATTGAGCAGATTGGAGCATAGATGAACCAACCATGGATAAGAAAAGAGGAACCAAACAACAATGAAGCTACTAGAGCCAAGGTCACCCAATCCAATGGATCAGGTGATCACACCTTCACCAACTAAGAAAATGAGGTATGTGAGGAAATGTATTTATATTTCACATCTTTCATCAGTTCCTAACATATAAAAGTGCAAAAGTCCATATCTGCATATGTAAAGATGTATCAAGACACATTTTAAGATTTGTACCAAGAAAATTCAATATGCACTATAGGTGCCAAGCAACAGTCTTATTGTGTACTAAGACTGAGTTCTCTAGTGTATGCCAAGCTGGTATGATGAGCGAGTAAGTTTTGTGACCGAGAGATAGGCAAGTTTTGTGAGTCGGCCGAGGACAACTGTATGGCATTCACTCAATGGACAAAAAATTTAATGCTAACCTAATTTTGACTGTTGAAATTTATATAAAGGGAAGAACCATTCATTTTCATTTTCACCATGCGATTGAGGATTTTACAGAGCGATTGAGCATTTGAGAGCTTGATTTCAACAAAGATTTCTCAAAGATTTCTACAGCGTGTCGTCAGCAATCTTGAGTGAATAGTGCAAATTTTGATATCTGCCGAGGTACTCTATTCATCGTCTTCAAAAACCTATTTTGGAAATCATGGCTGCAAGTTCTTCCATAGCAACTAAGAGTATGGAGAAGGAGTTGAGAAAAGTTCAATTGGTTAGGAGCGACACCTATGCGCCTCCAAATTTTAGGGTAGTTCCTGAAAGTGCCATCCAGGGGGATCTAACAGTAGCCCTATCATCGATTCCACCCAAGGTACTTATGATTCACGATGTTAGATCATGTTATATGTGCAAAGTGAGCAAAATTGGAGATCATGAGTTAAGGGAATCCTACAACAAATTGTGTGTGGATGGAGTCCTAAAATATGAGTATAAAAATCTAGCTGAGAGAGGGTTAACTCATGCCCTAGATTTCTTTATGGACTTCAAAATGGAATGGATCAAGATTGTCCTTAGCCGCGTACACTACATGAACATATGGATGGATAATGGACCAGTTAGGATTACAAAGGATGTCATCCAAAGGGTAACTAGCTATCCAACTATCAACAGGAAGAGAACCATGAGATGTCAGCGTAAGGAAAATATACAAGAATACACCAGAGCTTCCTAGAATAAAAGAGGAATAACAATCTCAATAATAAGGGATTTGGAGCTTGATTTTGTAGTTAGGGTTATTGCTCACAAGTTTTATCAGTCGAGATGACTGGATAGTGTCCCATGTATTGCAATCAACCAAGCTTGGAAGATTATGAAGAAGGACCATACATATGACCTTGCCAAGCTTTAGTTGACACAGCTGGCTGAGAACCTTTCTTCAATCTGAAAGGCAAAGAACTCAATATGTAAGTTCGGTTCTCTGCTAGTCTGCATATTTTTCTATTTACAAAATACATTTCCTACTTTTGGAGATATTGTATGGAAGATAGACCAACCAATTACATAGAAGATCAATGCATTTATTGATAAATTAGGCGGTAATTTTAATAATATAATCAGAACATACTTTGTGGAATTCAAGAAAAAGATGAGACTGAGAAGCAGAGTTCCCAGATCACTAGTTGAGAAACACTATGAGGAGATTTGTTTCCTAGTGGATACATATTTACCTATGTGCAGGCAGTAGTGCCAAGGGTATCATGGATAAGGCCATTACCTTATGAAGTAAATGTTGATGAGACTTCTGCAGCTATAACAACTCTACTAGCAGAGGAGATTGATGGTGTAGCTAGACATTTTGGGAACTATAAAGAAGCTAAGTCCAAAATCTCTATGGATTTGAAGGCTGGCACTATGGAGAGGAAAAGGAAAAAGATTGTAAAGAATCTAAAGAAAATGGTTGAATAGAAAGTGATGTGGAAATAGAGGATGCACCTTTGGGTTTATCAACATGAAATGGAGAGGATATTTCTAGTGAAGAAGAGGAGAGTGAACCTGAAGAAAAAATCACTGAGAAAGCTAAAGGAAAGCAGCCAATAGTTGCCAAGGAAACTAAACCAAGCCAAGAAAAATATAAGGCTACCCTTCCTATGTCTAACCAACCTAGGACAAGGGAATCATCTATCTCATCTTTTTCTGAGACAACTAAGGTATAAACAAAGAAGAATGCTGGAGAGAGCAGTTTAGGGAAAAGAAAACAAGTTGAAACAAAGGCTGCGCCGAGCCAACTTAAGAAAATACCGAGGAAACTAATATTGAAGGATGAAGATGATGAAGAGAAGACATATACAGATGAACCCAACAACATACCTACAACATCTCATAAACCACTGACCAATATTGATGAGGTATGCAAGAACATAAGAAGTACTTCTGGATTAGCAGGATTTAAATTTATCAAGTATGAGAAGTAAAGCATAGTAGATAAGCATAAGATTCAGGAAGCACTACTAGATATGATGGGTACATTCAAGATGACACCTATAGAGATAGGAGCCCTTTTCCCATAGAAATTTATGATATTTTATCACAAAAGTGGAAATATGCATTAATGACTGAAAGACAGATAAGGGAAGGGATGTTAGCTAAGGTCATTCCTAATTTAACCAAGAAATAGATAGCCCCAAATTTATTGAACAATATCAAAGGAAGTTTATTCCTAAACAATGAGCCTATGCAATATTGAAAAATGATGTTGAAGGTGTAGTACAATAGAGCACCAGAATTTAGAAGGAAAATTTTGGGCTATTGACCAAGAAGGAAGATAAGAAAGGTGAAGGCACCTCAGAGCCGAAGGAAATGGAAGACCAAATTACTACTAATCAGACAGAGACTGAGATGGAACTGGAAGAGAAAAAAAACAATGTGCAAACTTTAGATCTCACAACAGATAGTCCCATTGACACTACACTTGGAGATAACAACAATTTGGATGCCGAGGATCAAAATGAGCTGGCAGAAACAGGCATGCAATCGCCTATTCGAACAACTGAGATTGAGACAGAGAAAGAAGGATAAAAGGAGGTAACAAATAATAACCCACCCATTTTAGAGGTTGTGCAAACATTCTTAGATAGTAGAGATAAGATGGAAGAAATTTAAAACAAGCCTATAGAACAAGAGGCTATGCAAGTGTTGGTGGATCTACCACACTCTGTATCATCTACTCCAACTGGACCCAAAATTGGGAGTATACCTAATCAGGAGATAATCTTGACTCAGTTAAAGAATGCACTTGATGTTAATATTGAAAAAGGAAATGATATTTAAGAACCTGAGCCAAGTATTAGTTCACCAGAACTCAAGAACAAGATGCTAAACAAGAAGTCACCAAGCTTAAATGTCACATTAGATGAAGTTATTGTGATTCCTAAATGGGATCCAGAGAACTTGTCATATGAACAGATTTAGACTCTTCAATACCTATTAAAGAGGAAGAAGAGACAAGAAGAAATGAAGAGG
Source organism: Thuja plicata (assembly GCA_018584345.1). Taxonomy (NCBI): domain Eukaryota; kingdom Viridiplantae; phylum Streptophyta; class Pinopsida; order Cupressales; family Cupressaceae; genus Thuja; species Thuja plicata. The sequence continues at coordinate 122,136 of MU225600.1, read as the reverse complement.
GAGCACACGCAGAAGAAATTCCTACATGATATAAAGGATATTTTTGTTAAAGCATTTGACATGGAAGATGATAATTAGAAAGCACCAATTCTAGAACAATTAGTTCACATTGTGCAGAAACTGAATGATGAAAACATTGAGGCCAATCAAAATTTGTTGCAATGGTCTGAGAGAAAATTTGAGAACAAAGTATTGGAGAAGATATCAGAAGAGATTGCTACCAAATAGGTTGAACTTTTTTCTCTTGTTAACATTCTTGAGGAAGTTGTAAAAAATGTTTATTCTTTGTACACAAGATTATGTGATGTACAATTCTTCACAAAGGACAATCAACAACTTATTGAGAATTTGCAATTAGATTTGAAGTCAACAATGATCTCATTGAGCATGGATGCTAGTTCTAGATCCATACATTTTGATAGGTTGACACATACACAAAGAAGGTTAGTTGAGCTTGTGGCTGAAGATGGCCGAATAAGGGCCAAATTGATAACGATTCAGACTAACTTGATACCTCATCTGGAGGTTATTCAGATGGAACTTGCAGCTTTATGTGAATTAGTCAAGAGAGATCCTCATCTCTCTATTGTAGATAGTTTGGTAAGTCTAGCCACCGATCTAGAAATTAAGTTACATGTTATGAAGTTTGTTAAGGATAGTTGGGATACAACATTTGCATTGATTTTACAACTTCATAAGCCATTTTTGAATAAATATAACTTAACCCCTATAGCTATCAGTGACAAAAACAAGGGGGAAATAGATAAGGAAACATACAAATATGTGCAGCACCAGGCATAATATAGGAAACAGACAAAAATGTGCAGTACCAGGCATAATATATATATTTTTTGGCATGTACACTATGTAAATATTTTATGAAGACCGAGGTATAATCTTAGGGGGAGTATGTTGTGTACTTAGGCAAATTTTGTAGATATAAATAAATGATAAGTGTTTTTGCCACTAATATCAAAGGGGGAGATTGTTGATCTCTAAGTTTTGTTAATCATTAGTGTCCCATACTTAGTCATTAATCTAGGCAGGATAGTCGGCCATCACTACGACCGAGCTATCTATTATAGGCCTGTTGATGGGGTTTTGTGGACCGGGTCCGCCAACAGTCATAAGTTGTCACCGGACTCCGGAGAGATCGGCCAACTCCACCTGTAAAGGCGGTCCCGGGGAAATAAATCCTCTGGGCCTTCAAGCACCTGGGTGTCGGGTCACGACGGTGCGGGGCTCGGTTGGAAGAGGTGACTGTTTTCAAGGGGGATAGCTGGTTACTTCAACTCATTTCTCCTGGAGATTCAGAATAGTAAAGGTTTCCCAGAGTATTCTACACTTCGCAAATAAAATGAAAAAAGATCCTGCATGGTTAGAAGCATTTATCTAACTATAGTCATGCTGAAAAGTCCGGAACATCAACAATACTCTGAAAGACTACACTAAATACCGAAGAAGTATGTAACCATCAGTTAGCATTTTATCAGTAGCGGGAATAAAGAGGTCGTTAATCTACTTTAAAACATTCAGAGCAAAGGACATGCAAAACATTAAAACATGAAATACCATTAACTCAAAAGCAGAGATGATAACAATAGCATTGCCATGAATCCTTCCTTCTTCATTAACGTCCAATCCAGCAAGCACTGGTGCGTGATACAATGGTGGCTCCAAGGGAGCATCTAACTATTAAGAATAGAACAATAGAGCATTGAACTCCGCAACTTGAATTCAGAAATCGCTTTGGTATTGATATGGACAACAAAATCATCAATTTTGCCGACCCCTGGAAATGGGCCGATTTCCCTATTTATACAACTCTTTAACCCTAACCCTAATTTACTGCACTTGGATAAAATACAATATCTGGGGGCCAGTACTACCTGCGCCACCCTACAAAAGACCTGGAGACGGAATAGGTCTTCCATGTCAGAAGAAGAAGATAAGAAAATATATCGGAAGAATCAGCATCGAGAAGAGAGCCGGAGAAAAGAGAGAGGAAAGTAGGTCCACTAGGAACCGAGGCTACATGCCTCATAAATGGGAAATACGGCGCCCTGTCTTCAATGTGCCAGGTGTATCCTTGAACGGCGCCTTGAGAAAATAACTGTCAGAAGCCAACCACCCCATAATGTGTCCAACTACCTTCTGACAGCCTTTATTAACCACCTCTGAAAGTGACCGGTCGGCCCCGGGGACCGGGACTCGGATCACTTTAAAGAATACAAAAACTTCGGACCCGGAAGTCCGGGATCCGGGGACTTACGTCCCCTCAAGAATAAAGAATGTTCAAATTTCTCCAGCCTCCGGAGAAATTCAAAGCTATTTATTATCACCATAGGCCTGCAGGAGGTGGAAAATGCCGTCTTCATCAATCTTTTTCAAACTGGCCCTTCTGAATATGGCCATCTCTACTTGTTCTCCCAGCTCCGGGACATTGCTTTGGAATTCATCCACCATCTTCGCGGCATCATGGCCCCTGAGCACCACCTTGGTCAACTTAATCATTTTGGCCCCATCCATCCCCTCCGGAGATTGATACCGGGAGGCCACCATCTCATCAAAACCTCCTAGAACTGACTCCTCGGGAGTAAAAGTTCCTGCGCTGAAGGGATCTATCCCGGAAGCCTTTATTACAAAAGATTTGTATAAATTAAAAGAATATTTTACCTTGTTCACTTTCTCCTGTAAGGGCTCTACCAGTTGCTTGGTTACCTCCAATGTGAGGTCCAGTCTGGAGTGCTGAGTCCTTACGTAATCAAACGATTCCTCACCCAGAATTCCAGATTCGGAAACTATATTTTCTCCCAGGGTGAGGAGCTCTTCAATCTCTGCCTTCCACGCCTGGTAATTCTCAGTATCACTCTCCCACTGCTCAATTGGGGCTTCTGCCTGGTGAATAACTTGCCGTCCTATGTATAGGTCTGGGAGAGTGGCCACTAGGAAATGCCAGATGTTTCCTACCTACAGATTGGCCCATTCATCAGCTGCTTGGGCTTTCTTCTTCATTACTCGCAGGGAGTCTATGTCGCTCTGCGATAACTCTTCTAAAGTGGAGGCCTATGGAGCGACGACGCTAATGGGTCTGGCCAGCTCTGTAAGTATTCCCATAAGTTTGGCACTCTTTTCTTTCTCTACCTTGAGCCTTTGGGCCTCCTTTTCGTATCGGGCCTCCACCACCCTTGCTGCTTCTTTCAGCAGGTCCACTTCACCCTTCTTTCCTCTTTTTCCCAAGTGTACCTCGGCGATATTATAGTCTGCGGGGTCTACAGTCGCTTCATCTGCATCTGGGGGAGGCATTGCCACCACTGCAATTGTTTCTCCGCCCGGCCCAGTTCGAAGGGTATGAACTGTCCGGGCCTTCTTTATCTTTGGCGGGACCTGAGCTAAGGCCATCATTTCGGCCAAGGAGATGGGGGCTGTTGGAGTAGATGGGGCTTTCCTCTTTTTACTTTCTACTAGCCACGGAGGTGGGAGGGGTGGCCTTCCTGCCAGAGCTTGTTCTTCAGATCCTCTCCCGGTGTCAGGTGGTGGCTATTCCTTGTCAACATGTACCTCCTCAATCTCCTTCTCTGCCAGCACTTCTTCTGCATTTTCTGCCGGCTTTTCTTCTTCGGTGATATCCTCGATCTCTACATCCTCAACCTGGTCCCAGATATCGAGTGGTGAGTCTGGACCCTAATCGGCTTCCTCGGAGATTTCATGTTGTTCTTCTCCCTTATCTGTCTCTACCCCCGGCTGGGTTTCTTCCATCATTGGTACCTCTTTGGGTAGCATGGGAGGCGTCTGGCCCAGGTTCAAAGTCTGGGCTGCTGTTATTACGTGCCCGAAGGTTGCTTCCGGAAGTGGCCCTTGGAACACGGCGGCTGAGGTTACGGTTGTTCCCGAAGTTCCAGGTCCGGGTTCCCCAACGGATGCCTTTTGTTCACTTGGTACTTGTTGGCCAACTTCCAGACCTTGTGTTCCAGAGGCCCCGGAGATAATCTCCGGTCCCGGCCTCTCTTCCGTTTGCTGCGCTTCTTGTTCTGCAGCTTCTTCTTCTGGATCCCAGAGATCCAAAGCCTCTTGTTCTTTCTCTGGGACCTCCGTCCCTGCTTGTGTGTCACCCCCTTGCAAGTTCCCGAATTCATCGGTTGCAAATAAATTGAACTCTTCCTCTGGAAGGGGACTGGCTGGGTTCTCTGTTTGTTCCGCCTCTCTCCCCGGT
>MU225600.1:98148-109079 GCA_018584345.1 Thuja plicata | reverse complement strand
TGATATTCATTCTGTCATTTAGTTGAGTGAACATGTTGTGTTTTCACTCCACTTGGAAGATGACAAGGATGATCAAACTTGGTCTAGGTGGATCTAGGCATCCCTTTCTGTGGTAGAGGTTATTTTCTAAATGTCGGCACTTTAGACAATGTGTAAGGTAATCATGACTGAAACGGTTATGTCGCATTCCTATGACGATCATTAATATTTGTAAGAGCTAATTGTGAAAGATTCGATGATGGGTGAAGACATGCAAGACATGTGGCAACTGATCATGTTGAGTACTATACACTCTTCTGCAATGCAAAATTTTTTTGGGGTTCCTATTTTTTTGGTAAAACCCTAATATAGTTGTCTTTGAAAGTTGCCCTAAAAAGGGAAGCGCATGATATAAGCATTTCAGGTTTGAAAATCACTCAGCGAGAAGTTAGTGTATTGTTGGAATGTTGTTATGTTTCCAGATTTGTCTTCAAGTGTTTATTATCTCTTGAAAGAACTTTCACTGCAAGTGTATTTTTAAAAAAAATAGTTTTGATTAATACATTGTGCAGGTTTTGGAGTGCTGGGGTTTTTTACCGAAAGGTTTTCCCCAAGGTAAATCATTGTGTCATTCTCATTTTTCTATGTATACATGTTATTTTAGCAACATCTAAGTTAATTCTATTAACATTCTATAATTGATAAGGGCTAAATCTGAATTTGCACGATCCTCTTCTTGGGAATTTAGTGTAGGTAACTATTTTACGCACACTTAGTTTCCTTTCATCGCCTACCCTCCCCATCTTGGTTTATATCATTTAGGAAAGGTGGGAAACTTTCAAGAGGGACTATATCCAATACAGTAGGAATAATAGCCATTTCCATACAAGGATCCTCTTGAGAATCACATTGCTCGATACTAGGTGTAATTGTAAATTGAGTTGAAAGCATATAGGTAAGTCAGTATCAAGATCAATGGTTTGATATTCATCACTAAGATCAATAGGATCATCTAGAGTATCCTCCTCATCAAGATTAATTAAAATGGGATCTAAGATGCGAATAGGATCATCATACTCATTCATCTTAATATCATTATGAATATTAACTTCTTTCAACACATCAGGCATAGGTTGATCAAAAGAAGGTAAAGAATTTTGAAGAATAGAAGCACGGGCCCTAGCATTAGCTCTACGCTTCTTACGATGTTCATTAGCATATTTATTACATTTTTCTTTGTTTGACACATGTGGAGAACTAGGAGAAATAACAATGGGTTCCTTCACAGGTTCTGTAAGAGGATTGGTAAGATTCATAGTAGGCTGAGAAGAGACACTGGGAAGTTGAGTAATAGAGTTAGAAGTAATGGATAAAGGAGGTATAGAAGGAGTGGGAAAAATACCATGCTTAAGATCTATCCGAGGCATGCTTAACTTGACTATCTTGCAATGTTTATAGGCTTTATATGAATGAAAAAGGTTGTCAGGGCGAGGAGGACATGAATTAGGTAATGAAGGCCAAAAGAAATCAAGAGTAGCACAATATTTGGGCATAGAAGGTTGTTACAAACTATGGTTAATTGTTTTTACTTCTCCATTATGAATGAACTTAAGACATTTATGAATAGGAGAAGCAATAGAATGCATAGCAGTTATCCAAGGCAAACCAAATTTGACTTGAAATTGATTAGATGTAGGAATGATAATGAAGGTAGTATCTACAACCTTGCCACAAAGTTCAACATGAAAGTTAATAGAACCAAGTGCAGGATAGAGAAAACCATTACAGGTTTGGATCCATGCATCCGATAGATCATAAAAATCACATTGTAGGTTTTTCATAAAAAGATTTTCCTCAGTAATGATATTTATTAAAGATGTAGGATCAACAAGACAACCACGAGTAGGTATCTTAGAAATCATAGCATAAATATAAAGGGGACCATCGGGAGCCTTAATAGTCTTAGAGTCATCAAAGGTAATTGAAAGTTCCCGAGGTTGTTTATCCTTAGTTTGTTTCTGAGGTTTAGGTGGAATTGGAAGTTGAGGTGGAGGCAAGGGATCTTGAACAATAGGTTGAGATGCAACAACTCTCTCCACATGATTAACAATGTGATTAAGATCATCCATCTTCAAATCATAAACAATATCCATAGAAGATGGTTGAGCGATGGTATTAGTATCATGTGTAGGTAAAGGATTCATATATATTTGAAGGTTTTTATTAGGAGGAGAGATAGAATTGTTCCCACTACCATCAAAATTATCAACAAATAGAGCATTAGAATCAATTAAGTCTTGAACCTTATGCTTTAGAGAATAACATTTTTCAGTATCATGGCCTTTTTGGTGATGGTATTGGAAAAAAGATTTAGAATCAAAGGATTTTGAAGCTATGGTAGTAGGAAGGAGGAGAGGTCGAATAGGAGGCAAGGTAATCATATTAGAAATTAACAACCTACTCATAATGGAATGTAAAGATTCAGAGAGAGGAGTAAATGTACGATTCATACATAAAGAAGTGGATGCAGAAGTGACATTGTGGGATGCAACAACAACTTAATCAGCAACCACATTCATCTGTTTATGAATCTTGATATAGTTGTTAGATTTTTGAAACTTATTAGGATTAGGAGCAGTGTCATTCTTATCAATTGGAATAGGATCCATTGGAGTGTTGCTCTCAAATTGACTCAGTTGTAATTGATAATGATAGAGTGCTTCACAAAGTTGTTGAAAAGAGGTAAATTCAGTAAGCATAATCTTATCTCTAATATCCTTTTGTAAATTTGAAATAAACATATGTTGAATATCAATATCAGGAACATGATAAGAAATCTGCGCATACAAATGCTTAAATCTACCAATAAAATCAGTCAATTTTTCCTTAATGTTTTGTTTATAATGAATTAAATCAGTTAAGGAAACTTGCAGACCAATGTTATTTTGAAATTGTTGGATGAAGGTATTAGAAAGTTTAGGAAAAGAATCAATAGAATAAGGAGGTAAAGAACAATACCATTGCAAAGCCTTATCATGAAAAGTTCTAGCAAATAGTTTAGCTAAAATCCTATGGTCACGAGCATAATCACTACAAAGGATTTGAAATGTTTTAACATGAGTAACATGATCACCTTTACCATTGTAATTCTCAAGACAAGGCATATCATCATGTTGAGGAACAGTAGAATGAATAATGTCTAAGGATAAAGGACTACCCATGTCACATGTAGGAATGCTAAACTTGGATTAAGTTAAGGATGCAACTTGTTGTTGTAAAGATGACACAATTTGAGCCAAGCTAATAATTGTGGAATCATTAGAAGACATAGGTGGCATAGAAACATTAGGAACACTAGGAAAAGTATAGGAAGCAACAAGAATGGAAGACAAAACTAGTGGAGCACTTGGAACCATAGTTGGAAGCATATTTGAATAAGTAAAAGGCACACTATGATATAAAGGTTGTGAGGTAGGTAGAGATACCGGTGGAACACTCACAAGAATAGATTAAATTGGGAGAGATGTAGTCATCAAAGGAGGAGCATAAGTAGGAATGATAGGTAAAGGAATAGAAGAAGGTCCCTCACTAGTGATAGGAGGAGTAAATCCTAAATCTTGAGCCTCTTGTGCTAAAGGTTTAACATTCAAATGCACAATATGAATGCTACCACGCAAGAGATTAATACCTTAATCACTATCACGAAGGACTTTCTTAAGAGCCTCTATAGCTTGAATAGAATCTTTATTATGGTCAAATAAGCCAATTTCCCATTTATCAAGTTTGTTTGAAAGTTTTTGCACTTGTTCAGGAGGAACCCTTAAAGCATCATCCTCATCATGAGATGAGTGAGAAGAGTTATGCCCATTAGAAGGATTATAATCACGAGTGATAAAATTGTCATCTAGGATCCTAAGGAAAGGAGAGGAAGACTTAGGATCAAAGGAACCCATAAGTCTACAACTTCTTCTGACCGAAATACTATAAGTAGGACTAGAAGTGGTAAAGCTCATACACCAATGCAATGAAAATGAACTAATTTAGGAAACACAAGATGTTGATATTTAATTTTTGAAATGTAAATGCAAGATCATAAAAGAAATAAAATCTAATATGAATGCAAGATATAACATAAAATATGTAAAGCTAACACCAAAAATAAAGAGTTGTCTATCGTGGGTTCGCCAAAATGTAATATAAGAAAATGAATATGTTTGATTTTAGGGTTTGCTATTATCCTATATTACATTTAAAAGAATGATTTATTTTTTTATTGAAATGTAGGGGGTAAATAACATGTTCTCCTTCTATCCTTAGATATACAAATAAAAGATCCAAATTGATTAATCCAAAATGGAAGGATCAATGCATAGATGAATCAATCATTCAGAAATAAGAATAAAGAAGGAAGATCTTAAGTACCCATTTATTTATTTGAATGTGCAATAGATTTAGATAGATTGATAACTTTAATTGAAATAGATAGGAGAAATGTACTAACCTTGAAATGTTGTAGATATGAAGAATGCTATTTTTTGAAGCCTGTGTTGAGTTTCTAGAAAATCTAAGGCGAGATCTGGAATAGAAACACAGAGACGAACAAAACCTAGAAATATTTTTCCATCCTGACACAGTTCTGATTTGTACCCTCAAGTCAATGTCACCATTGACCCAGAATTTTTGATTTTGACCTAGGGCATAATCGACCTAAAAAGTCTCAGATTGAGATTATATTTTTGGATCCTGAAAGTTTGCCAAAAAGGGCATCCAAATCTGTACTCCGATCTGTTGTTCTGAACCTGTACCTACAAGAAAAATGGTTTGTTTATTGGGGGGGGGGGAGGGGTTTTCCTTGGTCAAACCCTGATTTTGGAATTAACCTTAAAATATAATTGAAATTGCATAAGTAAAAAAAAAAGTAAATGCACAAATTCACCTTGCTTGTAGAAGTCCTTGTGGCGGATTTTAATCTATGAATCCACAAGTATGTATGCACCAAAAAGGATGTAGAATGTAGGATGTATCCAATCAATTTCTTGTAGATCTTCAACATCAATCTTGAATGAGTTCTTGAATTAGAAGAGGCTTGGACAAATGTGGATGGAGAAATCTTCAACAAGAGGGCTCCATGGAGCTTGAATCCTTCAATGGCCACCAATGGATCTCCTTGATGAAAATGAGTGTTTGAGAAGTGCTTGAGAATGGATGAATACTTCAATGGCTACTTGGCTTGCTTCAAATCTTGCTTCTTCTCCTTTGGAATTAACTCTTTAAGTCTTGTAAGTTTTATGATTCTTGATTAGAGAAAATGAGAGGAGAAAGCTTCCTTTTATATGAAACTAGGGCACAATCCTCTAGAGAGGCTGACATAGGAGAATTAAATTCCAATTGGACCCATTCCCCTAGAAGAGGACCTATATTAAATATAATTTAATATTTGTTGTTCCAAAGACCGAAATAACTGACCTAGAAGTGGGAATTAAATTTTTCCAAAGACTGACATCTAGAAACCCTAAAATTTGAATCTTGGGCATGGAAAAGGTCGATTGTGACCTAGGTCAAGGTCAAGGTTGACCTTGAACCAAAAAGGTCAACCTTAACCCTAAGGTCAAAGTCCCATTTTTTCATCTGGGGTGCTAGAAATAGGTTTGGAAAAGTGGAAATGGGATAGAACAGGGGGAAAATGCCAGATCAAAGTTAGGAACCCATTCAAAGTGCTTGACATGACCCCAAACCACTTACTCGAAAGGCTAAACTACTCTACCATGGAAGTGCTTCCATTTTCTGACTATACAATTCCATATATGAAGATAGGGGTTTTTGGGCCTTCTAGCCTCAAGTTGAGATCCATTTTGTCCCAAAGTGTGCTCAGAAAAATCTCATGCTTGATTATATCCCTTATTTAAGAAGGGGCTTGTAGATTTGAGTCTTTGATACCATGTAAGAGTTAGCAATGTAATCAATCTCCTAAGATCACCTACAAAACCAAAATATGCCTTCCAAAAGAGAGAAACAAAAGAAAAATAATGCTTGATTATGGTACATTGGGGATTCAATCTATTTATTAAAAAATGAACCACTTTGTATGTACATATGATGCATTACTTATATATGCAAGGTTGAGATATAGGACTAGTTAGGATGATGAAAAGTGTCTTTATCTTATGCAATGATACAACTAATTGTTGGAAATGGGTTGAGTAATTGAGAGGGGTTGGTGAATTAGTTACCACAAAAAAATCCAAGTCCCTTAGATGTCTTAATCAAACTTATCATTGTTACTCGGTTAACAAAGAAATCTTAAAATATTAATTATGATTATCCTTTAGTGATTAAGTATAGAAAAATAAAGCATAAATCAAATAACATATACACAGATGACACCAAGATTTAACGTGGAAACCCAATTTGGGAAAACCACCAATTACAACTAGTTACTTTTTTTGACTCTTCTGAAGTGAGCCCTGTTAGGATCCAACCCTGTTAAAGGTTACAAAAACACACTGTTAGGTGTGAACCTGCTAGAGTATTTAATCAACGTGTAAGGAGTGGCCTTGTTAGAGGTCTTTAAACACTTCAATGTAGAAATGTCACCTTGTGAGAGAATTTATGAAAGAATATTAAGTCTACTCTGTAAAGAGATTTGGATCACTGCTACAATTGTTAGAGAGTAAAAATGGATTGAGCTATTTGACAAAGCAACTATCTTTTATGATTCAGATCTCTACTTTTGCTTTAAAATGGATCCCCACTGATCAAATATTCTATTGTAGCTCAGTCTGGATGTTCTATCCTTAATCAAAATCCCATCTAATTTTTCCTTCACTCTTCATATCAAAACTCTGCCATATATTTCTGCTTATTACTCCTCACACATATTCAATCCAAAATTGACCTAGTATATATATGATAGGCCTTGTCAAGTCGGCTTGGATAACCTTCCAAATAAATAATAAAATGTAAGTTTGTTGGATGAATATAACCAATTAAACATAAAGTGTAAACTGCTGTTAGTTAGCTGACACTAAATGTATAACTTGGTTAACACTGTAATCCTTCAATGTCTGACCGTTACTGCATAGCCCGAGTGAACTCGATTAGAATTGAAAAATCACTTTGGTCTTCTTCAATGCCTGAGAGAGCTTGACATACACTGGTTGTGCTTGGTTTAGGTATAAACATTTATGTAACATCACTACATTTGTGTATACATCAATGACAATACACAATTGAATAATTGTCATCAACAATCTCCCTCTTTGGCATTGATGGCAACACAACATGTCATAATACAAATAATTATAGAGAAACATAAATAATGATAGAAATTTTATTAATGTCCTTAGTTTCATTCTGATTCTCATCCAGAAAACTCCCTCTATCTTTAGAATCATTGAAATACCTAGATTTCTCCCTCTTACATTAGTCTTTATTTCTGATAAAAGTTCTCCCTCTGTCATAAATAATATTTTCCTTAATAATTTCTTTGGCATGACATCAATAATATCTCCCTCTTTGACAACCAATACCAAAAACTCTATCCAATGAAATGTAGTGTACCTAATGTACTGATTCATATGCAATAAGCTCTGACAATATGCATCAACATGTTAAATGTTTTGTAGCTTGGTTGATGCATCACTAATCTATCCATTAGTGAGCCTCAATTAGGGGAATCAACCCTAGCTTTCCTCTAAGATACAAGAAAGCATCCTTAGGTAAAGGTTTTGTGAATATGTCTATAATTTGTTCTTTAGTGTTCACATATTCCAACCTTACTTCCTTGTCCTGAACTAATTCCCTCAAGAAATGATACTTTATTGCAATATTCTTAGTCTTAGTATGCATCACAGGGTTCTTTGAAATGTTAATTGCACTAGTGTTGTCACAATGGATAATAACTGTTTCTTTGATTTCCTCCTTCATACCCTGGCAACAACTGTTTGAACCATATGATATTTGAACAATTTACTACTGCAGCAACATACTTTGCCTCTACTATAGACTGAGAGATGCAATTCTATTTCTTTCTGGTCCAAGAGACTAACCTCTTTCCAAGGAATAACGATCCACCACTGGTGCTCTTTCTGTCATCAACACTTCCTGCCCAATCAACATTAGTAAAAGTCTTCAAATCAAAGTTTCCTCCTTTCTTATACCATAATCCATAATCTTTAGTAACCTTAAGATATCTCAGAATCCTTTTGATAGCCATCAAATTATTCTCTCCAGGATTAGATGAAAACCTTGCAACAATACCAACTGCTAATGCAATATCGGGTCTAGTGTGAACAACATATTGAAGTTTACCAATCATGGATCTGTAGGTAGTCTGATTTACCTCCTTTGATTCATCATCCTTAGACAACTTATGTCCAGTAGACATAGGTGTCCCAACTGGTATGGAATCTTCCATTTCAAATTTCTTCAGTATCTCTTAGATGTATTTAGACTGGGTAATGTAGATACCATCCTTCATCTGATGAACTTGTAAACCAACAAAGAATTTTATTTCTCCAAACATAGACATCCCAAATTCCTTACTCATAGCTCTGGAGAATGCTTTACATAAACCATCATATCTAGTGAATAGTATATCATCAATAAATATCTCTGCTAATAGTATCTTTTTCTGAGGTCCTTCTTTGATGTACAAGCTACTATTGTCATTAGTTCTCTGAAACCCAATACTTACTAGGTAACCATGCAATCTTTCATACCAAGCTCTAGGAGCTTGCTTCAGTCCATACAAGGCTTTGTACAATTTCCAAACCATATTTCTTTTGTTAGGATCAAGAAAACCTTCAGGTTTCTCAATATAGACTTCTTCTTCTAGAATTCCATTCAAGAATGCATATTTTACATCCATTTGGTATACCTTGAATCCTTTATGTGCTACGCATGCCATAAGAGTTATGACTCCTTCAAGTCTTGCAACAGGATAAAATTTTTCTCCATAATCAATACCCTCTTCTTGAGCATATCCTTTACACACTAATCTTGCTTTGTTTCAAGAAACTTCACCTTTTTCATTCATCTTGTTTCTGAAAACCCACTTAGTACCAATCACATTATTGTCTTTTGGTCTAGGTACAAGAGTCCAAGTTTTTTTCTTTTCTATTTGCTCAATTTTTTCATTCATGGCTTCTATCCAAATTTCATCATTCAACGCATCTTTAATGGATCTAGGTTCAATTTCACTAAGCAAGCATGCACCTTTAAGTTTGTTCCTTGTCATTATACCTTATGTTTGATCTCCAATTATTTTCTCAGGTGCATGATACCATCTAACATATTTTTCAAGTATAGGTTCCTTCCTTTTTGATTATGGGCTTGCTCCACTTGGTTCACCATGCTCAAACATTCTATTCTGCTCTTCTAACTGATACTTGGGTTCTTATACTGTCTGAGACTCGGGTTCCTCCATCTGAGACTTGGTTCCCTCTATCTATGACTCAATTTCTTCAGTCTGAGACTCAGTTCCCTCTGTTTGTGACCTGGTTTCAATAGTTAGCATCTCAGATTACACATGTTGCAACAAGGTTTGTGCAGATGAATTCAGTGGTTGACATAGTTGCTGTCTAGTCACCATTGCATGTGTCTTAGGTATAGTATTAGGTTCATAATACACAAAGTTTCTATAGTCCTTAGGCTCCTTACTACTCTGTTCTTCACTTCTCTCTACAAACTCATGAATCTTTACATGTACACTTTCTATGACTTTATGAGTAGCAAGATTCGAACATTTATATGCTTTGCTTTTACGAGTAGCCTATGAATATACCTTCATCACCTTTTACATAAAATTTTCCATTTCTTTCTTCCTTCAAGATGTAAAATTTACTTCCAAATACTTTGAAATAACAAACATTGGGTTTATAGCCATACCATAATTCAAAATGTGTCTGCTCAGTACCTTTCTTCAGTTGAAATCTATTCAAGGTGTGAATTGCAGTGCTGATAGATTCCTTCCAGTATTTGGTTGCAACATTCTTTTCAATCATCAAGGTTTTTGCACAATCCATAATAGATATGTTTCTTCTTTCTGCTATCCCATTTTGCTATGGTGTACCTTGGGTAGATACTTGTCTCTTGATTCCTCTTTCATTGCGGAATTCATTGAATTTATTAGAAATGAATTCACCTCCTCTATCAGATCTTAAGCATTTAAGTTTCTTTCTTGTTTCCTTCTCAACTCTGGCAAGGTACCACTTAAACTTTTGAAAAGATTCTAACTTTTCTTTGAGAAACATAATAGTCATCATTCTGGAATGGTCATCAAAAAATAGAATGAAATACTTCTATCCTTTGTAACTTGTTGTTCCAATTGGTCCACACAGATCAGTATGCACTAACTCCAAGACTTATTCTGTATTGTAATTCTTGCTCTTGAAACTAGTTTTGGCCATCTTTCCAATTTGATATTGTTTACATATTGTTAATTCAGGTTTCTTCAAAATAGGAATACCTCTTACTCTTTTGTTCTTTCTTATGTTGACCAGGTTATCAAAATTCACATGACACAATCTTTTATGCCATATCCAACTTTCTTCTACTTGTGCAATAAAACATGAACTTTCAGTGAGATCAAGATATAACAGATTACCTTTTGTTTTCCTTCCAGTTCCTGTTGAGATTGCTAAAACGCAATGCAACCAAGATCACCTACATGCAAAGACTATTACACAGAAGAAGAAGACAGAAGAGAGAAGGATCTAAGGCGGCCAAAAAGCCAGAGGAGACATCATGTTGAAAAGAATGATTTATATATTATCAACAATACTGAATAAACTCCTTATGAAATACAAAGAGGACAATCCTTATAAAGGATGTCGAAACCCTAAAAGGGAAACAACTCAGAAAAGGAAACTTTCCTAAGTCTAACTTAAGCACTAAAGAGTAATTACTAAAGATTACTCTAACACCCCCCTTAAGTGTAACTTAGGGAGAAG
>MU225600.1:79639-96583 GCA_018584345.1 Thuja plicata | reverse complement strand
CCCGCCTGCGCACTAAAAATGTCAAAAAACACCATTTTTTAAATTTTTTTCGACTTGTGCATCGATTTCTGTGCCCGTACGGCCCTTGGAGGCCGAAAAAAATTCTCCAGAGGCCCCGGTGTCCAAATCGGACGTGCCTTATATGGTTTCTAGGGTTTTTGGGCCTTCCGGACGCAATGGAAGTGTCCATTTGGGCCCAAAGTGCCTCCAAAAATAGAGACCCCCCAGAACCAATTTCGCAAACCGAAAAAGAACTCTGAAACCCTCAAACCCTCGAAGCTTCAATAAACTACGAACAACCGGCAGCAAGATGGCTCTGATACCATGTTGAGATTGCTAAAACGCAATGCAACCAAGATCACCTGTATGCAAAGACTATTACACAGAAGAAGAAGACAAAAGAGAGAAGGATCTAAGGCGGCCAAAAAGCCAGAGGAGACATCATGTTGAAAAGAATGATTTCTATATTATCAACAATACTGAATAAACTCCTTATGAAATACAAAGAGGACAATCCTTATAAAGGATGTAGAAACCCTAAAAGGGAAACAAATCAGAAAAGGAAACTTTCCTAAGTCTAACTTAAGCACTAAAGAGTAATTACTAAAGATTACTCTAACAGTTCCAACTAGGTTTCCCTTATCATCCAGGAGCTTGGCCTTACCATTCGTGAATTCTACCTTAGAACCAATGTTATTCAACTATGCCACACTTAGTAGGTTACGCCTTAGTCCTTCAACCCAATAATCATTATCACATTTGATTCCTTCAGTTAGAGCAATACAACCTTTAACTTTCACATAGCAAGGTTCATCATTCCCAAAACTGACACTCCCACCGTCATAGTGCTCAAGATGTTCAAATTTAGTTTTATCACCAGTCATGTGCTGAGAACAACTGCTATCAATTATCCAAGTGTCATTTTTGCAAATATGAGAGTAAAGTGCAGTATTTTCATTATCTTCATTGTCTGACTCATCCTTAATAGCAATGTAAACAATTTCATCTTAATCTTCATCACTATCAGAATCTTTTTCAATATACCAATATTTATTACCTTTGTCCTTGTATCTTTTATAGCTTTTTAAATCTTTCTTGCCTTTGTACTTGTTGAACTTTCTCTCACCTTTGTCTTATTTGTTTGGGCACTTAGCAACAATGTGACCAACCTCATCACATGAAAAGAAAATCAATGGTATTCTTCCTTTTATTGTCCTTTTCCTTTGGCAACTCTCTTTGCAAGTAATGCTTCAATGATTTCTATATCTTCATCATCAAAATCATCACCACTATCACTGTCAAACTATTTTCCTTTTGAGTTTCTATCCATCTTACCAAGGTTTAATTTAGCTTTGAATGCAGACTCAAAATTGCTAGGATTAGGAGAATAATTGTCAAAATTGTCCAACTCAAAAGCTGTAAGCCATCCAACCAATGCATCTAGAGTTATATCAATACTGCACCTAATCTCTTGAATAGATGAAACTCTAATTGCATAGATAGGAAGTAAAGTTCTCAATACCTTACTAACAACTATTTTTTCTTCAATTATTCCACCAAAAGCTCTGATAGCACTGACACTTTTCTTGATTCTTTCACTGTATTTTGTAATGTCTTTTCCTTCTTTCATTTTCATCTGATCAAACTGACCTCTGAGACTTTCTACTTTGGCTCTCTTTACATTGTCATCTCCTCCATGTATATCATGTAGTTTATTCCACATATCATAGAGAGTAGGGAAGTCCTTGACTTCATCAAATTCTGAATAGATGAGTGAAGAAGCTATATCAATCATCATTATGTTATGATTCTTCATGTCCACCATCTGATCCACAGACATAGATCTCGGTGGTTCTACATACTTGTGATACAAGAATTACAAACTAGTATCTCCAATAGTATATAGATGTAGCCTCATCAACTCTTTCCATGCAGCAAAGTTGTCTTTGTTAAGCTTGGGGATCTCCCTTCTGTAAGACATCTCTGATCTTTAGCTTAGGCCTTGAAATCTTCCCTGAAAGCACCAAATGCTCTGATACCAATTGTTATAAATGGGTTGAGTAAATGAGAGGGGAGGGGTGAATGAGTTACCACAAAAACAAATCCAAGTCCCTTAGATGTCTTAATCAAACTTATCACTGTTACTCGGTTAACAAATTAATATTAAAATAATAACTATGATTATCCTTTAGTGATTAAGTGTAGAAACATAAAGCATAAAGAAAATAACATGTACATAGATGACACCAAGATTTAACGTGGAAACCCAATTTGGGAAAACCACCAATTGTAACTAGTTACTATTTTTCACTGTTCTGAAGTGAGCCCTATTAGTAGCCAACCCTGTTAAAGGTTACAAAAACACACTGTTAGGTGTTACACTGTTAAAGGATTTAATCACCTTGTAAGGAGTGGCTTTGTTAGAGGTCTTCAAACACTTCAATGTAGAAATGTCACCTTGTGAGAGGATTTATGAAAGACTGTTAAGTCTACTCTATAAATATATTTGGATCACTGCTACAATTGTTTAAGAGTAACAATGGATTGACCTGTTTGACGAAGCAACTATCTTTGCTGATTCAGATCTCTTCTATGACTTTAAAATGGATCCTCACTGATCAAATATTCTAGCAGCTCAGTCTGGATGTTCTGTCCTTAATAAGAATTGCATCTGATTTTGTCTTCACTCTTGATATCAAAACTTTTCCATATATTTATGCTTATTACTCCTCACACACATTCAATCCAAACTTGACCTAGTATATATATGATAGGCCTTGTCATGTTGGCTTGGATAACCTTCCAAATAAATAATAAAACTTGAGTCTTTTGGTTGCATATAACCAATTAAACATAAAGTGTAAACTGCTGTTAGTCAGTTGACACTAAATGTATAGCTCGGTTAACACTGTAATCCTTCAATGTCTGATTGTTACTGTATAGCCCGAGTGAACTTGGTTAGAATTGAAAAATCAATTTTGTCTTCTTCAATGCTAGAGAGAGCTTGGCATACACTGACTGTTCTCGGGTTAGGTATAGACATTTATGTAACATCACTATATTTGTGTATACATCAATGACAATACACAATTCAATAATTGTCATCAACACTAATAATAAGATAGGATAAGGTCATATGATAGTTAAAGATGTTTCTAGTAGGATTCCTAGCTCTCTAAGTAAACTTTACATGTGGACTTGTGTGAAAAGGTCCTATCTAGGATCAAGTTATATAATGTACCTTGTTCACACTACAAGGAGAAAAATAGATAGGTGGTGATCATATTCACACAAACATTAAGGAGCCTCTAATAAAGGTAAAAATACCCTTCATATCAAGGTCCTCATTTATAAAGCATTTTTAACATGAAATATTTGAAAATTTGAAATAAAAACCTTCATCCAAAGGTGATAGTCACATTATAGTAGATGTTCATTTAAATACATTTTATAATATTGACATCTTGAAGTGTTTTTACCCTATATTATAACTAAGACACACTATTGTGGGACCATCCCTTGTTATTTTGATCACGCTTATTTTTGGAAACTTTAATTCTTTATACATATGTATTTTCCTAAGCTTAATTCCTTAATGCAAGTATCCCCCAATAATTTAATGTTCATTAGTGCCCAAATAAATATCTTTAAAATTATTTCTTTATGGAGTTATTTAAATTCAAAAAAATTTCTAAGGAAATGTTTGGTTTGTAATTCATCTAAAGAGATTAAAAGAAAATTTTACAAGATGTAATGTTGGAAAATGGGTTCAGTAGTTTATGCATGAAAACTATGAACTCGATCAATTTACCTTGATTACATTAAAGAGAGTGCATCCACTTGGCTCAAGGGATTGGACATAAAGTTAATTCAAAAATCCTTGTTTGATTTAAAAATGATATTGCAAAGGGGTATGAACATGATGCTATATCGAGGAAAAAGATGAGAAATTGATGGTTTTGACATATACAACAAACCACAAAGTTGATATGCATGCTACATTTACATATCTGTAAAGAAGAGAGAGAAAGGAACTTGTGTCTAAGATATAGACTTAAATCAAGAGGTCAATCATTGGGGTGACGTTGACCTATGAATGCCAGATGCAAATAAAACTAGTATTTTAGGAATCAATATTCTTCTTAGAACCTTGCTTGAAAATTTCATTATAAATGTTTGAGACTACATCACTCAGAGTGATGTTGGCCCTAATTTGTTTGATATACAAAATTCTAATCTATAGGTATTCATCTACTCATTCTGATCTGAAACCTATGTCTTCTAATCCTACCATCTGCACATACAAAGAAGGGAAAATTTTGGGTTTATAGGGGTTTTCTTAGGTAAAACCCCAATTTTGGAATTAATCATGAGAGCGAAATGAAAGTGTGTTGTAATGTAGTAGAGGCTATATATAAATTGAAATAGTTGAATCTTATACCTTGTTGATGCAATACTCTTTGATGTGATCTTAAGTATTGATGCAATAACATGACTTGAAAAGACAAAGAAAATCAATCATAAAGACATGCTTGCATGAAGGTTGTCTTATCTTGCCACAATACTTAGATCTAGAAAATATTGTGGGATTAAATGTTGCCTTGAGTGCTTGATTCTTTAGTGCTTCTTGTATGTAGGTGATGGTGATGGTGTGAAAACAAATTGAGAGAATGCTCTTATATAGGGTTATCAAGGTAGTTTTGTAAATTAAGTGGACTTCTAATGATCATATTGAGACATTGGGATGAAGGAGAAATTGGCAGGAACCCGACACTAAAATGTGTGAATTTGTGGCCAAATTTGAGGGCCAATAGTGTCCCAGGTGTCACTGACTTGGAAATTCAAGGAAATGAAGCTAGAGATGAAGTGTATTGAGTCCAAGATAGCCAATATGATCACCATATATAAATATGACATCATATTTTCAAACTTTTAGTCAGAAATGAGCTTGCGTAAGAGCTAAGACACCACATGCTAAGGAAAGGGCACAAAATAATGTGTAAAGTATATAGGGTTAAAATTTATAATGGTATATTTAGCCTCCACTTTAGGATGAGTATGAGATTAAATGCATACTGACAGTAACGTTAAAGAAAGAGAGAGATATAAGAAACTAGGGACAAGATTACAAAGATAAATGACATCACTAATTTTGAGGGGATAAGTTCTAAACCTTAGGATCTTAACTCTTACAACCACATGAAAAGACACACAAAATAAATGAAAACAAAATAAAAACAAACTATGGTAAAATAAAAGATGAAAAAGGGGGTTAGTACTAAAAAAAGACTCCAAGTCAACTAGTTGAAGATACCTCGATAATCAAAATGTCTCAACCACTAATATAATTCTCATAATTTTATTGTAAGAGAACAAGTGGTCACATGGAAAGAGAAAAAATATACATCAAGGATGGGTGGCTGCAAGATGTTGAGTCCCACTTTTGGGCAAAAAGTGGTAGTGTTTTTCCTATTTTTTAAAATTTCTGTCAATTGATGTCAAAATTTGAGGCACTTCGAGATTGTATCTCTAAAAACTTCAGTAATAGAAAATATAGTGCTCAGAGTTTACTTTTCAAATTTGTAATTTATTTCAATATCTACATGGTATAAATTGGTTTTTAGTAGGCATGTTTAAAAACCACTTTTTTAAAATGCCCTTTTCAGGACCATGCCACACATGTGTACGACCACCATATTTTGACCTAAATAAAAGATTTTTTATGAATCCTTGTGGGAAAGATACCTAAGGCATCAAAGATTGATGAACATGTTTTTTTATTGAATATTTTTTTATTAAGTTTTAATTGACTGTAAAGTACATTTTCAAAACCTCTGGTGTACGACCACCATATATTGATGAAAAATTCACATTTTCATTTTTTTTAATCTTCAAGATAATTATATATATTGATGTCATATAATTTATTTTCCAAAAAACTTAAAAATAAGTTATTAAAGTTTTAGTGAACCTCACTATTTTACGTTTAGGTACTACTTTTTGTGAATCCTTCTGGGAAAGATACCTAAGACATCAAAGATTGATGAACATATTTTTTCTTTTTTTTTATTGAATATTTTTTTATTAAATTTTAATTGACTGTAAAGTCCATTTTCAAAACCTCTGGTGTACGACCACCATAAATTGATGAAAATTTCACATTTTTCATTTTTTTAATCTTCAAGATAATTGTATATATATTGATGTCATATAATTTATTTTCCAAAAAACTTAAAAATAAGTTATTAAAGTTTTAGTGAACCTCACTATTTCACGTTTAGGTACCACTTTTGATTAATAAATAATGCAAAAATGGTAAAAAATAATCTTATCACTATGAAATTTACATTTTCAAAATCAGGATGGTGAGAACTCTAATGGGTTTTCATTTCATCAAAAAATACGATCAGGAAGGCCCTAAAAAATTATGACCAGGAAAAAATCTGGCATTCCAATGCCTTAGTCATTATTTTGGAGGTCCAAGCATAGGGTTGGTCCCACAAAGCCTATCCCAGACAAAAAATTGAGGTGGAGGTACATTTCCCGTTCCATGTTTTATGAAACGGGTGCCCGTTACTTAAAATTCAAAAAATGGGCGCCCGTTTCAGTTTGTACTGTTGAGCACAAAATGGGCGCTCGATTTATAAATGAGCACTCATTTCATTTAAATAACAAACGCCTATTTCTAAAATATTTTTTGGGAAAAAAATAGGCCCATAAGGATAGATCTCAATGATCAAATGATTCTTTAATCATTGTTGGACTGTTCCATTCTGCAGAAGGAATGTTCTCATAAAAAAATTCCTTTTCTTGTCTTGTTATGGATTTGACATGAGGAGAAGCATTTTAATTAAAAGTTTGGTGCAAACAATATGGGATCAAAGAAACATAGAAAGAGGCAAAGGAAAGTTCTAACAGTTGAGGAGGTTGCAGCAAATAGGGAGAAGAAGGCAAAACATCAATGAGAAAGAAGAACACAAAATAGAGAACTGAATAATGTTGGAGCTTCAAGTTCAACAATCATTTCAGAAGAGGAGAACATTGAGGACACCATAATGGATGCAGAGGTTGAAGAAGAAAAAAAAATAGAAGAAAATTAAGGTGCATCAAATTCTAATCCAGTAATGGATACATGTATGCCTTCATAACCCCTATTGGAATAATGGAAGGGTGTGTAATGAGAGGGAGGGGTGAATCAGTACCCTTAAGACTTTTTATGAATTATCCTTAAGTAATCTTTTCTTGCATTACCGACCATATTGATTTTCTACCTTATCCATGTAATATCATAACATAAATGTAATTTCATGTAAACATTCATAGAAAAATTCATGAAACTTAGTTACACATCACACAAGAATTGGTAATGTAGAAAACCCCTGTTAGAAGGTAAAAACTGCGGTGGGGATGAAACCCACAAAGCTTCACTATCTATAGAATGGAAGGTGCCGGTTAAGGCTACAAGTGTGATCACTTTTGATGATCTTACCCTGTAAGGAGTAAAATTTTAGACTTGTTAAGTCTACTTGGTTAAAATATTTTAACAACACTCTTAAGTGTGCACTCGGTTAAGAGATTTACAATAAGACTGTTAAGTCCACTTTCTTAAATGATTTCTTTTATTTGCTATAATTGTTAGAGAGTAGTAAAAAATACTTATGACCTGATAGTAAGCAATCTTGAATTGTTGAATACAGATCCTTTAAGTTCTTAAAATGTATGTATCACCTATAGTGATGGATAATACCTATGTTATGCTCGGTAGCCTTGAATCTTAGTTCTTCATAATTAAAACCTTCCTTTTGTGTCCTTCTGCATGAAACTCTCTTTTTGATCCATAGATGTCTTCTACAGCTACTATCATCATCTTGATTGATTAATACATCTATTTATACAATGTATTGACCCAAATAGGTTTCACGCTTTACAAGAAAAACTCTATGATCAAAGGTTTACAACTTGACCTTGATCTCCTACTTTGCATGTTTACAATCAGTTAAACTGATTAAAACAATTACTTATGCTTTACTTGATCCTCAATAAATAGTTTTATAGTTAAGCATAAATCTAATTTAAAACTAAAGTGCTTTAGCTGACGTGTAGTCTCAAATCCACTTTTTTCAGAAATAAAACTTTTTCGGTAGACTGGTGCTTGGTATGCTCTGTAGTTTGTGCTCTTGGTTTACTCTGTAAACTATTTGTTGGTGATAGTGCTATCAGTGCTCACTGATATTAGTGATCACTATGCTAAGATATTTTTGGTGACCATTGCACTTGTCTATTTCAGTGACCATTGTACTTGTCTATTTCAGTGACCTCTACGCTTGTTTGAATGCTGTCACTCGGTGATTATGTAACCAATTGGTCAAAAATGGTTTCCTTGTATACTAATGACAAATTATGAACATCAATCTCCCCTTTTGGCATTAGTATAAAAAACTGACATGTGTAATTTAACTGATGTGTTCAGTATATACACCAAGTGTTTACCTTGTCAAATGACTCCCCCTATGTGCATGCCTCGGTACAGTGTATGTACATGTTTCCTCCTTTGTGTATTTCCCTCTTTGGATTTTGACATTTTTTTACCTTTTTTAAGGTATATACATATATACATTTTCCCCCTTTTTGATGTATACATATATTTTCCCCCTTTCATATATTTTTCCCCTTTTTTGAAAATATTGACAAAGGTGTAGTACTTACAACTTGTAAAATATGTGGGCATGATATTTTTGAATGTCATCCATCTGCTTCTCCCATTTATCCTTGAGGTGCTCAAGGGTCATGTGTGCCAAAGTGATTTTGGCGTGCATGTCATATATACTCTCGACAATTGATATTTTCAGGGTGGCAATTAATGTCTTTGCCGAAGTCATGTGTTTCAACAACAATGTGAGATTCAGGAGTAACATAGCTTGAAGCTTAGTTACCTCATCTCTGATTTTTCTTTCAGCCTTTTTTAGCTCAAGTATCAACCTTTTAGATTCTACAATCTTCTCATAATGCATTTTGAATGCATTTTCCTCATTGTGAGACTTTGTGCACTAGCTTTAAGATCTTCATCTATTTTAGCTATCTTTTCACTATGCTTGGTAGTGAAAGGCTCTAGTGTGCACAACTTTTGAACTAAGTTGAATACCTCTAATAGTAGTGGTTCCAATGTAGTAACTAGATCAGAAAGTTTTACCTTGTTTTCTGCCACTTCTTGGTTGATCTTCTCTGTGAGCTTGTATTGACACTTTTCTTCTGCACGTTCTTCAAACACCTTGTCAGCTTCACATTCTGTGATGTAATGGCCTCGGTGAGAACTGCTAATTCATCAAGTATTGGTGTATTTTGATCAATTTGAGTGTCATGTACTATCTACAATAATATTTCCTTTGTATTATTTAGGACTTGTGAATTTTTGTGCTCCTTTTTGAGCTTGTCTTGTATTGCCTTCCTTTTGCAAAGTTCTCCATACTTGATCAGTGACTCAGGATCTAGTGTTCTAAGATCACTGTCAGGTATGTCAATAATTTATTCAAGTGTGACCAGTGCTTTTCTTTTCTTCTTCTTATTTGAAATAGTATTGGAAGCAGGGGAATGAAGAATTATGGCAAGAGCCTTCTCTTTCTCTGTTGATTTTGGTGAATGTGTGGGAGGTGTGGTGCCTTTTGTATGCTGCTCAGTATGAACTTGTCGATCGGTTGTAGATGTCTCTACATCAACCTTTTTTTTATTTGCAACCTTATCTTCTTCGATGTTCTTTTCAGTGGCATCACTCGGTTTCTCCTCTCCACTTGCATCTTTCTTCTCCTCATTTATATCTTTTTTCTCCCCATGGTCATCACCTTTATCCTCTGGTATGTTTGCATCAGGCTCAGGTGTATTTTCCTTTTATTCAGTATAATCATATTGATATCTTGTATCAATAAAGGCATGTGACCTGGTACATTTACCTGTGCAACAACTGCTGTATCCTTTTCCTTTGCTTTCTCAGTTGGCACAGTTACATCTTCATCATTCTTGGGATCATCATCATAATAAATATTAGTTATATCTTTGATTGTGATGTCTGTTGTTTCCCTTAATGATTGTAATATCTGAGCTACATCATCCATGGACTTACTCACCTCTGTTATCAAATCAACTAGATTGACATCCTTGGTTCATTGATGAAGATCTGCTCTGGGCTTGGTGTGGCCTCCTTCTCTTCATTGTGAACTCTCTCGGTTAGAGTCGGTACCTTCTCGGGGACATTAAAGATTTCATTCCAAATCTCATTGATTTCTTTGTCAAGGTCTTCTAATTGTCCCTTTAGTACTTTGTATGCTCTCATCTTTGATGAAAATTTCTTTGCATGCTCCTTCATTGTTGAATCAATTTATTCAACTGTTGAATAGGGTGACATGAGTGTAACTAGGGATCTTTCCCTTATCTATTTTTTTATTTGCAAGGCATATGCCCATCTTGTTGATATTTTTTCATTAAGATCTTGTGGAATATTCTTGTTGAATTGTATAGGTACATACTTGTATGCAACCAGTACCTTAATTATGACCTCTTCTATCTTATTCTAATCTTTGGGAGACAAGGTTAGCCATTGTCTAATCTTGCAATGTGATATGCTGCATGTGTTGATGATTAACTCTGCAACTTCATCAACTATTTTAGGAACTTTGATCTTTTCAGTTTAGAGTCCTTATTCTCTCTCATCCTATTCAGTGTCATCCTTGTCCTCTTTTCCTCTTATATATTTCTTTCTTTGTCTCGGTGCTGATGGCTCAGTTTGAGGCTTTCTTTTCTGATAAGTCCTCACAACACCTTTCTTTACCGGTGTTGAGTCAGCTTATTTTGTTGTTTTTCTCGTTGTTCTTGATGCAGCTGTTACATTAGTAGTTCTTGGTTTCTTGGTTGGTGGTGCATCAGATTCAGTAGATTTAGAGTCACTTGATTCTTTACCTTCACCGATGGGTGATTGTCCCTTGGTGAAATCTTGTTCCAATTCTTCATCATCTACCGAAAGTTTCTTTTGGAGTATTTATGATTTTATTCTTCTTTCGGTCTATCTTCTTCACTACTAATCCTCTCTTGATTCTAGACTTGGCTTCTTCATATGTCCCAAATCTACTCAATGATTTGTCCACTAGTTCATTCAATAAGGATTCAATAGCATTTGTAGCCTGATCAATGTTGATCTCATAGTCCAATGGTGGACATCATGCTATTCTCAGTATAGCTGGTTTGATTAGAGTGGTGGCGGTATCCACTATGAAACATATGTCATCCTTGTATTGTTCCACTAGTTGTGCAGGTATTCTCATTCTCTTCTGCATTCTATCCTTGAAAGTGGTGAAGTATGCAACCATTACAGATGTGAAATTATCCCCTAGTGACTTAATGAGCTCACTAATCTATGTAGTTATTGTTCGGGTTATGTCCCAATTGACATTACCAATAGATGGGAATAAATTCTAAAAGTAGAAGAATTTGCACATAAGGAGGGAACCAAAATTACATGTATTAGATATGGCTAATCAAATTTTTCTCATATAATATTCTAGTTGCTTCAGTAGCAGCTCAGATATGTCCAATTGAAGTCCCTTCTTCACAATATTATAAGAAGTGTCAACTAATCCACATGCTATGCTGTTCATTAGATTAGCTTGGAATACCTTGTACCAATCACACATGCACCGAACTTCATCTCTAGGTCGGTGATTGAATTAACTTTCAAACCTCTACCGTCCCATACTGCACCAGTTAGCTTTTCAATCTCAGGGCGAGAAGGATGCTTTAGGGATTTAGCCTTGTCGGTTACTAGATAACCTGTTACAATGTGAATCACATCCTTTGTTATCAATTTTGGTTCATCCAACCACATTTTTATATCATGTACCCTGCTAAGTACAATGCATATCCACTCGGTCTTGAACTCTCCTAGGAATAGTAGGACATTGGTTAACCCTTTCACCTCAATGTTCTTGTGTTCATCTTTTAGGTTTCCATCTTGGCATAGATTCTGGTAAGCTTCTTCAATCTCCAGATCTCTGATCTCTACAACCTTGCAGTGGATGTATGTGCAGATATCTTCAACAAGAAAAACCCTAGGAGTGATGATTGAGAATGCTCCCTTGTCATTGGGTTGTGAAGAAACCTCAGGATATCTTAATTAGGTTGATCTGCTTGTCCTTTAAGTTATTGATCTTTGAGACTCATGATGTGGTTGCAATTTGTCATAAAATTAGGGATTCTCCATAAATGAACTATGAGCTCAGTGAGTCTAGATACTCACTTGATCTTTGCTATAGATGCTAAGAATCTATTAGAGTAGCCTTTGAATATGATGTGAATCTCTCTACAATCCTGTCTCTTTTGGTTGCTTGTCTTCACTCTGCTATTTTCTCCTTTTTGCTTCGTGAATGAATGAGCTCTTTGTTGCCCTATTTATAGAAAATAACCTAAGTGGTGCATTTAATGCTTCAGCTACCACTCATTTGATGAAACAAAGATGCTTGGGTATCATACCAAAGTATTCATCCTCAGTGAGTATACAATGCTCGGGGTAAGTGACAACTTAGTTGTACTTTTCACATGTTCACCGACGACGCTCAATATGTAGCGAAGACTTGATTGTCTTTTCATATGTATACCGACGATGCTTAGTATGTATTGACTGACGAGACTAGATTCTCAAAATCATAACAAGTAATACCATAGTGCATCTCCATTCATGCTAATTTGGCATATTATCAATGAATATTGGAACTTATGTAAAATATATCTTTGTAGAGTACAATTCCATACTTACTTGTTTTTCTTAGGTGGGGGTGGTGATATCACCAGATCCACTGGATGAGGTGTCACCTACTATGGTGCTTGGTCCAACATCATCTTTTCTTGAAGCTTTCCTCCACATTTGATTTCTCATTCTCCTGATATCTTCAATAGTGTTCCCATTAGCAAAAGTGCTTGACTCTGTGACTCGGTTTCTACAGTCATTGCTTAGGTGACAACCCTTATGAGAGTGTAAGCATGTCATTCCAGAGTTAGTCCAGTTCCTTGATCTTTGTATCCATTTTCTCATGTAGTTTGCAACTATGTGTCCTTATCAACCACATGTTGTACAATTTATCCATGTGTTGTAATCCCAAACATATGAGTTACCGACTCTTCTCGGTTTATAAGCATTTTCTTATTCTTTTGGTTTCCATACTTGCTTTTCTTTTTTCTGCATTCATGAGATGTGTGGCCATGCATTTTGCAAGTAGAACAATATTTTTCCATGTAGGATTCCTTCTTTGGTTTGTTCACCTTAGATTTGCATTCATGTGCTTTGTGTCCAGGCTTGTTACAATTATAACATTTACCTATGAATGTAGAAGTGGATTTAGGAATACCTTTAGCTTTGCTCCTTCAAACATTTGATGTGTGGCCTAGTTTTCCACAGTGATTGCATGACTCCTTCTTTGCTCTTGGATTTGTGTATAGATATTTTTGATCAGCTCGGTTTGATGATTCTCCATGCTCGGTATACCCTAGACCGGCATTGTTGTTGAGTCTTCTTTGTCCATTCAAAAAATCATCCATTCTTTTTGTACTTTCTTCAGCTTCCTTGATCATATCATTATGCTATTGTTGAATCCTTACTTCATGCTTCAGTTTCTCATTTTATTCTCTTAGTTCACCAATATCTTCCAATTTCCCATTGATTTCTATGTTCACTTAGTTGGCTTCATGACTCATAAGAACTATTTGATTGGTGATCTCATGATGATGTTCAGTAAGTCTTTGTATCTCAAATTCTTTCTCTTGCAACTTTTCAGTGATCTTCCTCCTATCATCAATAGCTAATGTTCTTTGTTGTTCAGCTTGTCTAGCATTATTCATAACATCAATCATTCTTACCATCTGTGTCTCTTGATCAATCTATAGTACCTTCACTTGTTCAGTCAGGTGTTGATTGATTTCATTTAGGCTTGTAATGCTTCCTTCAGATGTGTCAGATGTATTACTAGATGTAGATCCTGATGAGTCAAACAAATCATGTATCTCTTCTTCATGATAGTCAGTTTGATTGAAGCGAGATGCCATGACTTTTTATTTCATCCAACAGCTCTCTCATCTTGATTCTTGATTCTTTTTATTGCTCATAGAAGATCTATATCCGCAACTTCTGATTTTCAATATTCTTATCAAGCTTATACCTTTCCATTGTATGATCTTTTCTCTCAAGTGATTTAAACTTTTCCAAATAAGAGATCTAGCTCTGATACCAATTGTTGGAATAATGGAAGGGTGTGTACTAAGAGGGGAGGGGTAAATCAGTACCCTTAAATGTTTTTATGGATTATCCTTAAGTAATCTTTTCTTGCATTACCGACCATATTGCTTTTCTACCTTATGCATGTAATATCATAACATAAATGTAATTACATGTAAACATTCATAGAAATATTCACAAAAATTATTTACACATGACATAAGAATTGGTAACGTAGAAAACCCTTGTTAGAAGGTAAAACCCGTGGTGAGGATGAAACCCACAAAGCTTCACTATCTATAGAATGTAAGGTGCTAGTTAAGGCTACAAGTGTGATCACTTCTAATGAACTTACCCTGTTAGGAGTAACATTTTGGACTTGTTAAGTCTACTCGGTTAAGAGATTTTAACTGTTGGAAATACAATATGGGAAAGAAAGATACTAAGTGGGGGGGGGGGTGAATCAGATCTTATACTTTTATCCTTTAAAACAAAATTGATTCACAACCATGCATAAATATAATTGAACTATCAACTAGTAGCATCCACGACAGTAAATAAATAACTCAAGACAACAGATTTTGGCAACCCAGAAACCCAATAAGGTAAAACTGGGGTGGGGATGACACCCACAAAGATCTTCGCTACTACAAAAATAAAGTGTGCCTGTTAGGGCTACAAAGTTTGATCACAATTTGTAATCTACCTAGTTAAAGATCTTCCCGGTTAAGAGCTTTAGATCATTACAATCTACCTTGTAAAAAGGATTTAAACTTACAAAAAAGTAAGCACTCAACTAAGAGATTTAGAAAGGTCTGTTAGAACCACTCTATTAAGATATTTCACCTGATTAGAATGTCTCAAGAACTGATCCTTTGTTATGCACTCTGATGCTGATAAAAAATCTCCTCTTTCCAATACCTTCTCTAATTTAATAATCTGATATGTCTTTACTCTGTTGTTCACTGCTCTTTCACTCTGCTAGATCTATGCTTCTTCTATCAACATAACCCTTTGTACATCTATCATGAATGCATACACCTTCTCTATCTCTCTCTCTCACACACTAGGGTTTAAGAAGCAATCTTAATATACTTCACGAATTTGGCGATTAGATCTAGATCTACAATTAGGATTAAATGCTTATGCCGCTTAGGCATTCCAATTTTTTGATTGGCTCCATGCCACACATTGGGATCAAATAATCAATGCATAATTAACTCTGTTTAAATCATTAAATGCATGAACAAGTCAGCCCAAAATAGTTTACCTTCAAGTTTGTGCCATTCCAAACATATATGTCAAAATTGTCTTGCTCAGCACATTAAGACTCTGGCACTTGACATAAACATGATCAATCTTTTTCTTGATTGTCGAGTCACTTGATAATCACTATCTTCTTGTTAGAATGAATTTATAATAACTGAGAGGGGAGGGGTGAATCAGTTATCCTCAGGTTTAGATGTAGCAAATAAAAACTTTCTGTACTTCAGATCTACTAGGGAGCAGTAGCATAAATCAACAACTTTAATCAAGCAGTTTATTGTCAATTGAAATTAGCTTGTAGTAACATAACAGTAAAGCAAACCATAAACATTCACACAAGTTGACACAAGTATTTAACGTGGAAACCCAATATGGGAAAAACCACCAGTAACATGCTACCGAGTTTTCACTCTTCTAAAGTGATGCCCTATAAGGAGCCAACCCTGTGAAAGGTTACAATAACACACTGCTAGGTGTGACCTGGTTAAAGGATTTAATCACCCTTTTAGGAGTGGCCTTGTTAGAGGACTTAGAACATTCCAATTTGAATGTCACCTTGTTAGAGGATTTATACAAATGACTGTTAAGTCAACCTTGTTAAAGGATTTAACTAATAAAATGGTAAGAAAGTAATCAATAGTTTGTGATCTGATACATACAACTTACTTTGCAATTCAGATCCAATTATAGCTCTGATGTTAACTTACTAGATAGCCTACATTGTCATTTCAACCTTCTGATTTTCTTGGAAATCTGTCAAGCAATCACACATGCAACTTTCTGCTTCTACCTTTTTCCTTCTCTGCTAGATCATGCCAAGCAGTAAATCAACTATGCAAACCTTTTGCATACACATACATTCATCCACACACAATGAATAACCCCTTTAAGTCATCATATACCTCTCTGTCTAGGTTAGATAAATCTTTTTCCACTTAAACAAGATCACAGATCTTAGGTTAGGTCAGATCCAACAGATCATTCCATCTTTGTATTACATTTACTTCTGCAAAGTAGTCTCTAATTAAATCTTGAAACCATGAATTAATTACAGTTACCCATACATTAAATGACATGGATCATTCTTTAATTAACATTACATATCCCAATAAAATTAACTAAGTCGGCCAGAGATCTCAAATCTCATCATTAATCCAATTACTGTAAGTCAGCCAATCATCACTGTTTCCACTTAGAAATTTCAATGGTGCTCGACATTGAGAAAATTTTTGCTCGTCACAAGCAAATTTACTCGGCACAAGCAACTTTGCTCAGCATAAGCCAAACTTTCTCGGCATAGAAAAACCTGTTGGAAATATGGATGGAGTAACTGAGAGGGGAGGGGTGAATCAGTTACCACAAAAATAAATCCACAAGTCCCTTAGATGTCTTCAATATATATTACTGTTACTCGGTAAATTAACCTTTTA
>MU225600.1:23601-58230 GCA_018584345.1 Thuja plicata | reverse complement strand
TGATTTACTTATTCTTAAAGAAGATTTGAATGCAGACTCTATGTTTGGTAAGACACTATTATCAAAATTATTCATCTCAAATGAAATCAGTCTTCAAATCAAACTGTCTAGAGTAACATTGCTATTTGCTACTGCTCTCATTTCTTGTATGGCAGATACTCTAATAGCATAAGTAGGTAGTAAGGTTCTTAGAATTTTACTTACCACTGTATCTTCATCTAGTACACCCCCAACTCCTTAGATAGAATTGAATACCTCTTTGATTCTTGTGCTGTACTGTGTGATGTTTTTACCTTGTTTAATTCTGAGATCATCAAACTTTCCTCTAAGTCTTTCTGCCTTGGCTCTCAGAACATTTTTATCACCACCATGTACAAGCTTCAATTTTACCACATCTGATTTACAGTTGTGCATGCTTTGACATCTTCAAATTCAGCATCGGAGAGTGAGGAAGCAAGATATATCATCATGCAGCTGTGCTCATGCTTCTCTCTCATTTTTTCAACCGTGGGTGCTCCTGTGGGAAACACATATTCAGTATCTAAGTATTGAGTAACATCATTTCCAATACTTGATAAGTGGAGTCTTATTCTTCTTTTCCATGAAGCAAAATTATCTTTGTTCAACTTGGGCACATCACATCTATTCATCTTGTGATATTTGGATTAGGTCTTGAAACCTTCCTTCTAAGAACACAAGCTCTAATACCAATTGTTAGTAATAACTGAGAGGGGGGGGGGCTGAATCAGTGACCTCAAAAATTAATCCTTCAATCAACCCTTAAAACTTATTACCACTTTTAAGCGTCTAGTTATACTTAGTCCTGCAAGATAAATGCCTTGAAATAATTTTAACAAATTACTACTTGTCAGAATGCTTTGTAAAACCTTCTTTTGTATTTTTACCGATAAACAGTCTTTCTATTTACTGAAACATAGTAAATAACTAGTGTATATCGATCAATCCAGAATGACTTATGTGAAATGCAAAATAGTAAAGTAATGAAACATAAACATATAACACATGTATTTTTAACGTGGAAACCTTGTTAAAGGAAAAACCACTGGGACCGGTACCCCAAATTTTCACTCTTCTGAAGTGAGCTCGGTTAAGAGCCAACCCTGTTAAAGGTTACAAACACACTGTTAGGTGTGACCTTGTTAGAGGATTTAAAAGATAGTTTGTCACTTAATATCTGACATCTAATGCTACCATCCTTGATCAAACACTCACTTGGCCTGTCAATAGGTATCAGGCATATCCAATGCTACTTTCTATCATCAAACTTTTAGATAATCCTTGGGATGTATCTCAATTACAAAATACTTTTAAGTCCTGCTCGGTTAAGAGGCTTGATGCTTTAATGGTTAAACTGAAACAGTAAAGTGATCTGTTCAAACATACAACTTGAATTGCATATTTTTAGATCTATTGTAAGTGCATTACCTCTCCGATCAATATAATAAATTTAATACCTTTGCTCCACACTATTCTTCTCTGTGATGCTATTTCATTGTTTGTTGGTATCTGCAGAATCTAGCTCTTTCCTCAACTTGTCGATTAGGTCTAAATGAAGACTTTCTTCTCCTTCAGAATATCTTTAGCATCTATTCTCTTTTCACTTCTGTTTTCTTCTCCCCAATTTGTAATGAATTAGGTTGTCTCTTTATAGACACGATTCACTGTTTCTTGGCTTTCTTGATCTTGGTGTGATCCACAATTCTCGCCAATTAAATTTAAAGCAAAACTCCAGTTTTATCTTATAGAGATCTTCTTGGCAACTGGACAAAGAAACTTTAAATCCATTACTTATCTCCTACTTTATCTTGTCAATTAAAACAATGATAAGTATCAGTTAAGTCTATTTTTAGCTCTTGACAACTAAGCATTATGTTTTTTTTGAACTCTCTATTCTATCGGTCAATACTTTAGTTAGTCATCAATGATAACTGACTGTTCCATCGGTGTGAATTCAGTTTTCTTTAGGATCTCCATCCGTCGGGCAACACTGAGACTTTTCTCATCGGTAATGCTGTGTATTTTCTCGTCGGGTAACACTGTGACTTTTCTCTTTTACTCTAACCATCAGTGTGCACTTTGTCGGTGTATACAATCACTTTGTGAATGCTTGACTTATATGCATTACTAATAGAAAAGCCTTTGATTCATCAGTTCTTTGAAGTCTTTGGTAGTATGTCCATGACCATACATATTATATCAAGTTGAAATCAATGACAATACATTACATTAACTGATTTAATACCTTGCATGATCACCAACTTAACATCTTCAAACATTCAATTAGTTATAGTTAATCAAGTTCAACCAGTCCAAATTCAAAGATTCAAGGTTGAAAGGTTTCATATTGTGGTGACTCTCCAAATTTAGCTAAAAGGTTACATATACAGGCAATAAGATGGCCCCAAGTTAGTCACATCAAATAATGTGAAGGAATCATGAACCTAGAGAGGGTTCCATAGTCATTCAAAGATAACAAGTTGGAGAAAGAGTGTTAAAGATAAAACATTCACATCTATAGTTCTATCACCCTTCTGCAGACTTTGGGATAAGTCATTAAGGAATTTCATGGAGATATTAAATAATTTTAATCTCATAGAATGATAAAGAACAATTAGATGACATATGAGAAAACCATCATACCAAATAAATTATAATAAAAACTTGTTTGTTTTGATAGAATTTTGACAAAAAAATGGGTCTCAGTGCGGGGGCTATATCTCCTAATCCCCTTGTTGGATCTTGCCAAATTTTGGATATGTTTTGCAACACCTAGTATTGTAAATCCTCACCAGAGATATTTTGAAAATGATGTCTGGTGTGCAAGATAAAAATAATAGAATACTACACTATCAAACTACCAGTAATATTTTAGTCCACCCAACATCAACATTTGTTTTAATTTTGGTTTAAAATATATTCAAATGCCACACGTCCAATTTTAAATATGTATGTCATTTAAACTTAAGAGCATTACATGGTGGGATATTTTAATTCCAAAGTTTTATAAAGATACCAAGTCATTAAAGGATGAGGAGTTAATGAAAAGATAAATGGATAATATTTTCAAGAAACAGTTACAAAATCTAAATGCAAACTTTAAATTTTTTTTCCAGCGATAAGAAGGTTCTCTTTTTATTTTCTTTTTTTCCAGAAGCCTATGTGCTACATTAAGGGGAAGGTTTTGATTCTCATTGTAACAGGGAAGAGCAATTCTATTATCATTATTTTTTGTTGTGTCTAGTTTTTCTGAGTCTGTATGCTCATTCTATATTGAGAAATAAAGACAGATACAAATTCACCTATGTATGGAGTTGTGTTTTCTTTAGATTACAATATCTTGTGTTTTTATAATCACTCTCAATGTATATTTCATTTTGACAAACAAAGAGATTGTATTTTCAGATCTGTGTATCGGGAAAACTAATTTATTATAAAGTCACTGTCTCTTCTCTTATTCTTTTCCATTTGTGAATGTGGGGAGAATGAGTTGTATATCATTTTCTTGCATTTATTTTGTTTCTGTATTTAAATATTTCACATCTATTCATTTTTATGAATAGATGGTTGTATGCCTTTATTTCTTTCCGGTGAAAAGCATTTCAATATCTTAATAATTCATTGCACATCATCTAGGAGGGAGTTGTACCTCTTAATTCAGAGGAATATTATCAATTCAATGATAATCTATCCAACTGTTGGTTTATGATTTTGTCCTTGATCTGGGTCATTCAAGAGTCAATAAAAAGGTTATTTTGTAAAGACAAATATGTTTACCAATAGTAAGGATTAACAAGGAAAGAGTCACATGTTTTTGCAAAACTCATGTTCAATTTTATTACCATTATGATGTATTCGATGTATACATGCTACCATGCATACTAATGAAATGTTGCAAGAATGTGGTATAAATATACCACCTCAAACTATAAACTATTTTATGTCAGGTTTGTTTTATAGCCCACCTAATGAACAATATTTTGTTTTCAATGCATGTGTTTCTGGTGTATGTGATATATGTGGCAATCTTGCATTGCTAGATGAATGTTTGCATAAAAATATTTCAATTGATTTTGGAAAACAATTAGTTGATGTAAAAATATTTAAAACTATTCAGTATGCATCGACAGATGGAAAGGTTGGAAGACAATGTGATCTAATTATTGAAAATGTTAGTGTTCATGCATTTATGAATAAATTTAAGAGTAAGACCGTACCTAAATATATGAAACACTCTCAAAATTCTTGATGACTTGATGGATAGTTTCAAATATGCAAGAATACATTTCCAGTTGGTAGTATACTTTTGGTAATTAACTTTGTAAAGAACTACACGCTTGCACCACAAGATGAGGTCCAATCACAATATTATAATTAAGTGCAAGTATCAATTTTTGTTCATATTGTATATAGGCATGCACCTGATAGTACAAAAGAGGTTCAATTTTTTTTGAGAGAGTACCATTTCTATATGAGTGATAATAAATTACACTCATCAGAGTTTGTTCAGTATTTCTTCAAGACATTTTATGAGAATTTAAGCAAGAGAGAAATTCAGATGGAACAACATCTAATATGGTCAAATAATTGCACAAGACAATTCAAGAATGCTAGAATGTTTTATTGGTTAAGTAGGACACATAAGAAAACTAATAGCCAACATATGTGGATTTTTTTTATGGGTGCACATGGGAATGAAGAAAATGATGGTGCCGGTGCATGTGTTAAGAGAGCCCTTTGCAGAGAGCAACTCAAATTTGAGGAAAAAGCCAAATTTAAAAATGCATGTGGAGTTGTAGAATGGTATAATACAACTTTATCTATAAGATGAAGTTAGAACTCTACAATCATTACCTCAAAGGATAATGTTGATGGCTGCATTTGTCTTAATCCCATAGCCATACCAAGAGTCATGGTGGTGTCAACCTGAACAACATATATAAATTATGAATCAAACTTGTTTATGTACATAAATTATAAAGTATATACAAATTACAAATTTATGGAAGAAAAGAATGCATATGGTGTCTAATGAGTAGCCAAATTCACTGATGGGTCAGGATGTAGACATGATGCATAATCATACAATCCAAAAGCCTACAATTGCAAAAAAAAGGCATGAATTAGAGTTGTACATAAATTAGTAAGCATATAAACACTTCAAGTTAATGAATGAAAAACATATTAGGGGTATATGAGGCTTAGCCTCAGTAAATGACGAGCTAGAGTGTGAAGAGCTTCCAACCTTAGTATTACATGAAACATCCTACAAAATTAAAATATATATATAAAATACATTATTACATTCAAGTTTTAATTGTTTATTTTAAAGTGACCTCAATGTATCTAGATCAAAGTGCATACCATAAATGAGGCACCGACATCTCGAAGTGTCGAGATAAGATGATGACGGTCCCTGGATGACATAGTGTCAACCCTCCTTTGTTCAACAAAAAATTGACATGTTATGGTTCATATGTGTATATATATGGAATATAATATTTCACTATAAATTATAAATAAATTTACCTCTGCAAGATGATCATTGTCCACACGCAGAAGATCAACATATGATGTGATGTCATCCTCATGTCCACCATGTGCACCCTTGTCAACATCACCATATCCACCATGGGCAACATCAACATTAACATGATCATCATATCCAGCATGGGAAGTATCAACACCAATAGGATCACTCTAAGGACTCGTACATATATCCCCATAGCTCATGTAAACATGTGCTAAGTTGGGGGCAGCCCTCACCTGGGTCAACTTCTCTAACAAATTTCCCAAAAGGGAACTTAGTAAACCAAGAGTAGAGTCCACTTCTCGATTATGGATGGGTGCATGAATAATTGGTGCAAGAAGAGGAACAAGGGGATTATTACACACATGATTTCTAACTATATCGTATCATGTGGCATACCTCCACCAACATCCTGGAATGATCGCATATCAAAGTAATTGGGTTTTCTACCCAATTCAAATTTAGCCCATAATTTTTTTAGAAAATACAAGGGAACCTCATGATTAGAGTGTGGTGGATGGTCTAATACCATCTACCACTAGTCCAAAAAATGTGCAGCTATCTACGGGTGCTGGCACCATCTAATAGAAATGCATGGCTTCTTACGAGGTATCTCATCACTCGTTTTAGGGTTCAAAAATAAATTTTCTTATTATTTTTTGTATTTTCAAATCATTGACCTCTTTATAGGAGACATCATCAAAATAATATGCACGCATGGACTCCCTCCACAAGTGAAAACCATCCAGATTAGAATCTAATGCCTGTATAAAATCTACAATGCCGTGCATGCTATCTGCAAGGCATAATAGCCGGGTAGATGGATGGGGATCATGTATAATGGTATTAATATCTCCAATTATGGCAGCGACACTTCTCTTGGTGTTTTGTCTCAACTCCTCATGAGTAGGTGGAGGTGGAGGTGGAGGTGGCTATTGACCTAAGAGCTCATCTAAGCTAAAGTCATCCATGAATATAATCTGCATATATATATACAAACATGAAAATTTACAATTACTATTTAATTTAAATTTTACCTTACAAAGAAAAGATTTTAATTAAATACAACATTTATAAAGAAATTACGGTCTTTTGACTCATTCCATAACTAAAAAGAAAGCCCAAGTCCAAACTAAAGATATCAAGAAACTACGGGACTCGATCCAGAGTATGGAGCTGCAGATGGTTGAAGTTCAGATTCTAGAGGATCAGTTGGAAGCTGTTTAGTTTGGGTTGCTAGAAGTTTTTTTTCTTTTCGTCTGCTAGGAGCTTGTTTTAGTTTTCTATTTTGATATTGTGTAATGTAACTTTCTGTTAAATCTACGGTTTAGCCCTCTCTTGGTTTTTTGTCTCTTTTGACAGTTCATTGTTTCCTTGTCCTTTGTTGTCTATCTTTTGGTCTTTTGTAAAGGGTTTCGAGGCCCCTTCAAAACATGCTGTTACCTTAATCAAAAACATTTATAAATATAAATTTAAACATTAACATGTTTACTCAACTAAAATAAGCATTAAAAGAGAGAGAGAGAGAGAGAGAGAGAGAGAGAGAGAGAGAGAGAGAGAGAGAGAGAGAGAGAGAGATGTATTCAATAGANGAGAGAGAGAGAGAGAGAGAGAGAGAGAGAGAGAGAGAGAGAGAGAGAGAGAGAGAGATGTATTCAATTGACAAATTTGAATACTAGTTTATGTATTTAATAGGTTTAGTTATGTATTAAATTGTCTTAACAGGATGTATTCAATTGAAAAATTTGAATACTTATTTATGTATTATATAGTAACAATTGTAAAAGGTTTGGAATGTTGTTAAAATTTCCATTTAGGTTAAGTTATTTTACAAGGAAAATATTTGAAGAAAATCAAAATAGTTCAACATGGGATTCACTTTGTTGATTATCAACTTGAACATGGTATATTAATATAGCCACCTTGTAATTGATAGCTCCCTTTATGTGAACATCTAGTTAAATTTCAACATGGGCATCACAAGTGGACACTCAATAGTGAGGATTATGAGAGAATATTACATGTTCTCTAAAAGTAAGCTGAACCACTTGACATGGTCTGAATAATGTTTACAAACATGTGTTTATGTTTCCAAGACTAGATAATGTTTATGTTTGCAAGATTTGGCTTAAAGGTATGTAATTGAAATGGCTTTAGGGAATGATTTTGTATATGAAGTAATTAGTTTTATGAATAATTCATTGTAATTTCTTAATGGATCTATAAATATTGCTTATATTAGATCAAGATTAAATTTATTAAATGACCTTAAGTAGTCTAAATATATTATTTATGTTTACATGTATTAAGGGATGTATCAAATTGTCATTGAATATTAAATTGTCTTAAGAGGATGTTTTCAATTGATAAATTTGAATACTAATTTATGTATTAAATAGAGTAAATTGATTAAATGAGCTTATATAGGTTATATTCATGAATTGATGTATTAATTGACCTTACATTGTACATTAAAATGATTTTTTGACATAAAATATATGAAGTTTATTAATTGACATATTTGTTCTAATCTAGATATTTAAACATATAAATAGATCTAATCTATATATAAACATAATAAAAAACCACCCCATATATATGAAAATCTAATGTACATAAAAACACCATCAAATAAATATTTAACATAAACAACACATAAATAAACATGTATCGTGATGTCAAACATTTAAATACATGTCAAATCAAAAACACATATATAACCATATATGTCTAGGTTTACTATAAACATATGCCAAATCATAAACACGTGTCAAATATATGTCAAATAATAAACACATGTCAAATCATATGTGTCTAGGTCTAGTATAAATATATGTCAAATCATAAACACATGTCAAACATAAATATATGAAATGTTCGAGTCTAGTACCATCAAAGATGGACATGTATGTAAATATGGACCTATTAAAGTATAGATATAAAAGTAAACATATGTGGAAAAATGGATACAATCTAGCAATCCTAAGCTAGGCCATCATGACACATACAAATAGAGTGACCCTCTAACTGAGCACTCTCCTTCTCCGATGGATGTACTACAACTAATCCCTACAAATTGATACATAATCATACTAATTGTCAAGTTAAAAGAACATTACATACATAGATATATGTATGCACATGCATATATATAAATATATAAATACATGTGTAAGCATATAAAACTCACCAATACACCATATGTGTAAGCATATGAATCTCACCTACGCACACCCTCTGACCCTAGGTTGGGCATAATGTGGGCTAACTATGCCTATAATAAATTATATATAGGTCCATTATGATTAAAAATAATTGAGCCGCATAATTTAAATTTAAATTTAAATAAGTGTTCATTTTAATTTAAATCAAATAAAAAATACCTAGTTATCAGGTGTTGAGGGATCATCTCCTACTATCGTAGCTCATGTTAGCTCCTTTTCTTGCAGCACAACCCTAAAATGACAGTATACTTGAATGCAAACTCCTTTTTATGCAAGAGAAAGGCTAATTGATGAGGATTGGATAATATCCTCCTTCTTTGAGCTCCACATCACTTAGGTGAGTATTGCCTTATCTACACATTCATGACTCCTTTGTGACAACTACAAACTTGCAGATATATAACTGTGGAATAGTTTTCAGACTCTTAGGTAACTAATACCTTGATATTTTATAAACTCTTATTCAATATTCAACTTTCATAAAGTAAGTCTGAAAACCAGAGAAAAATTAACTCCAAGTAACATGAAATGGAAATGGCTTTTAGTTTATATTTGGAATTTATGGATCTCTGTAACATCCCTGATCTTGCATAAACCAGTGCCTTATCCTATTGGCAACAGAGTCAACCATGACATTGCAAAGATGATCGTGAACAAAAGGAAACATCATAGTTTGAAATGTTCATATGCCGTACATAAAACAGACCTCAATAATCAAGTTCTACTTTTTTATCCACTTGTGTGTTCACATATGCAACTTTTCTACTCAAAGAATTTAACTCTCTCCTTGAAAGAGACCTTGAAAATAGAGAGTACATAACCAACATCCACTGGAAAGACAAGATTGGCAATACCCTTGATATTCCAACTCATACAAATCTGAATACATATCCTAAATCAAAGTTATTCCTTGATTAACTCTATTGCAAGCATTCCTTAAATGATTAACAATAGACAAAACTAACACACCCTAGATGCCCTATTTTATATGATTCAAAAACATAAATGGAGAAAACTTGATATCAAAACAACAGTGCTGAGATTGATTCATAAACAAGCAAATAATTGCCTTTTACAATAATGTTATTCTCCGAGACAGAAAGGAAAAGAACACTGTATATGCAAAGAAGAGAGATAAGTATTACAGAAGATATCCAAAATAGAAGCCTGCTCTAAAAATTCTTGCAGAGGAAGGAAGAACATAGTCTAAAACCTCTACACAATAGAGCAGAAGGCAGGGACATGAACCCTCAAAACTGAGAAAAGAAGAGGATATATAGAAGAGAAGAAACCCTAAAAACTATGTCTGGCAAACACCTATCCTTCTCTTGTAAATCTAGTCTACACTCATCCTTCTCTTCTCCATAAAAAATTGAACTTATTTTGTCTTTTCAAAATCTAACTTTTCTTTGTCGGTGATCTTAAAATCTAATTAAACTGCTTCCAAAGTTTGACTTTACCAAAGAAATCTGATTGTTCTCTTGTCAAAATCTGATTTGCATCTATCCTCTAAAAAATCTGATTTTGAACTCTTTTGATGACTGTCAAAATCTGATTCAACTGCCTCCAAAACCTAATTTTTTCCTCTCAAAAAATATCCTCCGTGAATGCTTCAATAAACCTGATTTGACCAAAGAAATCTGACCTTTACTTGCTTTCAAAAATCTGATTTTACTCTCCTATGAAAATATCTGATTTTATCCTCCAAATCGGTTCTTATCCTCTGAAAATATTCCTTCTCAAGATTAATTTCAAAATCTTCAAAATCTGATTTCAACAACCTGCCAAAATGCTCTAGGAATGCATATTTTCGAAGACTTTGAAATAAAAAATGTTGCACTAAACTATGGAGATAAGGCCCTAATCTTACAAAATATTTTAATATTTTCATAATTTGTCTCATTCACTTGCAAATCAGATTTTTGCATAGACTATCAATTTTAAATTCATTTTAACTTTTGAACTCCCATGCATTTTTGCCTTTTCAAATATTCATTTTCTGCAGATTTTCCTCATTTTGTTGACCTTGAGTTTGTTGGGAGACTTGAAGAATGACCTTAGTCTCCAAGTCTCTTGATTTTTGGGACTTAGCATTTTTGATCCAGCGACTGTAGTTCATCTCTTAATCTCCTAATTTTTGGTGGTTATCTCATTTGATCTCCCGACATCGTGACTAGTTAGTCTCTTAATCTCCTAATTTTTGGTGGTTATCTCATTTGATCTTCCGACTTCATGACTAGCCACCATGTGTCCATCTTCGCCATGTCACCACCACCACCTATCTGCAAAATCTACTTACCTTTGGTCGCCAGCATGGAAATCAAGGCACCAATCACCTGCGCATGTGGATAGCCTCTAGCTTGCCTTCACATTTCAATATGAATGTGTTTTTTCTTATAAATATCTCAGATTGTTCTTGTAGGAATAATGTGGGATTAAATCCCTCCAAGTTTTTAAAGCATTTGCATTTTCGTACCCAAAATAATGGGGCCAACAAGTATTTCAAAACCTGCAGCCAAGGGGCCACCATAAGCCTCTTGGCTTCTTTCTTATTTTATAATACTAGTGCTTTAGTATATAAATACCAATAAAAATGCAAACCCAGTCAATGTGAGATATATGCTCTTTGTGAATGTTATGGGCAATTTAGATAGTGCTGCACACAGGTAACTGTATCTCACGAATGAAGATGAATTTGGACAATTGATCTGGTGAGAATCTGGAGAATTAGATTTGTGGCAACATAGCCAAAAATGAGCATGATCCAACGGTGGAATTGAAAGATATTCCCCCCATAATATGACTATTTTATTTTGTCTCTTGCAAATGTTTTCTTTTAAAACTTTGTTTCCTTATTCAATGCGCAGCTTCTTCTTCTCAAATCTATGCAACACTCTCTTCCAATGCGCAGTCTCCTTCAATGTTCTCCAATGTAAAGCCTTCCAGTCTTTGGTTTTAATGCCATCCAATGGCATTTGGTTCAAACACTTTTAAAATGTCTTTGGTATGCAGTGGCCTCTCCTCATATGTCTACGTAACTCTTTCATTTACTATATTCAGTATTCTATTTTTCATTTATTTAAAGGATTATAAGTTTTTGATTTATCACTGACCTTCTTCTTTGGCCTAGGCTCCTCCTTAATCCATTTGCATTGTTTTTTGAATACCATTTACCTCTTTCCTCAATACAATCCAGCGCACTCCTTCTTTTCTTTTAATGTTATGTTTGAAATGTTTTATGATTTTGAAACTTACCAGAACTCCCAACAAGCTGCGCAGCCTCACAATGTAGTTGTTGTTTTTGATGTTTTAAAACTCAAAATTCTTCTAATATCCACATATACTCCATGTGATTATTTGTTGTTTCTGTTTCTGGCTCCACATTTCAATGTGTAGCTCTTTGAGGCATTTGAAATTATAATATTAAAAAACTTCAAATCTTCTACCGGATGTTGTGCACACCCCTCCTTTGACTGTGCAAGTTATCATATGGTTATGTATGGGTATTTGAAATATTTTTTAAAGAAACTCCAAAATCCCCAATATACTCTGCGACTCTACAACTTCCTCTGGCATTGACTCCATTCATTAAAATGCATTGATTTTAAAATACTTTTAAAAAGTTCACTTGCCTCAGAAATGCTTTCACTTTGTAGGTATGAACTATTTTGCAATCAGTCCACAAAGTAACAAACTGGAGGGCTTTGAAAACACTTTTCATATTTCTGCAAACTGAACTTACTAATAGTAAGTAGCTTCCGGAACGAGCCTTGAAAACCAACTGAATAACAAATTTCAAGCATGGGAACCA
The DNA here is from genome assembly GCA_018584345.1 of Thuja plicata. Lineage (NCBI taxonomy): Eukaryota > Viridiplantae > Streptophyta > Pinopsida > Cupressales > Cupressaceae > Thuja > Thuja plicata. The sequence continues at coordinate 45,647 of MU225600.1, read as the reverse complement.
GAAAGTACATTCACCTCTAGCATATGAACATAGTTGCCAACTGGATTGGCTGGAAAACATTCAGGCCAAAAGACAGTAAAATTTAAAGTGGGCAACTTTATTATATTCTGCAATCGGAAGTTTTCAAACTTGTGCAAACATTGCCAGAAGTGCAAATCAGAATGATACTAGATTAAATCCTTAAGAGCCATCACTTGGAAAAGTGATTCATTCATCCATACTGAATATGCATGCAAAAAGGCTTAGCTGGAATCAGCTTCAGGTACAAGGTGTAACTGGTCAAACTTGGAAGTTTTAGAATACTTGTGCAAATGCAAATGCCAAAACAACATAAATCTCACTCAGATTGAATTTTACAAGACAATTAAAACATGTTCTGAGACTTCATCACCATTCATTATAGTACATTTATATGCAAACAAAATGGTCCCACAATCGGTTCTTGAAAACAACTTTCAGACAAAAAGTTATCACTCTCTGAAAATGATCATTTTGCAAACTTCAATTTGTTCTACATTGACAAATTGCACAAATTGTCTTTGAAACTGAAATCATAAAGTCATCAAGATGAACCTTCAGAATCTGAACATCTGAAGCTTGATTCACCTTCACACATGGAACATGAATCTTCAACTAATTTGCACAAAAGGTGAACTGATCAACCAGTACAAGTTTTCAAAGTTAGCATCTTACAATTTTTCTGATTTTGCACTCAACAAATATGCAGAAATTGGATTTGGAATCAAGTTGGGAAAGTGAACAAATGGATTGGTACGAGTCTAAAAATCTTTAGTTAGGTATAATTTCATGTTTTTAACATAGGGGAAAACTTAAATATGTAGGGCATTCAACCAGATACAACTTGGAAGACCTCAAAGTAGGCTATTCAGAAATCTGGGTATGACAGAGGAACACGACAGTTCTGCAGGACCAACTTTGGGGAAAGTGAAAACCCATCAAACAGACTTGAAATGGCTTGGGTTTTGGAACCTAATCTCTCTGATATACATGTTAAAATTTACCAAAGCAGTGACCCATGAAACCTAAGAGGATGCAAGATATTCAGATGCAAAGTAGGCAAGTTACAATAATTTGACACTATAATCAGCATATGCAAAAAGGACAAGTGCTCAAAACAAGACATCACTAAATGACTCAAAACTTGAATCTGACAATTTGGGATCTCTTCTTATGCCTAAACAAGAGTGATGAACACCTGATATGCATGAAAAAAATTCAGAATTGCATTTGGGCAAAAAGGCTCAAAAGTACTCATAAGGGGCCAGATTGCAAAATTTTTAACAAGGTACTCAAAAACCTTGTTGTATTTTTGAGTACCAACAGTGGCTCTAACTATGGACGCGTGACCCATGTGGGCATGCATAGAACTTCCAGAATCTCATGGTAGAAGCAGACCACCCCAAAAATATAAATCAAATTTTCTCTTTTCTCTTTCCTCTTCTCACTGACAACTCTCAAAAATTTTCTTATTTTCTAAAAAAATGGGGAAACCTCTTACTGAAAGAAAACACACAACTGAAAAGGAAAGAAACTATACAATATGTTCATTATCTACAAGAGGCATGAAACCTCAAAACTGATATCAGTTCTTACCTCTGTCATACACTTGGTTTTCATCTTCAGAAATCAGAGATAAGATGAAATTATCACTTCCATGCATCTGATCTATCTTATGTCCATTTTCCATTAAATTAAGACAAAAATGTCATCATAATAAACTTGAGAGGTAAAATGGAAATGATACCAATTCTAAAAAGTGTGTGGCATATGCATGATGCATTCATTAGTTAGCAAAAACCAAGATTCAAAGCAATAATCAACAGTGCCTAGTTTAATTCCACATCTCTGATAATCACCTTCTAGCTAGAAAATAAAACACTTAAAATCTTCCAGGTTTCTTGGGTTAGCAATATTATATCCATCCACATCAGTAGTTTTCAAATCAAATAAGAAATCAACATGCTGAACCTTTTGTAAATACTAAAAACATTCACCACTTGGGATATGATCTAGTTCATCCTTCAAAGGATAGGGAACAACAATCTGAGGAACATCACAGTTAAGCTCATCATAGACATCATGGACCCTATGCAAATGGTTCTGACTCTCTACAAGAGGAGATAAATCAAAAGAACAAGATTCAACATATTCACTATCAAAAAATGGTAATCCCATATCATAATCCATACTCTTTTTCTCAAAAGGATTACCATCCCGCATCTTGTCATTGACTTCCATATTCATATCAGAATCTTCATAAATACCTTCCTGCAAATTATCAGCATCATTCAAATCTAAAACTTGCTGGTGGGTGGAAGGGAAAACATTAATACATTCATCATAAACATGTGAATCTTGAGCAATTGAAGGACTATTCCTTAATGGTTCATTGGAAAATTCAGAATCTGAAAAAGATTTACAATCTACACAACTATCCCAATCAGTGCTCAACACGATATCTGAAGTCTCTTTATCCCTTAAATCTGAAATAACTCTGTTGCTTTCATCATCTGACATATCATACTCAACCTAATTGTGCTCTAGTGACATAGGAGTATAAGGAAAATAAAAAATACAAGCATCAAGACTTTGAATATCTGATACATATTCCTTATCAAATTCAATATGTGTGAAGTGTTGAGATTCAAATATGTCTTTCCCTAAAAATCTGAGGTATTCACAATACAATAATTCTGAGATTTGTTCACTATGAAGAGAACAAGTGTCATCATTTATATTTATCTCTGATACATTTTCACAATCAACATTCTCATAATCATTTTCACAATCATTCTTCATACCCTCAGTAATCTTATCAATATCAAAACTTATTTTTATAGGGCATGAAGAAAGAGAGTCATCTTCTGATACATACCTCTGAAAATCAGCAATCAAAAAAATTGAGATTTGCTCACTGCTTAGCAAGGATTGACACTCTTGTTTGTCCTCATTAGCTTCTTGCTGAATGCTGCAAATTTCTTCCTCATTGGAACCATGTAGTGAGATTTCTCAGACCATATAATCTTGTGCAAAGAAATCACTACAATCACTATCTACATCATAGTTATTGTCTTGCTGTCCACACAAAACATTTTCACTGTCTTGCTGCTCACAAAGTTCATTATTAGTATCAAAATTAGTAAAACCTTCAACATAAATGGAATCATCATTATAACCATAATAACTAGATTGGATATCACTAGATTCAGCCTCATCATCATAACTAGATCCATATTCAGAATTCTCAACATCATTTTTAGATTCAATATCACTAGTCTCAACCTCAGATATGACTTTAGAAGAAAGATTTTCTACATGATCTATCCATTGCATAGTATTCCAAATAATATCCACCCTCTCAGAGCTTAGCAAATTTATAGAATCAGGAAAACAAAGTTCAACAAACAAATTTTCCCAAACAAACTCCTGAGGATAGAAAGGGATATCATACTCTTCTATCTTATCAGTAAACCTTATGTAGAAATCACATTGAGACTCACTCTCATTTCTGCTCATATTTTCTTGTAATGTTTTAACCACCCTTTCTTGAATCTTTTGTCTTATTACTTTAGTTTCTGCACTAACAAGTTCAAGTTCTAGTGAAGGGCTTTCAGATTCAGACATATCATGATTATCACTATCCTTCGCATTACCATACTACTCAACAAAACAATATTCTAATGCAGCCATAGATCCTATTGAACCATGAGGTAATTGCTTGAACCAATCTCTAGCATCTTCAACTAGAGATATAGAAAATAAATTCATTAATACATCCTCATGTTTAATGTCATGATCATCTATCAAATCAACAAACTTTCTTATATGTTCCTTAGCTGATTGGTTATCCACACAAGTAAACTTTGGCAAACAATATCTAACTACTGGTGGAATAGGATTTGGGTATCCAGGGATACCTTCAAAATTTATAGCATTGCACAACCTAACCCAATATAGGTGTGACATCTTGACAGACATAATAACTATAACTGCCTCTTTCTATTCCCTCTTACTCAGTGCTGACCACTTAATAGGAAAAACATGTATAACTGATTTTCATGGAACAAAAGACTTATCCAATGAAAATAAAAATACTTGGAGAATGATGAAGTTGCTTCAAACTATTTGATTTTAGGTCACCTCCAAATCACCTTCAGAACTTTGTAGAGCTGCCACCTCTTTACAGAGGAAAATATTTGAATCAGCTGAGATCTCTTCACCCCAACTCTGACCTTCCTCCAATCAGCAACTTATACATATCCAACATAGAGCTTCTTATTGATTCCTCTTGATTGTGTTCTCAGTCATAAGAGCTCAAAAATCTGCTGCCTCTTCACTGCATGTTCACCTTCTTTGTAGCCTTTCTTCAAATATGCACACTGGTGAAAATCAGAAAACTCAGAGTCGCCACTCACCACATGTGAGATTGTATAGGTATTTCTTCAAGAATTTAGACTTTCAAACACTTTGTAATGACAGCCCGAACAAACTTGACTCTCTTTACAAAAATTTGAGGAATGTTTCTTTGAAAACAATTGACTCTATAACCAAACTCTAGGATAATTCAGAAAAGCAGGGCTACAACTTACTTATACAGACTTAATCACTTTTTCCCTAGTAGAGTCACCTTGTTGTTAGCTCCTTTTCTTGCAGCACAACCCTAAAATGACAGTATACTTGTATACTTGAATGAAAACTCCTTTTTATGCAAGAGAAAGACTAACTGATGAGGATTGGATAATATCCTCCTTCTTCTTTGAGCTCCACATCACTCAAGCGGGTATTGCCTTATCTACACATTCATGACTCCTTTGTGACAACTACAAACTTGCATATATATAATTGTGGAATAGTTTTCAGACTCTTAGGTAACTAATACCTTGATATTTTATAAACTCTTATTCAATATTCAGCTTTCATAAAGTAAGTCTGAAAACTAGAGAAAACTTAACTCCTAGAAACATGAAATGGAAATGGTTTTTAATTTATATTCAGAATTTATGGATCTCTGTAACATCCCTGATCTTGCATAAACCCGTGCCTTATCCTATTGGAAATAAATTCAACCATGACATTGCAAAGATGATCATGAACAAAAGGAAACAACATAGTTTGATATGTTCATATGCCTTACATAAAAAAGACCTCAACAATCAAGTTCTACTTATTTATCCACTTGTGTGTTTAGATATGCAACTTTTCTACTCAAAGAATTTAACTCTCTCCTTGAAAGAGGCCTTGAAAATAGAGAGTACATAACCAACATCCACTGGAAATACAAGATTGGCAATACCCTTGATATTCCAACTCATACAAATCTAAATACATATCCTAAATCACATTTATTCCTTGAATAACTTTATTTCACTCATTCCTTAAATGATTAACAACAACCAAAACTAATACACCCTGGATGCCCTAGTTTATATGATTCAGAAACATAAATGGAGACAACTTGATATTAGAACAACAATGCTGAGATTGATTCATAAACAAGCAAATAATTGCCTTTACAATAATGTTATTCTCTGAGATAGAAAGGAAAAAGAACATTGTATATGCAAAGAAGAGAGATAAGTATTATAGAAGATATCCAAAATGGAAGCCTGCTCTGAAACTTATGGCAGAGAGAGGCAGAACACAGTCTAAAACCTCTACAAAGTAGAGCATAAGGCAGGGACAGGAACCCTCAAAACTAAGAAAAGAAGAGGATATATAGAAGAGAAGAAACCCTAAAAACTATATCTGGAAAACACCTATCCTTCTCTTGTAAATTAGATCTGCACTCATCCTTCTTTTCTCCATAAAAATCTAAACTTATTTTGTCTTTTCAAAATCTAACTTTGCTCTGTCGGTGATCTTAAAATCTGATTAAACTGCTTCCAAAGTTTGACTTTACCAAAGAAATCTGATTGTTCTCTTGTCAAAATCTGATTTGCATCTATCCTCTGAAAAATCTAATTTTGATCTCTTTTGATGACTGTCAAAATCTGATTCAACTGCCTCCAAAACCTAATTTTTTCTTCTCAAAAAATATCCTCTGTGAATGCTTCAATAAATCTAATTTGACCACAGAAATCTGACCTTTATTTGCTTTAAAAAATCTAATTTTACTCTCCTATGAAAATAGCTGATTTTATCCTCCAAATCTGTTCTTATCCTCTGAAAATATTCCTTCTCAAGATTGATTTCAAAATCTTCAAATCTGATTTCAACAACCTGCCAAAATGCTCTGGGAATGCATATTCTCAAAGACTTTGAAATAAAAAATGTTGCACCAGACTTTGGAGATAAAGCCCTAATCTTACAAAATATTTTAATCTTTTCAAAATTTGTCTCATTCACTTGCAAATTAGATTCTTGCACACATTATGACTTTTAAATTCATTTTAACTTTTGAATTCCCTTGCATTTTTGCCTTTAAAAATCTTCATTTTCTGCAGATTTTCCCTAGATTCCACCAGAATTTGACATGTGTCATGCACTGATTAGCTATTTTTAACTGGTTTGTAAGCTCATCCTTAACCCTGGTTCTCTTTTTCTCATTGTCTCTAAGTCTCTTTATAATTTTGTTGACCCTGAGTTTGTTGGGAGACTTGGAGACTGACCTTAGTCTCCATGTCTCTTGATGTTTGGGACTTAGCATTTTTGATCCAGCGACTATGCAACTGTAATTAGTCTCTTAATCTCCTAATTTTTGGTGGTTACCTCATTTGATTTACCGACTTTGTAACTATTTAGTCTCTTAATCTCTTGATTTTTGGCAATTATCTCATTTGATCTCCCAACTTCGTGACTAGTTAGTCTCTTATTCTCCTGATTTCTGGCGGTTATCTCATTTGATCTCCTAACTTCATGACTAGCCACCATGTATCCATCTTCACCATGTATCCATCTTCACCATGTATCCATCTTCACCATGTAGTCACTGCCACCTATCTGCAAAATTTACTTACCTTTGGTCACAGACATGAAAATCGAGGCACCAATCACCTGCGCACGTGGATAGCCTCTAGCTTGCCTTCACATTTCTATATGAATGTGTTTTTTCTTATAAATATCTTAGATTGTTCTTGTTCTTGTAGGAATAATGTGGGATTAAATCCCTCCAAGTTTTTAAAGCATTTCCATTTTCGTACCTAAAATAATGGGGCCCACAAGTATTTTGAAACCTGCAGCCAAGGGGCCACCATAAGCCTCTTGGCTTCTTTCTTATTTCATAATACTAGTGTTTTAGTATATAAATACCAAGATAAATGCAAACCCAGTCAATGTGGGATATATTCTCTTTGTGACTGTTATGGGCAGTTTAGACAGTGCTGTACACATGCGACTGTATCTCGCGAACAAAGATGAATTTGGACAATCACTCTAGTGAGAATTTGGAGAATTAGATTTGCGGAAACATATCTGAAAATAAGCATGATCCAACTGTGGAATTGAAAGATATTTCCCCTGAAATATGACTATTTTAGTTTGTCTCTTGCAAATGTTTTCATTTAAAACTTTGTTTCCTTATTCAATGTGTGGCTTCTTCTTCTCAAATCTATGCAACACTCTCTTCCAATGCGTGGTCTCCTTCAACGTTCTCCAATGTGCAACCTTCCAGTCTTTGGTTTTAATGCCATCCAATGGCATTTGTTTCAAACACTTTCAAAATATCTTTGGTATGCAGTGGCCTCTCCTCATATGTCTACGCAGCTCTTTCATTTACTATATTCAGTATTCTATTTTTCATTTATTTAAAGGCTTATAAGTTTTTGATTTATCACTGGCCTTCTTCTTTGGCCTAGGCTCCTCCTTAATCCATTTGCATTGTTTTTTTAATACTATTTACCTCTTTCCTCAATACAATCCAGCGCACTCCTACTTTTCTTTTAATGTTATGTTTGAAATGTTTTATGATTTTAAAACTTACCAGAACTCCCCACAAGCTGCACAACCTCACAATGTAGTTGTTGTTTTTGATGTTTTAAAACTCAAAATTCTTCTAATATCGACATAGACTCCATGTGATTATTTGTTGTTTCTATTTCTGGCTCCACATTTCAATGCACAACCCTATGAGGCATTTGAAATTATAATATTAAAAAACTTCAAATCTTCTACCAGATGTTGCACACACCCCTCCTTTGACTGTGCAAGTTATCATATGGTTATGTATGGGCATTTGAAATATTTTTTAAAGAAACTCCAAAATCCCCAATATACTTTGCAGCTTCCTCTGGCATTGACTCCATTCATTTAAATGCATTGATTTTAAAATACTTTTAAAAAGTTCACTTGCCTCAGAAATGCTTTCACTTTGTAGGTATGAACTATTTTGCAATCAGTCCACAAAGTAACAAACTGGCGGGCTTTGAAAACACTTTTCATATTTCTGCAAACCGAACTTACTAAAGGTAAGTAGCTTCCAGAACACACCTTGAAAACCAACTGAATAACACTTTACAAGCATGGGAACCAAAAAGTACATTCACCTCCAGCATATGAACATAGTCGCCAATTGGATTGGCTGGAAAAAATTCAAGCCAAAAGATAGTAAAATTTCAAGTGGGCAACTTTATTATATTTTGCAATAGGAAGTTTTCAAACTTGTGCAAACCTTGCCATAAGTGCAACTTAGAATGATACTGGATTAACTCCTGAAGAGCCATCACTTGGTAAATTGATTCAGTCATCCATACTGAATATGCATGCAAAAAGGCTTAGCCGGAATCAACTTCATGTACAAGGTGTAACTAGTCAAACTTGGACATTTCAGAATACTTGTGCAAGTGCAAATGTTGAAACAACATTAATCTCACTCAAATTGGCTTTTGTAAGACAATTAAAACATGTTCTGAGACTTCATCACCGTTCACAGTAGTACATTTATATGCAAAAATAATGGTCCCACAATCGGTTCTTGAAAACAACTTTCAGACAAAAAGTTATCACTCTCTGAAAATGATCATTTTGCAAACTTCAATTTGTTCTACATTGACAAACTACACAAATTGTCTTTGAAACTAAAATCATAAAGTCATCAAGATGAACCTTTAGAATCTGAACCTCTGGAGCTTGATTCACCTTCACACATGGAACATGAATCTTCAACTAATTTGCACAAAAAGTGAACTGATCAACGAGTAGAAGTTTGCAAAGTTAGCATCTTATAATTTTTCTGATTTTGTACTCAGCAAATATGCAGAAATTGGATTTGGAATCAAGTTAGGAAAGTGAACAACTAGATTGGTACGAGTCTAAAAATATTTAGTTAGGTACACTCTCATGTTTGTAAAATAGGGGAAAACTCAATTATGTAGGGAATTCAACCGGATACAACTTGGAAGACCTCAAAGTAGGCTATTCGGATATCTGGGTATGACAGAGGAACATGACAGTTCTATAGGACCAACTTTGGGGAAACTAAAAACCCATCAAACAAACTTGAAATGGCTTGGGTTTCAGAACCTAATCTCTTTGATATAAATGTTAAACATTCCCAAAGTAGTGACCCATGAAACCTAAGAGGATGCAAGATATTCAGATGCAAAGTAGTCAAGTTACAACAATTTGACACTATAATCAGCATATGCAAAAAGGTCAAGTGCTCAAAATAAGACATCACTAAATGACTCAAAACTTGAATTTGACAATCTGGGATGTCTTCTTATGCCTAAAAAAGAGTGATGAACACCTGATATGCATGAAAAACTTCAGAATTGCATTTGGGCAAAAAGGCTCAAAAGTACTCATAAGGGGCCAAAATGCAAATTTTTTAACAAGGTACTCAAAAACCTTGTATTTTTGAGTATGAAAAACTCCCATAGAAGATGCATCATGCACGATATCTCTGGTCTTGACCCTCTATAGTAATGATATGTGTAGGGGGCTATGAATCTCAGAGGGGAGTGATACGTAGAGTCGGGGTGTAGTAGTAAATTCAAATAACTAGTTTGGCTCAATCCTTGCAGATGCTCCTCAAATGATTCTAGTGTTACAAGTAGTGGTTTTTTTTGTACCAAAAGATCAACCTATTAATTTCCAATACAACCAATAGACTTATAGAATCCATAGGAGGCTATTAAACCATGTCGTGAATCTCGCAAGGGACATTGACGCACTACCAACAATCCCCCTCCCAGCGTCACTCTCTACGACCCACATGATTAATTGTGACCAAGATCTGATAGCACTTGTTACAAGTAGTGGTTTTATTTGCAGTAAAAGATCAAACTAGTAATGCTTGACACAAACACTAGACTTATAGAATCCATAGGAGGCTATTAAACCATGTCATGAATTCTACGAGGGACACTAGGGCACTGCCAACATCTAGGACCACTACTATGATATGGAATAGTAAACTCGTATATCCTATATAGTCATGGAGTGATTTGTAGGTGGGCCATGCTGCAAAGAGTGATGCAAGTGATGTGCATGACTTGGAGTGAACTAGCTCGGTGACACTATAGCCTAAAATTCTTGGAGAAAATATCAAACCCCATGCACTTGTATGCGATGGGTGGATATAATAAAAGAGTATGCATGTAAAAGGTCCTAAAGCAAATAGTAACACATATCAGTCTATTTCCTGAGCTCCAAAGATAGGTATTAACTCCTATGGTGTCGAGAGCCCAATAACTCTATATGGATCATCAGTCCCCACACTTGATGATGCCTCAAAAGATGCTCTTAATCTAGGTCAACTCAAAATATATCTACCTAGTGTATCAGATATAATGGTACTAGCTACTGTGGAAATGTAACCAATCCTATCAATTGCTTCCATATGGAAAGAAATGACTACTCTGTCTTCTCTGGGTGTTATAGATGGTAATAGCATTGAATCTTTTCCCAAAAAAGTGTCTATGCACTGCATGGGGTGATCAACCCTACAATACAAATTATGGTTTGCAACTCTACCACATCCCTGACCAAAATGAGCTGGAAGATCAATGTAGTTCATGTTGAGGTCCAAATAAACCTCAACATATAATTTCTATACAAAATCTAGAGGTAAGGAATCTAGTTGTTATTAGGATAACGCAAGTGTGTGCTACAAGAAAACATAGGTATATGAGAGTGACTATATGTGGATCCACACATTACATCACTTGGTGGGCCTTCACCTTGGCCTTTTCATAATAATATGGAAATAACTCTCATTTTATGATATCCTTTGAGACATGGAGATCGACCATGTCGAAAGACACATCACTTGAGATCTTTTCTCTCAACCTATAAATAATCTCATGTACTGGGTGATCCCACAAAAGTGGTTTATAAAGTTTCCCACAAAGGAAAATTAGTCATATGTAATCCACACCAAGTAAGCCCATTCACACAAAGATAATTATTTTCATGAAATACCCTAGGAACTTCATGCAAAAAAAACATAATATTACACACATAATGTACTTAGATAATTTGTAAAAAAATATGTTAACCCTAGATGGCCCATCCTCATGATGATGCACATGCTGATGAGCCTATTGTCTCTAACATCACTAGTATTTTTTAGTAAATTGATAGTGATATGAGGAGATTGAGAGTTTCTATACATACATCCAATAGGGTGTAGTAGGATATATGCACCACTATATTGTCTAGTCTTGAGTGACTAAGAAAGTACATTAGAAAATATACCGTGTACATATAGTAGATTATTTCTGACATTGTTTAGACATCAAGAGAAAAGATCTCAGGTGATGTGTCCTTGAACATAGTCCAACACCATGTTACTAAGGATATCATCAAATGAGAGGTCTTCCCATTTTATGAGGGGAAGGCCAAGGTGAGGGCCTACCAGGTGACACAATGCATTGATCCATAGATAGCCACTCTCATTTACCCACATTTCCTTTCCACACATGGTTTTTATCCTAATAACGACTAAATTCCATTATATTTTGCACAAAATTTGTATGCTGAGGTTTGTTTGGGCCTCATCATCAACTACCTTGGTATTCCTGGTTATTTGGGTCAAGGGCACCGTCAAGTTGTTGACCATGATCAGTACCGTAGGGTTAATCAAGTTGCACCAACTCATAGGTAGTTGGTCGGCTAGAGATTTTTGACTGAGAATCATCTATAACATCTACTACAGATAGAGTTCTCATTGCTTCCCAAAGGGAAGCAATTGATAAGATTGGTGATATTACTTCTACAACCACCACTATTACATAAAATACATTTGAAAAATATATTTTGAGTAGACCTTGGTCAAGATCATCTTCGGAGGTGTCATCTAGTGCAGGGAAAAATTTTGATCCGTATAGAGGTGCTGGCCTCCCCACACCACAAGAGTTATGATCTCTTCAAGATCTGAGCATCAACATGATATGCCATTTTATTTTCTTGATGACTTTCTACAAGCATATTCATTTATTTCATGGAGCAATCAAATACCGATATAGGGTGTTAGAGGTTTTATTAGAGTTTCATAGCCTGTAGTGCCATTGACCCATTCTATGCTAGGTCATACACAAAAATCACACCTAAGGGCTTGAAGATATTTGAGAAGCATCAGTAGGGATTGAGTCAGATGGGGTATATGGATATGCTACTACACTCAGACTCTACACCAATCCCCTCTCAGATGCATAACTCCCTACACTCCTCATTGCTAAAGAGGGTTAGGACCAAACATGGTGTGCATGATGCAGATCCTGTGGAGGATATGATGGTAGAAAATGATCCTCCTACACTTTGCACTCAAGTATTTAACAAACTATATTTTAATATGACTATACTTATCCAATTTTTAGTTTAAATTGTACATAGGTCATTTATTTGGAGTCGCCTATGCTAATTGGTATATATAATTTTTTCTAGGCACAGTTAGCTCATATTACCCCCATCTTGGGGTTAGAGCATTTGTGTAGGAGAGATTTAGTCGACACGACACCTTCTAATGGGTAGGTGAGTTTTAAGTTTAAGGAAGTTAAGTAGTAGAAAAATCTGCAAAATAATCTTAAGGAGAGGATAGTATAGAAATTCTCAGATCTTTTCAATAGGTACAAAAAATTAACAATAATAAACATAAAGATAAATAACATGCATACCACAACACAAAGAATTACGTGGGAAAAAACCCTTTCGAGAGAAAAACCCCACACTACAAAAGCAATCCAATATATTATTAAGAAATCAACAATATACTTGCAGAGAAAGCTTCTTTTAGGAGTATCACCAACCGGAGATCCGAAGGTATCTAGAAAGATATAAGACTCTTATTCAAAACCTCTATCTCACACACCTACTATATAGAAGATACAATATAAGAAACCATCAAACAATATTACACAACCATGGGATAAAAACACCCCAAAAGAGGTGCCCATCTTATCTCCAATCAAAGATTCCCTATAATGTATCAATATACACACCAATAAATGTAACTCCCTTTTATAACTCATTTACATATTCAATACATTTTTACATTTCCTAGAGGTTTCTAAAAAGTGGCTATAATAGAAAATCGAGTACACAGTTCAAAAGTTATGGCCTCCAGAAGTTGGGTCTCCTGAACAAAGAACTTTACAACCTAGGATTGCAAATGATGTGCCATCTAGGATGAGTTTTGGACCCTTTTGGAGCATCGAAGGCCTTCAAAATTGAGTTCGAAGTTTTTGTATGACCCCATCAAAAAATAGAAAAAATTAATATCTTCACAACTAGACATGATCTTGCCACAAAACTTTACTGACATGCTTATATATCCAAAATGAACCTCCAGAAAAGAAATTGGAAAAATTCCATGCTCAAATGAATGAATTACTAAAAATAACCGCTATATGTAACTGCAAGGTTGAGACACATTTTCCAAACATTAAATACTTAAACATGTGTGTCCATGTATTTATATGTTTATAGACATGTTGTATGCATACATGTTATTTTTACTTGACAAATTTTACATGATTATATATTTATATATAACTAGTTGTCATACTAAATTTGCAAGGGTCAATTCCAGCGCATCCATTGGAGCTGGACACTCAGTTAGAGGGTCGCTCAGTTCGTATGCATCATGATGACTTGGCTTAGCATGTTGCATCTTTGATGCTACTAGATCTATACATTTCATTATTATATGTTTGACATTTACGTTTATGACTTGACATATATTTATATACTCTGGACCTAGACATAGATAATTTATGTGTTTATGCTTGACATCTAGATACATGCTTATTTATTTGTTGTTTATATTTGATAAGATACATTTATCTAGATTGTTAGATCTATATTCACGTGTGCACATTTTTATCTAGATGTTTTGTTTTTAGAATGCTTACATGTGTCTAAATCTAGTTACATTTTCTATGTGTTTATTTATATATATGATGTTTAAATCTAGATGTTTTACACATGCGTTTATGATGACATCAAGACATACACGCATTTATGATGTTTAACATGTGTAAATAATACATAAATTAGTGTTGTTTCACATGTGTTTAAGTTTATATATATATGATGTTTATCTAGATGATTTATACGTGTTTATTAGAGATACATTTCATATGTTCTTATCTAGATAAAGACCTAGAGAGAGGGGGGAGAGATAGTAAAAAGAGAGTAAAGAGACCTAAAAAGACTAAAAAAGAGACAAGACTTTACTTAATTAGACTAAAAAGACCTAGAGAGAGAGAGAGAGAGATCCTAAATACACTTAAGGGATGGAGGAAGGGAGAAATATTGTAAAGAAGGATAGAGAGAGAAAGACAAACATAGAGATCAAAAAGCATAAAGAATGTGATTGAGAGAGATAAACACGCATAAACTAGAGGGAGAAGGAGAGGGAGAAACATACCTATTTTATTTCTATAATAACGTGTTAATGCTTTGTTCAATTTCTTTTTTCTTTCAATTGAATAATTTTGTTGAGACTTATTTTTCCTTGTTCTTTTATTTCTCATCTCTTTCTTTAAAAAAAAATCCACTTGAAAATATTCCACCAAAAATGCACTTCAAAATTCTGCACTAGAAAATGTGAATTACTCTTTTTTTTTCTATTTTAAAAATAATAAAAAATACAATAAATTTATATTGAAATATAAATCCCCCCCCCTAAAAAAAAACTGTCCGATCGGGTTTGCATGAATACGGTTTGTTAATTTAAGTTGTATTCGCATGAAGTCGGCTGTTACCTTAATGTTTGTGTGGGGCATGTTCATACGAAAATGGGCTCGTTCAAAGTCAAATGTGTTCAGGCAAACCCACTTCGCACGAACACCTGCTCGCGCAAACACCCCTATTATGGGCTTCTCCTTAGAACCCACCTTATTTTTACAAAATTTTGGCCTTCAAAGCTCTGGTTCAGGGCTTTAACAAAACAATCTTGACAAAACCAAATGCAAGATCATTCTATTCAGAACAAGATTTTTAATGACTATGATATTGATATATTGTATTTATTATGACTTCATATTTTTAGTTTTACTAAAAATATTTTGTTTCACCATGTATCAACTTCTATATTCAATGCTTATAGAAAAATAACAAAGTAAAAAAAATTAGAAAAATATTTTTGCAAAATGTATTGATGTCCTCTTTCCAACAATACTTTTTTTTCAATTTTGATACTATATTAAAAAAGGTATCGAGTAGTAAATAAACCTATGTTTAAATTATAGTTAACGACACTTCAAAATTGAATAAAATGTAAAATATTTAACATAATCAATTAAAACCAATCGAAATCACTGGATATTAGTGTTACAAGTCTAAATTTGAAAGAATCACATTTTTATCCATTTTAGAAATAAAGTTATGTAGTAGTAAGTGAATGTCACTCTTTAAAAATGATGTTTTTTGTTATAAACCACTTTTTGAAGGAGATGAAAAAATGGATATAAATAAATTCCAAAAATTTTCAAAAAAATATATTTAGAATCTAGACACAAAATGCTAGAAAACTCCATCATCTTCAAATTCATGACGATTTAGCAGCAATAGTTGTCCCAATGTAAAGTTTTTTTTTTCAAAATATTCATCTTAGTTCAAAGTTGGCAAAAAAGTATAAGTCACTATTGTGGGACCACCCTACTATCTGGGGGGTATAGGAGGTATGCTCTCTCAAGCTATCCCCAAGTCACTCTAAACTAGTCAAAATAATTTGGTAGATGTTCCTATATATGCCATTAGAGGACTATACAAGGAGAATCTTAGTTTTGAAATATCTGTATTAGTGTAATAAAAAATTATCTAAATATCAGGGACATCAACCATATTAGGTGCTGCGACATTGACATGACTGGGATCAACATGAGCAAGATTGGCCATCTAGGGGTAACATGTTTTGTTACAAATTATGTAAGTGTAATGTGTGTTATGCAAATAAATGTGATGAATAAAAGTATGTCATTAACTACAAACAATATTAAAATCTAACATATGTACATGTGTATAATTTTAAATGATAAAAATTGAATATTATTTTAATAATGTAATAACGACCAATAACATGTACATCACCTAAATTAGATTGTAAATTAGGTAATTTCTAACAAATAAATTGAGAGAGAGAGAGAGAGAGAGAGAGAGAGAGAGAGAGAGAGAGAGAGAGAGAGAGAGAGAGAGAGAGAGAGAGAGAGAGAGAGAGAGAGAGAGTTCTAATCTAAAGATTCCTAAGGTTTTGTATTATAAAAAAATTTCTAAAGATTTCCAAAGTTTTCTAAAATTTTGTAAAACTTTTCTAACGTTTTTCTATTTTTTTTAATTTTTTTTCTAAAAATATGTTATTTTATCTGTTTAATAATACAACAATTAAAACTTATAAAAATAATACATACATATTTGCGTAATTTTTTTAAAAACCTAATAACAGTCTATTTTTTTTAAAAAACATGTAAAATAGAAGCAAAAATAAAAAAGAAAGGGAAAATTTAGTACATACTTGGTATAGTAACATTGATGTGTAAGGTAATGTAGCACAATGGTAGCTGAAAGTCACCTCCTCAGCCAAGGGGGTTCACTAGAAGTACTGTGGAGCCCAAATCTATTATTGGCAATGACATAATAATTGTCACATTGGGCTTATATGTTTTTTTGGAAATGGAGGTTAAAATGCCTTCGATAAAAGGGGGTCTTCAATCGTATGGGCCTCTTCGATTGAAGATCCTTACGTAGGAGTCTTTGATCAAAGGGGTAAGGGTGCTTTGGTTGAAGGGTCTACTTTGATTGAAGGTCATTTTTTGCGGCTTCCACACTCACATTTTTATTTCATGGCAAAATTTGTAACCTACTATTGTGGGATCACCAAAAACTACCATTTTAATGATTGTCTTTCATATCGCTCCATTCAATAATTATGCATTGGAAATACCTACATTTTTATGTATGATTTTCATATTTCACCATAGTTTGTATTGATGAAACACTTTGTACTTTACTTTAGCTTGCTATTTTATTCTTGGATTCTTTGTCTATTCCTCCATCCTAAGCTCTATGGGGAGGGGGGATCTCATTCAAACCAAACTAGACCAATGTGATGTTTAAAAAATGACACTATTGTCTGGCCGATTATGGTTGAAGACAACATTGGCAACTATGCTGAAGGAATCTATGACTTTGACCTTAATTTATTGTAGAATTTTTCATAGGCCTGAGACAAGAGATTCATTTCTATTGGTGGGGATTCCTTTATGGTCTTGGTGGAGACAATTGTTGTAGTTATGGGGATAATTATTGAAGGTGTGGCCCTCCCTAAAATATCTAAGTGGCACTATAAGGTTGATTTCAAAAGGTTTTTTTTATCAAGGGAGAAGACATTGCATTAGCAAAATGGGTTTAACAGAGAAGATCTTCTAGGGGAACGAAAGGATATAGTGCTAGTACTCATGGAGTTCATCATGCTAGATTATAGGTTTAAGAGCTTCTATTTCCAATTATTTCCTATGTTGAATCACTTTTTCCATTGGGTAATTCACAAATTTCCCTTTTGGATTTTCTCTACTCTATCCTAGTCAGTGGCTAGATTAAAGGTGGGCACCCACTCTATCAAGGCCTCATCTATAGAATTTACAAATTTTATTTACTTGTCTCCCTAGTTTTGGTCCTAATCCTTCTACCTCCATGAATCCCACTCTCTTTATCGAGCTTTCTAATCCAAAATACTATAAAGGGTAGATTCTTTATTTGGTTTTGAGAACCCCATATTTTTTCTACAAGGGTTAACCCCCAAAGAGCTACTAAAATAAAATGGAGCTCCTTGATGTTTTTGATGGTTCTTTGTACTCCTAGACTTGTGAGTTAGAATGGACCTCAGATAATTCCCCCTCAAAGAAAAAAATTGGGCCTTGATCTATCTTTTCGTAATGTTGTTACTTCTCCACATTCCCCTATTCCCTCTCCCAAGGAGGTTGATTTACCAACACTTTGGAAGTGGTGGATAAGGCTAATAATTTATGTGTGGCCTACAATAAATAAAATAAGATCATCAAATGGTTATTGGCCGAACTACATACAACTAAAAAGAAGATTAATAGGCTTGAGACCCTGGCTGAAGTAGATGCAAGAGTGGTTGATTGGTCTAAATATTTTCATGATGAGAGAATTTGAGAAGCAAAAGACAACCTTCTAATAAGCTCAACAACTGAGCGAATATTGAGGAGAAGATTTACAAGCTCCTTGAATTGGTACCCTTTGAATAGGAAAAAAATAAATTATATATGCAATTGTTAATATTATAAAAAACCAAGATAAATTCAAAAGAAACTTGAAATAGGTTATCGATAATAGCAAGGAAATGACGACCAAGACTTTTGGCACTCTTTTGATCCTCCCAAAAGAACTTGAGCACATATGAGCTAGTAGGTTAAGGAAGGAGATGGCGTCTGGGTCAACGATGAAGGTTCCCATTTCTCCGACCCCTACTCAAGGAAATTAAAAAAGTATCCTTTTTAAATTTTCTAAAGGAGCTTAGCCAAGATTGGAAGGATGTTAAGCCCCTTACCCTTTAGGCAATAGTTTCAAAGGCGGGTTTCCATTGTCTGTAGTATTTTCTATTTCTTCTTCTACTCATTTTTTAGTTTTAGTTGGTTTGCTAGATTTTTTTTGCTTGGTGGTTTGATTGCTTGTGTCCTTCCTTTTGGCCTATTGGCTTTTTTGCAAGGGTGTCCCAATTTATCTAATTAGAACAAGATTAGAAGTTTTCCATTTAAATTTATGCTACTAGTAAAACAAATGCTTTTCTTCCTTGAAATGATTTATATATTTCCTTTTAACCTTGAATAAGGTTTTTGTTAAGTCTTTTATGAATTTGTAGTAGAACTTGTATGTGTTGTTTTGAGGATTAATTTGAAGTTGTATTGATTGTTTCTACAAAGTGTTATACGTTAGATATCAAAAGAGTGTGATACAAATGTACAAAATAAACTAGTGATCAATATAGCTTTAGGACAATATTATTACAATCAAATAATTTCTCTTTTTTGTCTTAATTTTTTTGTCTTTTCCTTTTCATTTTTTGATTTGGCCCACTAAAAAACTAGAATCTATATCAACACTTTGTTGCACGAAAAAATAGTAGAACTGCCAATATGTAGTAATATTCATACTTTTCATTATTGATCTTTAGTGAAGAATATTTAGACAATGCATTATTCTAATAGCAAGATTTTCTCTTCAAAAATCTTATGAGTACCAAACCTTTTTATCTTTATTACTTACAAAGAGAAAAATATATGAAGTAGTTTTCTTTGATTTGTGGGCTTTCGTGTTGGAAATCATAGACTAGTCCATCCCTTCAAGAATTTAATGGAATGGTTGAAATGAAGGTGAAGCAATTTACTTTGATTTGTAGTAATATTCATGATTTTCACATTTGATCTTAAATTTACATTAATAGTTTGGCCTGCAGTGAATGGATAACAAAGAAGGATACATCTTAAACCTGGGATGGTTAGAATATGAATACGACTTTTTTTTAATCAAAGTAGTATCCATTGTTGAATGGTTTCATAGCTTATAATTATGAAAGTCACTTATGAATAACTGAGAGAAAACACATTTGAAGTATTTTCCTTTGATTTTTGGCTTTCCTACCCGCAACCCAAAGACTAGTCCATCCCTCCAAGATAATGATTCTGTTGGCCTTCTCAGAGGGATGGTAGTTCTCCTAGAAAAAATATTCATCTCTATTTCTAAAAAGTCTTGAAACTTGTATATAGAGGCCTACACAGTCTTGAAACTCCTTTCCCTTGAAAATTTCATTTAAAACTTCCCAAAATGGTACCGCTAAATAGCTGTACGTGGTTGATAATTTTGTGTTTGTAACTTTTTTATGTGTTGTGGTCTTTTAGAATAGGATGTTGTTTTGAAATGTTTTGGATTTGACAAAATGTTGGGATTTTTTATAATTAAATCCCTTTACTTTTTTCTTCTAGGTGGTATGCCAATAATTTTATTTTCCATTTTCCTATTTGGAAGCAAAGTCTTTGTTCGCCGTCCAAAACCACCGTGGAAATGGGAAAACTTTGTATTTGTTTTACCTGTGTTTGTGAAATGTATTGTTGTGTATTTTGGGTGTAGCACATGTGTTTTTTTCCTTTAGAGGGATGTAGATCGGTCCATGTGACTTCTATTTATTACTGTAGCCCTTCTCTTTTGAGTAACTGTCTTTCTTTTCGGTTCTAGTGTGTATAAATTGGTAAAAATATCCTTAGAACCATAACTTTTGGTTAGCATGCAATGAAATAATCATCTTTTATGTTAATTTTAGAGAGTCATCACTTGGTTATAAATTAATAAGTCATTGTAATTTCAGGAGATCTAAAAGCAAAGGTTGTTTCTTCACAATTCCATGTATGAGATGGAATCATAATTCTCTCAAATGAAATGGTAATGAAAGAAAAGGCTGTTTCTTCTATTCACTTTTTGGGATATATGTATTGGTGTGTCCACGATTGTTATATTAGTAGATATATATCTTAACACATAATCCCATTACTTCAGTCAGTTTTACTTTATTAGACTATTCCTAGCCGGGCTGGGTATCTTTCATGTCAGGAAAGATTCTGGGGAAGAATAACTGTTTCATGGTAGGGTGGAAACGCATTCCTACACTATTCTCGCCCTCAATTATTTTTGTGTAAGTAGGTGTTTGGAATTACTGTCAGAAAGGTCTTTTCCTTGGGGCCTTATGATCTTATGTGTTACCTTCATTCTTTTCCCAGCCTTCATTCTCTAGTCTGGGTCAGTAAAAGTCCTGGAGTTGAACCTGAAGCTGAAGTTGAAGTTGAATTATGTTAGGTTGGTTCAAGTTCAAGTTCAACCCGTTACCCATTTCTGTCTACCCTTCAAGATTCTGTCAGTCTCAAAGATGAACCTGAACTTGAACCTAGTCCTGAACCTTAAGTTAGTTCAAGTTCAAGTTCACGTTCATAACATAATGTTTTGTACACGGAGAATTTGGCAAGTTTTCTTCTCTTGCAAAAAGGAAATTTTTTTTTTGCAACTCCCCAGGTATTCATTAAGATTTGGAAGCTACCGTACAAAGATTGTCACACTCAACCAGATGGTTCGTGCATGTGAGAATTGGAAATGACAGTCGGCGGCATGACGTAAAGGAATTCATTAATATACAGATTTGGCTGTCAGAGATTTTCATTGGGAGTTGAGATATTCGTGTTGAAATATCGGGCAGGATTAAACAAGAGTGCCTGGACATGTTAAATCAATCATTCTTCCATTAAAAGCATTCATTATGAGCATGCTCCAAAGATTTATTAGGGATCTTATAAGGCATTCGTGAATAAATGAGAAATAATTAAGGTTTTCTTGTTAATTATTTTGTCTGAAGGAGCAATGGAATTGGTGGCGAGGAATTTACAGAAAACAACAGTGCAGGAAATTGGTGAGTTAATCTTCCCCTTTGCAATTTTTAGTTTTCAAAGGCTCTTTTTGTGTTGTAAGTCTTTTCTCTTCATATTGGCAAGATGTCGTTGTTCCGTCCAAAGCTTCCTAAAGAAGAGATTAGAACCCACCTGTTAGTTTCTCTCCCAGATATAGGGGACACTTTCTTGTTGAAT
>MU225600.1:8815-22771 GCA_018584345.1 Thuja plicata | reverse complement strand
GTTATTTCATATAGTTTCCAAGTTTTACATACCTTAGGGTTGGAGCATTTGATGAGGAACCTCTGCGGCTTCCTAGGTTTTGTTTGGATGATATAGTCTTAATGGAGCTATGTAGACAGCTTGTTCTAGTTGAACAAAAATCTGGGACCTCAAAGAAAACTTCAGGTATTCTTTTCCCTATTGAATTAGGGTATTAAAGGTGCAAAAGTCTCCAAGATGCTATATCTATAAAGGAAGAATTGGACACCCTTTGTCTATAGACTTATACTCCCAGGGTCAATTTTGATTATAGAGGCTTTGCAGGGGCAAATCTCAATGTCCCAGAAATGTTCATGCACATCCCCGAATTAGAAGATTTTTGGGTCAACTGTTCCGATGAACTAGAGGTAAGGAAAAGACTGTGGTCCCATTTAACTTTGAAGCAAATCACCACCTTCAGGCTGGATATGGATATAGATGGGGTAGAGGAAGATAGTGAAACTGATGTCTTAGACTCTCAATACTCAGAGAAGGTCAAAAGCCTCCCTATCCCTGAACTAGATTGGACAGTACTAGAAGAAGATGATATATACATAAGAATGCAAAGAGTGATCGAGAGAACGAAAGCATGGTTGTTAAAGAAAAGAGTTTCTGTTGCCCCTTTACAGTCAACCACAAAAATAAAAAGAAAACAAAAAAGGAGCACAACGAAGAAGAAAACTTCTGTTTTAACTAACTTAAGTGTTGATCAATCTTGTGCAGGAAAAGTTAAACTTGAAGTTGAACCTGAACTTGAACTAATTTCGTCCCAAGTTCAAGTTCAAGATTGAGCTGAACCTGAAGTTTGGTTGATCAGTTCAAGTCAAAGAGTAAAAGAGAGGGTTCAGAGGTAGAAAGCTACTCCCAGCATCTTTGTGGAGTTTGATTCATCAGATCCAGATCCAAAGGTGATCACCATCGAAGACTATAGTTTACTTGAGATGGCAGATGCTCAACATATCTAGGAGGAAACAAAAGGCATTCCGAAAGACTCATTATCTCTTTTGAGTAACTATGATACTCAAAAGAAATCTTCTGCTGCCCCACCATGGTTGGAGACCCCGGTAGCCAAGAAAATAAATGTAGTTCCTTTGTTAGTGCCCATTGATGATGTAGTGAGCAGGTGCCTAGGAAAATCTTCTAAAGTAAAGAAAATGAAGATGGAATCTAAAATTGAATTTGATGAAAAAAGTGGTCACTGGATAGCCGAAATTGCAAAGCCTAAAGAAGACAATGCTGAAGGAGAAGCTTCAGTCCAAGACTTTCAGATATCCAAAGTGGATTTAGGAAGAGACACCAGAGCCGCTGATATGAAATTTTTTGAGGTGTCAAACAAGAAAATTGCCAATAGAGTCTGGAAAGATGCCAAAGATAAACAAGAAATGAAAGAGGCTATGAAGAGTATGGCCCAATACATCAATTCCATCCAACATCCTGAACCTTTTCCTTTGAATGAAATGCCGGCCTCCATTGACATGAAGTCCCCTGATAATCAATGATTTCTTGATCAAATTCAAAGAAGTAAGGCAGTGAGTAAAGCGTTCGATGATTGGGTTGAATGTGTAAAATCAAAGGTTGGCAAGCAATTAAGTCATCTGGATCAGACCCATAATGAAGGAAATCACCTGACAAAGAAAAGAAAATAGAGGCCAACATTAGAGAGTGGGAGCTCGAAAAGACAACATGGACCAAAGAACTCCATTGGATCGAAGAAGTTGAAGAGTACAATTTGCAAAAGTTTCTCACAAAGAGGTCAGTGTCAGGACTGGATGATAAAGTTCTTTATGTTATAAAGGAATGCATAGAATGGAGAAATGAAGTTGTGGCTACAGGAATTTCCAAAGTAAAGGATCTCATGAAGGGGCTGGGAACTATTAAGGAGATCATTTCGAATGATATAAAATGGATTGATGAACGGTGCCAGGAAAACCATGAAGAGGCAGATAAGTCAGTTGAACAGATAATCAAAGATGTGAATACCTGGTTTGATGAGCTCAAGGGGATGAAGGCACCTACAAATGAGCATTTTATGAAAGTCACATAGATAGAATCAATGATGATCCTTCAGCAAGGTCATTTGGTTATGCACAAAGAAAAGGTAGCCGAGATCAAAAGAGAAAAAGAAGTCTGGAAATAGAGGATCAATTTTATTGGTTTGCCACATCAACTGGTAATATCCGCATTTACAGCTGTATATGAAGATTGGAATGCAGCGCGTCTTGCAGCGACCTCAACTACTTAACCGCCTAGAACACTTGGCAGCCTCTCAGAGGCATTTTTTCTCCCAGTCCAGTTTTATAGCTTAATGCTTAAGATAGTTAGGGGATCTAGAGATCTTTTACTTTTCAAGAAGACTTTTTTTTACCAAGTTAGTTGTTGCAGCCTTGCCTGGCTATTTATTGGAAACTTTTAATTGTTTAAGGGTTCGGCTCTAAGTTGGATAGAAACTATTTTCTAAAAAACTTAACTTCAAAGTGTTCGAAAAACTGGTATTATAGAATATATGAAATATCCTATGGTGTTACGTATATGTTTAAGCTTTTGAAGTGATAAATACTACTGTTTGTCTTATTTGATTTATTTTCTTACGAAGATGAGTTGTGTTGGATAAATCTTAATTGTGATATGAATGGATTCTGTACTTAGAAGTGACAGAGTAAATGATTATTCAAGTTTAGATTCATAAAATTTGAAGGTTGATATTGAAACAAAAAAAAAATAGAGGATTTTCTCAAAACTTGCACATTCTTTTCATGTTGATGAACTGGATGTTTTCCTTAAGTGTTTTATGGTGAAAAGCACACATAATGTTACTTTTCTTTGTTCAATAAAATCATATTGAAAATCTTTTTTGAAGGTAGCTGCACCTTATAATTTGCAGAGAGTTTACTTTGATAAACTCATTTGTTAGTATTGAGTTTTATTTCTTCTTCCTTTCTCCTTAAAAGAGTCTAAGATTAATTTTGAGAAGAGGGAAAAACTGTATACTAACAGTTTTTGGTGACTCTACTGGGGAGCTTTAAGCATAGATTGGGTGTTTTTGTATTCGATGATCAACTATGGTGTTTCCCGCTGAAGTTACCCCTGGTCAACAAGAAATTCCTCCAGTTTTACAACCAGACCTCAATTTTTTCGATACTCAAGAGGAAATAATCGCTGATCTTAATGCAACAGCTTTGAATTTGAGAACAAACAATCAGCAATACCATCAAGTGAGGTTAACCCTTGAAGAAGAAGAAGAAATCAGGGAGTGGCTCAGAGGTTTGCCTGTAGCTCAGGAGGTTTCTATAGTGGACAGGGCAGTCCGAAGGCCCTAAGAATAGTTGATTTTATCTATCTCAGTTTAAACTCAGTAAGCTGGCTGATAAAATATTTACAAGAGGAGATAGAGAAAAAGGGTTTGTAGATTTTGATTTTGAAGATTTAGCAAGACTCAATTTTAAACCCCAAACTCCTTCTAGGCGAAGACATTATAAAACTACTAGTAGGCCCTCTTCTCCCACTGAGTCTCCTCCTTTAACCAATTTTAGTTCCTTGGTCTCACTAGGAACCGTAGCCCCCACTTAAATTTACAACCATTGAATTTTAGCTTGCCTCCTATGGCACACAATCAACCCTGGGGTGCGGCTGTAGGACCTTTAAGCTTAGGAGAAAATCTGGGGAATCTACCAAAAGGTCATGATATCCTACCCAAATTTAGTGGTGATGGAAAGAAAACCCCTGAGGATCATCTGAATGCTTTAATACAGCATGTGGAGTTTTAGAAGTGGGCACTCCAGATGTGGCTGTCAGGATTTTTGTCTTGACCTTAACAGAGGCTGCAGCCGAGTGGTTCCACAGTTTACCACATGCTTCCATTACAGACTGGGATACAATGAAAATGACATTCGAGACAAGGTTCAAATCGGCTGATGATGCAAATACACTTCCGATTCAATTAAGTCAAATGAAGAAGGAGATTCAAGTACCCATGAGGGAGTTTGTAGCAAGATTCAACAAAGGAATCCAAGTGATTCCAGCTGCAAGTAGACCCAACGATGAAAATCAGAAAGGTTTTTCCTTGAATGCTATGCCACCCGATGTTGCATTTCCATTAAAAATAGCTAGACCAACCACCTTAGCAGTTGCCTAGACTTTGGCTATTGAACTTGAAGATGATCTCATTACAAGTGGTAAATGGAGAAAAGATGTTCAGGCATCCAGTTCTCAACCTTCTACTTCTTCATCATCAGATCCTGTGATTCAAAGATTGATGAATGACTTGATAACCATCAAGCGACAATTGCCTAAAACTACTAGCCCTTACCAAGATATCCCATGAAAATATCCAATTCAGGGGTCCTCGGCCCTTGGAAAGCAGTTTAATTTGCCTCCTGCTCAACAGATACTACAAATTGAACCTCCGTCAAATAAAAGCAATATGTGTATTTTCCATCTTACAGATGAACATGAGGGAGTTTCATGCCCTGAAAACATAAGGCACATACAGCTTGAAGCTAAGAAAGAAGCTGTAGCTAAGGTGAATATTGAAGACGTATCCTCTGAGGTGCCTGGTGACTCTGGAAACTTTTACCTTGAATATGACTCTGAAAGGGGGGGAGACATATTGGTAACTTTAGAGGATACCTCTTGCTTGATTTTGACTAGAAACCAGCGTGGAGGAAAAGTGGGTAATTGGGTGAGTGCAACAGCTAAAGGTAATGACGGGCAAGTCAACGACCACCCAAAGATTCTAAAAGAAAATAGTTTAGAAGAAAAAGTAATGAAAAGGTCTGATTTTGACTCAGCTTTTAATATAGTTGATTTTTGTAATACTTCAAAAGTACAAATCTCAGCTACAGAATATCTAAAAATGAATCCCTAGGAGTTAGATAAATTGGTTACTTATGTCAAAGGTTCCCCTACTGAATCTAGAGACCAATAGACAAGCAATGCATGCCTCAAAGGAAAATCTCCAAAGAAAGAAGAGACAGTTGAGCAAAAACCTGTTGAGAAACCTGTTCTTACTATTTCTAGTGGCTTGAAACCTGAACGTTTTTATGTGTCCCTATTTATTCATGGTTTCAAATTAAACAACTGTATCATTGATTCAAGGGCATCAGATAATATTATGCCTACATCTATGGCCAAAGCATTGGATCTCCCAATGACCGATACCTTCAGGAGTTGCTACTCTATGGATGGTAAACAAGTCCCACTCCTAGGTCAAATTAAAGACGCCCAGGTCGCTCTAGCAAATTTCCCAGATAAGAGATTGATATTAACCATCCTCGTAGTTGATATTCCAGCCAGCTACGGTATGCTTCTTTGTCGCACCTTTTGTAGGGATCTTGGTGGTGAAATAAAGTTAGATTGGTCTTAGGCCATAGTTCCTATAGGAAATAAAAGAGTCACTCTTCTGCTAGAACCAAAATCCAAATACACGATCTTTCCCTCAGAAGACCCTAAATCCCAAATCTTGTATCAAGAATCTGAGTTTGCTAATTATGTTATCTTATCAGGGGATGATGTCCCAAAGTCAGTGATTACAGATAAAGATGGCCTTTGGACTCTTGAGTTTGATGGTAGTTGCTCTTCTATAGGTTCAGGGGCTGGAGTAGTCCTCATTTCCCCTGTTGGACTCAAATTCCCTTTCTCATTTAATCTTGTGTTTGACAATACTAACAATACGGCGGAATATGAAGCCCTACTGTTAGGTCTAGAAGAAGCCAAGAAAAAGGGGATTAAACTTTTAAAGGCATGCGGTGATGCATAAATCATTATCAAAAAAGTCAAAAACATGTTTTCAGTAAAGAATGAGAGACTGAGGCACTACAGAAACAGAGTGTGGGATGAACTCGAGTGGTTCAAAGCTTTCTCAATAGAAGCAATTCCTAGGGAATATAACTCCAGAGCTGACGCTCTTGCAGGGTCAGGATCATTTCTCATACCACACCCAGATTTTACAAAAGATCGTTATTCCATTGAAGTCATTCATAGGCCTAGTGTTCCTGATAATGCCCATTCCTGGCAAGTGTTCAGAGATGATGCTCAAATAAATGAATTTCTGCAGGGTGTGGATAAGTTTTCAAACAACTATTATGAAGGGTCGGATTCTGACTGTCATGAGTTCTGCCCAGGAAAGAAATCCAATGTTTCAGAGGAGGTGATTCAACTCAAAGGAATTTCTATACCCAAAGGATTGGTGGAGTTAGAGAGACTGTTTGATAGGAGAGATTGTTATTTAAATTTCCTCCGCATGCCAGACACCCCTCCATCAAGTGATTACAAAAAAATTAATATTGGTGATGAGTTCAATCCCAAGATGGTTAACCTGGGGGTGTGTTGTAATGAAGATGAAAGAGTTCGTGTCACTAAGTTATTGAAAGAATATGGTGACGTATTTTCTTGGACCTATGATGACTTAAAGAACTTCAGGCAAGGACAATTTACACACCATATTCTCTTGAAGCCTAGTGCGCCACCGTTCTATCAGAAATTAAGAACATATAATCTGAAGGTGTCAGATGCCATTTTTAAAGAGATTAAAAAATTGCTTCAAGCAAGAATCATCTTTCCAATACATCATTCCACATGGGTGGCCAATATTGTTCCTGTGCGGAAATGAAATGGAGAAATCAGAATATACGTGGATTTTAGAAACCTCAATCAGTCAAGCCTTAAACATAATTTCGCCTTACCTATGATGGATCAGATTCTTCAGACAGTAGCTGGCTTGGAGATGTTGTCATCACTCAATGGTTTTTTGGGTTATAATCAAATCAGTGTTGCAGAGGAAGACCAGCACAAAATAGCCTTCACCACGCCTTGGGGCACAATCGCCTACAAAAGAATGCCCTTCGGCTTAATTAATGTTGGAGCCACATTTCAAAGGGCCATGAATTCCACTTTTGGTCACTTGTTAAACAAGACCATCACCATCTACTTAGATGAGATGAAAATTTTCTCACGGAGGTGTAAAAAGCACTTAAAGGACCTAAAAGAAGTTTTGCAAAGGTGCAGGGATCATGGTGTTTCTCTGAATCCGAAGAAATCAATTTCCTGTGTGACAGAAGGTAAGTTGCTGGGTCATCTGGTTTTGAAAGAAGGTATTAAAATTGATCCAGAGAGAGTCAAAGCTATTCAACAGCTGTGTCTACCTATTAATCAAAAAGGGGTTAAATCTTTCTTCGGTCAAGTTAACTTCTTGAGGAAGTTCATACCTGATTTCGCTAAGACATCAAAACCGATGGTAGACTTATTAAGCGAGAAGAAAAATTTCAAATGGGATGAACCAGCTATCAAATCATTTGGAAAGATTAAAGAAGCCATAGCCAATGCTCCGACATTGATACACCCAAATTTCAAAAAGGACTTTATTATCTACTGTTATGCCTTAGAACACACAATGTCTGGAGTGCTATTACAAAAAAATGAAAATGGTGAAGAAGTACCTATCTCCTTCATGAGCATGCCACTCAAGAAGCATGAGTTACAATATTCACAAATAGAGAAACATGCATTTGCAGTAGTAAAGGCAGTTAAGCAATTCCGATACTATATACTGCATTCACATTCTGTGGTCTTTGTTCCGAACTCTGCCGTCAAGTCTATTCTTACTCAGCAAAAAGTTGCGGTGAATAATAGGGCTAGTTGGGTTGCGAAAGTGTAGGAGTTCAATTTGGAGATTAAGACCACAAAGTTGGTGAGAGGATAGGGCTTGTGTAAGCTGATGGCTAAAAATCAAGAAGAACAGAGTTTACTTAATTGCCTATTTGTAACAACAAATGACTCATGGTTTTTTGATGTAGCCTTCTTTCTGACCTACGGAGAACCTCCAAAACACCTATCAGCTAAAGAGAGAAGAAATTTAAAGTTAAAGGCAGCAAAATATGTCATAGTGGACAATGTTCTGTATAAGAGGGGATTGGACGGAATTTTTTTGCAATGTGCTGACAAAGAATAGCAGCAGAAGTTATTGTAATCGTTTCACAATGAAGCATGTGGGGGGCACTATTCTTCTTCTGTGACAACTTTTAAGATCCTAAGAAATTGTTACTATTGGCCCAGAATATTCAAGGATGCATACAAATGGGTGGCGAATTGTGAGAAGTGTAAATTTTTTTCAGGAAAACCTCAGTTGACCGCTCTACCGCTAAGACCTATGGTTATTGAAGAACCTTTCAAATAGTGGGGGTTAGACTTTATTGGTCCCATCAACCCAACTTCTAGTGGTAGACACACACATATCTTGATAGTGACTGATTACTTTACCAAGTGGGTGGAAGCAATACCAGTCAAAGTAACCACTTCTGAGATAGTTTGCAGATTCTTAAAAGAAAATATTGTCACTAGATTTGGGGTTCCCCTGAAAATAGTGGCTGATAATGCTCAGAATTTCTCTTCTCGAGAGATTCAACTCTTCTGCTATGACTATGGCATAAATTTATCCCACTCTTCAAATTATTTTTCGCAAGGAAATGGTCAGGCAAAATCCACAAACAAAAACCTGATTAATATCATGAAGAAACTGGTAGATGAGAAAGGAAAAGAATGGCACAAAAGATTATACGAGGCATTATGGGTAGATAGAACCTCTCCTAAGAGAGCTATTGTTAGGACACCATTTGAATTAGTCTTTGGAGTTGAAGCATAGCTTCCACTCCCATTGGAATTAGCCTCTGCTAAGTTACAAAGGTGCATGGAGAATGAAATTTTCCAAAATTCACTGGAGAAAAGGATTCTGTATCTGTCAAAAATAGAAGAAGAGAGGGAAGAGTTAGTAGCTAAAATCACCAGTCATCAGTTGAAGGTGAAGGAGATTTTTGACCATCGTACCAGGCCAAGGAAATTTATGGTGGGTGACCAGATCCTTCTCTAGGATAAGAGCCGAGAGCCAACAGGAGGACATGGTAAGTTCGAGTCTCTCTGGAAAGGTCCTTTCGAGATCTCTCAAGCTCTGGGTTTGAATGCGTTCAAGCTGAAATATATTGACAGAGATGAACTACCCCTGTCTTATAACGGACAAGATCTCAAGCTTTACCAGTTGTAAGTATTTTCTTTTCCTTTCTTGTATATAAGTTTTGGCTTGTGTCGGTAGGAGTAGAAGTTTTGTTATGGTGAGTCGGCCCGGTTTTCTTAGGTTTAAATTGTCTTGTCAGTTTGAGTTTCTAGATTCATTCCTCAGTCCTAAATAGTCCTGGTCCCCAGTTAGAGCTAGTTGTTACCTTCGTTCTTTTCCCAGCCTTCATTCTCTAGTCTGGGTCAGTAAAAGTCCTGGAGTTGAACCTGAAGTTGAAGTTGAAGTTGAATTATGTTAGGTTGGTTCAAGTTCAAGTTCAACCTGTTACGCATTTCTGTCTACCCTTCAAGATTCTGTCAGTCTCAAAGATGAACCTGAACTTGAACCTATTCTTGAACCTTAAGTTAGTTCAAGTTCAAGTTCATGTTTGTAACATAATGTTTTGTACACGGACAATTTGGCAAGTTTTCTTCTCTTGCAAAAAGGAAATCTTTTTTTGCAACTCCCCAGGTATTCATTAAGATTTGGAAGCTGCCGTATAAATATTTTCACACTCAGCCAGATGATTCGTGCATGTGAGAATTGGAAATGACATTCGGTGGCATGACGTAAAGGAAGTCATTAATATATAGATTTGGCTGTCAGAGATTTTCCTTGGGAGTTGAGATATTTGTGCTGAAATATCGAGCGGATTAAATAAGAGTGCCTGGACATGTTAAATCAATCATTCTTCCATTAAAAGCATTCATTATGACCAGGCTCTGAAGATTTATTAGGGATCTTATAAGGCATTCATGAATAAATGAGAAATAATTAAGGTTTTCTTGTTAATTATTTCATCCGAAGAAGGAGTAACGGAATCGGTGGTGAGGAATTTACAGAAAATAGTAGCGTAGGAAATTGGTGAGTTAATCTTCACCTTTGTAGTTTTTATTTTTCAAAGGCCCTTTCTGTGTTGTAAGTCTTTTCTCTTCATATTGGCAAGATGTCGTTGTTCCGTCCAAAGCTTCCTAAAGAAGAGATTAGAACCCACCTGTTAGTTTCTCTCCCAGATATAGGGGACACTTTCTTGTTGAATGTAAACTTAGGGGAGCTCTGCAATAGAGTTTGAAATGCTTCCGAAGGTTCTTTTTCTAGGAAGCTAGTAGGAAGCTAACTTTTAGAAGCCGCTGCATTTCCTCTAGCCCTAATTTTCCCTGAACTGGTGTTGGAGTGCGCCAATAAGTATGATGTCAAGAACAGATGTATTAAGCATGCGTCAGGAGAAATCTTGGTCAAAATTAGTTGAGAAATGTTAATGGCGGCCCTGCAAATTCCAGACAAAGAGCCATATGAACCATGGACTTATATGGAAGTAGATCATGTGTACAAGACAGATAAGAAGAAGTATAGTTCCTCGATAGCCTAGGCATGGCTTGCGAAACTAGAGAAAGGAGGATCCAGGTTGCCAAATCCTCTGACAATTGAACACTTTTGAAAAGACATTGGCGATATGGTTCTTCTTCTAAACAGGGTGAAAGGGAATCCTCATGCATTTCATTGGGAAAACTGGATGTACTGCTTTATCCAGAAGATTATGGAAGGAGATAATTTTATAGACTAGGCTGACCTAATAGCAGAAGAACTCCACAGAAATCTCTTAAATGTGACAAATTTGACAACATTTTATATGTCTTCCTACCTTGTTTATGTCTTAGCATGTTGCAGGGCTTGGGAGGGATTACCTCATGAGGTATGGACACGTGATATGAAAATATATGATTACTTTAGATGCTTACAGAAAGAAAGGTTCTGCAGTCTGTTCAAAATAGTAAATGACAGATTTTCAGGAAAGTTATTTATGAATTGCGGGGAAAAGAAAATTGCAGGCTTTTTGAAGAAGCTAAACAGGTGATCAATATTTATGGCTGTTATTTCATACAGTTTCCAAGTTTTACATACCTTAGGGTTGGAGCATTTGATGAGGAACCTTTGCAGCTTCCTAGGTTTTGTTTGGATGATATAGTCTTAATGGAGCTATGTAGACAACTTGTTCTGGTTGAACAAAAATCTGGGACCTCAAAGAAAACTTCAGGTATTCTTTTCCCTATCGAATTAGGGTATTACAGGTGCAAAAGTCTCCAAGATGCTATGTCTATAAAGGAATAATTGGATACCCTATGTCTATAGACTTATACTCCTAGGGTCAATTTTGATTATAGAGGCTTTGCAGGGGCAAATCTCAATGTCCCAAAAATGTTCATGCACATCCCTGAATTAGAAGATTTTTGGGTCAACTGTTCTGATGAACTAGAGGTAAGGAAAAGACTGTGGTCCTGTTTCACTTTGAAGCAAATCACCACCTTTAGGATGTATATGGATATAGATGGGGTAGAGGAAGACAGTGAAACTGATGTCTTAGACTCTCAATACTCAGAGAATGTCAAAACCCTCCCTATCCCTGAACTAGATTGGACAGTACCAGAAGAAGATGATATATACATAAGAATGAAAAGAGTGATCAAGAGAATGAAAGCATGGCTGTTAAAGAAAAGAGTTTCTGTTGCCCCTTTACAGTCAGCCAAAAAAATAAAACGAAAACAAAAAAGGAGCACAACAAAGAAGAAATTTTTTGTTTTAACTAACTTAAGTGTTGATCAATCTTGTGTAGGAAAAGTTAAACTTGAAGTTGAACCTGAACTTGAACTAATTTCATCCCAAGTTCAATTTCAAGTTCAAGATTGAGATGAACCCGAAGTTTGGTTGATCAGATCAATTCAAAGAGTAAAAGAGAGGGTTCAGAGGTAGAAAGCTACTCCCAACATCTTCGTGGAGTTGGATTCATTAGATCCAGATCCAAAGGTGATCACCATCGAAGAATACAGTGTACCTGAGATGGCAGATGCTCAACATATCCCGGAGGAAACAAAAGGCATTCCGAAAGACTCATTAGCTCTTTTGAGTAACTATGATAATCAAAAGAAATATTCTACTTCCCCACCATGGCTGGAGACCCCGGTAGCCAAGAAAAGAAATGTAGTTCCTTTGTCAGTACCCATTGATGATGCAGTGAGCAGGTGCCTGGGAAAATCTTCTAAGGTAAAGAAAATGAAGATGGAATCTAAAATTGATTTCGATGAAAATAGTGGTCACTGGATAGTTGAAATTGCAAAGCCTAAAGAAGACAATGCTGAAGGAGAAGCTTCAGTCCAAGACTTTCAGATATCCAAAGTGGATTTAGGAAGAGACACTAGAGCCGCTGATATGAGATTTTTTGAGGTGTTAAACAAGAAAATTGCCAATAGAGTCTAGAAAGATGCCAAAGATAAACAAGAAATGAAAGAGGCTATGAAGAGTATGGCCCAATACATCAATGCCATCCAACATCCTAAACATTTTCCTCTGAATGAAATGCCAGCCTCCATTGACATGAAGTCCCCTGATAATCAATGATTTCTTGACCAAATTCAAAGAAGTAAGGCAGTGAGTAAAGCGTTCGATGATTGGGTTGAATGTGTAAAATCAGAGGTTGGCAAGCAATTAAGTCATCTAGATCAGACCCATAACGAAGGAAATCACCTGATGAAGAAAACAGAGGCCAACATTAGAGAGTGGGAGCTCGAAAAGACAACATGAACCAAAGAACTCCATTGGATCGAAGAAGTTGAAGAGTACGGTTTGTAGAAGTTTCTCACGGAGAGGTCAGTGTTAGGACTGGATGAAAAATTTCTTTATGTTATAAAGGAATGCATAGAATGGAGAAATGAAGTTGTGGCTACAGGAATTTTTGAAGTAAAGGATCTCATGAAGGGGCTAGGAGCTATTAAGGAGATCATTTCTAATGATATAAAATGGATTGATGAACAGTGCCAGGAAAACCATGAAGAGGCAGATAAGTCAGTTGAATAGATAATCAAAGATGTGAACACTTGGTTTGACGAGCTCAAGGGGATGAATGCACCTACAGACGAGCATTTTATGAAAGTCACACGGATAGAATCAATGATGATCCTTCAACAAGGTCATTTGGTTATGCACAAAGAAAAGGTAGCCGAGATCAAAAGAGAAAAAGAAGTCTGGAAACAGAGGATCAGTTTTATTGGTTTGCCACATCAACCGGTAATATCTGCATTTACAGCTGCATATGAAGATTGGAATGTAGCGCATCTTGTAGCGACCTCAACTACTTAACCGCTTGGAACACTTGGCTGCCTCTCAGAGGCGTTTTCGCTCCCAGTCCAGTTTTATAGCTTAATGCTTAAGATAGTTAGGGGATCTAGAGATCTTTTACTTTTCAAGAAGACTTTTTTTTACTGAGTTAGTTGTTGCAGCCCTGCGTGGCTATTTATTGGAAACTTTTAATTGTTTAAGGGTTCGGCTCTGAGTTGGATAGAAACTATTTTCTAAAAAACTTAACTTCAAAGTGTTCGAAAAATTGGTATTGTATGCACCCTAAAATGGTCGCCTAGACTTTGGGCCTCATTTATTATTTTATCATTTTATCAATTTTCTGAATCAATGCTTTGCAATATTTTCAATTCAAATCAATTTCCTTGATCAAATTGTAATTAATTCAATTAATTCAATTATGTCAATATTTCCTAAGGTTTGATCATTTTTATTTAATTAAAAGATTTAATCTCCCTTTTAATTAAATAAAATTCCTCTTATTTAATTAAAATATTTAACCTCCCTTTTAATTAAATAAAATTCCTCTTATTTAATTAAATTCAATTTCCCCCATTTAATTAAATAAAATTCTTCTAATTTATTTAGTTGAAAGAAAAACCCCTCTTTTAATTAAATAAATAAAAATCCCCACTTAAAGCACTTTATTTGTTGAAAAAGGAAATAAATTGAATGAAAAAGTAAATAAAATCCCTTTTTCCTCACATCTTTCTAAGTGGTGGGTTTTTGCCTCTTAATCGTAGCCTTTGATTTTTGCCTCTTAATCTCAA
>MU225599.1:635006-647508 GCA_018584345.1 Thuja plicata | reverse complement strand
GAATTTAATTAAAAGGGAGATTAAATATTTTAATTAAATAAGAGGAATTTTATTTAATTAAAAGGAAAATTAAATCTTTTAATTAAATAAAAATGATCAAACCTTAGGAAATATTGAAATAATTGAAATAATTACAATTTGATCAAGGAAATTGATTTGAATTGAAAATGTTTCAAAACATTGATTCAATAAATTTGATAATCTGATAAAATGATAAATGGGGCCCAAAGTCTAGGCGACCATTTTAGGGCGCATACAATTGGAACACTCAAGTGTGTCCCAAGAGGTCGTAGGACCCCTTGGGACATAATTAAATGTTCCAATGTGTCGAAAGAGGTCATGGGGTCTTCTTAGGGGTCCTAATGCATCAGAAGGTGTTCTACGACCCCTTAGCACCTTCTTTGACCCTCGACGACACATTGAAACACTCAAGTGTGTCCCAAGGGGTCCTAGGACCCCTTCGGACACACTTGAGTATTACAATGTGTCCTCGGTGGTCAAAGAGGGACTTCCTAGGGGTCCTAACGCATAAGAAGGTGTACTAGGACCCCTTAGGTCCCTCTTTGACCCCTCGTAACACATTGGAACAGTCAATTATGTCCCAAGGGGTCCTACGACCTCTTTAAACACACTTGAGTGTTCCAATGTTTCAAAAGGGGTCATGGGAAGTCCCCATGACCCATTTTGACACATTATAATACTTAAGTGTGTCCCAAGAGATCGTAGGACCCTTGGGACACACTTGAGTGTTGTGATGTGTCCTCGGGTTCAAAGAGGGATTTAAGGGGTCCTAGTACACCTTCTCATGCGTTAGGACCCTTAGGAATTCCCCATGACCCCTTTCGACACATTGAAATACTTAAGTGTGTCCCAAGAGATCGTAGGACCCCTTGGAAACACACTTGAGTGTTCCAATGTGTCCCTGGGGGTCAAAGAGGGTCCTAAGGGGTCCTAGTACACCTTCTCACGCGTTAGGACCCTAAGGAAGACCCCATGACCCTTTTTGACACATTGGAACACTCAAGTGTGTCCCAAGAGGTTGTAGGACCCCTTGGGATACACTTGAGTGTTCTAATGTGTCCCAGGGGTCACAAAGGGTCCTAAGGGGTCCTAGTACACCTTCTCACATGTTAGGACCCCTAGGAAGTCCCTCTTTAACCCCTGGGGACACATTGGAACACTCAAGAGTGTCCCAAGGGGTCGTAGGACACCTTGGGACACACTTGAGTGTTCTAATGTGTCCTCAGGGGTCAAAGAGGGACCTAAGGGGCCTAGTACACCTTCTTACATGTTAGGACCCCTAGAAAGTCCCTCTTTGACCCCCGGAGACATATTTGAACACTCAAGTATGACCCAAGGGGTCGGAGGACCCCTTGGGACACACTTGAGTGTTCCAATGTGTTCCCGAGGGTCAAAGAGGGTCCTAAGGGGTCCTAATATAGCTTCACACACATTAGGACCCCTTGGAAGTCCCCATAACCCCTTTCAACACATTTGAATACTCAAGTGTTTTGCAAGGGTTCGTACGACCTCTTGGGACACACTTAAGTGTTCCAATGTGTTGAAATGGGTCATGGGGTCTTTCTCAGGGTCATAATGTGTGAGAATGTGTACTGGGAGCCCTGAGGACACATTGGAACACTCACGTGTGTCCAAAGGGGTCCTATGACCTCTTGGGATACACTTGAGTGTTCCAATGTGTCGAAAGGGGTCATGGAGACTTTCTAGGGGTCCTAATACGTTAGAAGGTGTACTAGGACTCCTTAGGTCCCTCTTTGGCCCCTGGGAACACATTGTGAAAGCATTATATTTTTCCATTAGTATACACAAGGAAAAAGATGATCTACACCATCGGTTTATACTACACCGACAGACAGGGCACAACACTACCCAAGGCCAAGTTTACCCGACAAACACTATTTAATGTTATCCGACGACAAAAGGGATACAGAAAGCTGATGAGTAACACCAATGCAACTCAACGGAACAGCCAAGAGAGGAACCGGATAGACAAAGGGAACCCGACAAAAAGTTCAACAAAGGAACACCGACAGACTTTCAATTCAACCCAACGACCAAGAACCTATAGTCAGTTACATCCCACATAAAGTGGATCTGAATTTCTATGTCAGATAAAACACTAAAGTTGTATTTATAGCTTCTTGATTTGCTTTTGAATCCATTATGTGCGGAGGAAGCAATGTATTAAATATTGTTTTAATTAGTTTTACTGATTTAGAACATGCAAACTAAAGATCAAGGTCAAGATGTAAACCTTGGATCTAAGAGTTAACATTGTAATGCGTGATTCAAAGATAGGTAAAATACTCATATAAATAAATGCTCAATCTATTGAGAATAGTTGTTGTTCAATGAAGATTGTAGCCATGAAGAGCATCTAGAGACCAGACAAGTGAATTCATGCAGAAGGACATAAAAGAATCAAATCAGTTTCAAGAATAGAACAGAGGCTACCGATGACCAGAGAAAGGTATTGATCACTCACTTTAGGTGATATTATTTTTATGAGAACTTTAATGGATCTGTGATCAACAATTGTAGATTGCATACAGTCAAGTCAACATTTGTACTCATTCTAACAAGTGCAGTACGCATAAGAAATCCTTTCAAGAAAGGTGGACTTAACAGTCTTATTGTAAATCTCATAACTGAGTGCACACTTAAATCAGTGTTGCTAAAGCTCTTAATAGAGTAGATCTTAACCGGTCTCCACCTTAATACTCCTAACAGGGTAGATCATCAGAAGTGATCAAATTGTAAGCCTTAACCGGCTCCCTTCCATTCTGTAGATAGTGAAGTTTTGTTGGTGCCATCCCCATCACAGTTTTTACTTCCTAACAGGAGTTTTCTATGATATCATATCTTGTGTTATGTGTTTATCAATTTTATGAATGTTACAAACAATTAAAGATTATAGAATAATACTACATGAATAAGAAAGAACAAACAATAGTAATGGTCGATAATGCAGTAATGAATGTTTACTAATGATGAATTGTGAAAGGTGTTAAAAGTTTTAGAGGTACTGATTCACCCCTCCCTTCTTAGTACTACTTCCCATTAATCCCAACAATTGGTATCAGAGCCAAGTCTCTTCTTAAAAAGCTTAAAAGCTTAAGAGAAAAGATCATACAATGGAGAAGTAAAAAATTGATAAGAATATTGAGAATAAAAATCTTGAGATACAAATGTTCTATGAACAGTATAAAGAAGCTAGAATCAAGATGAGAGAGATTTTGGATGAAAGAAAAGGTATGGCAACTCAGAGCAATGAAAAGGATTATCAAGAAGAAGAGATTCCAGATTTCTTTGAATCTTCAGGATCAAATGCAAGTAATACATCAGATACATCAGAAGAGAGCATCACAAATCTAAAGGAGATCAATCAACATCTGACAGAACAAATAAACATGCTACAAATCAGCCAAGAGAGCCATATGGTAAGAATGATTGATGTAACGAGTTCTGCTGGACAAGCTGAAATAGAAAGAACACTTTCTATTGATGATAGAGGAAATATTACAGAAAAACTACAAGAGGAGTTAGAAATTCAAAGACATGCTGAGCATCACTATGAGATCACAAATCAGATTATTCTAATGAGTCAAGAAGCAAACATAATGAATATAGAAATCATTGAAAGAGTGCAGGCTATCGGTGAACTAAGAGAAGAAAATGAAAAACTAAAGCATGAGGTTAGAATTCAGCAACAACATAATGAAGTTATCAGAAAGGCTGAAGAGAGCAATAAGAGAATGGATGATTTTCTTGAAGGACAACGAAGAGTCAACAAAAACAACGGTTTAGGCTTTACTGAAAATGGAGAATCATCAAATCAGGCAAATCCAAAGAATGTCTATGAAAATCCAAGACCAAGAAAGTTGACATGCAAGCACTATGGAAAGCAAGGCCACACATCAAATGTATGTTGAGGAAAAATGAAAGGTATAAATGTAACAAAAAGGGACATAAAGCATTCTGTTATAAATGTAACAAAAAGGGACATAAAACATATGAATGTAAGTCTAAGATGGATCTACCAAAGAAGGAAACCTACATGGAAAAATACTATCCTACATGCAAGATGAATGGGCACACAACTACTAAATGCTAGAAGAAGAAAAGACAAGCATGGAAGCCTAAAGGTCAAGAAACTCCCTATCAACCAAAAAAAATTGGTAATCAATATGTATGTGGCTACAATATTTGGACAAACTATACAACATGTGGTAGATATGGTCACATTGTTGCAAAGTGCATGAGAGCATGGACCAAAAGGTCTAGAGGCTGGTCAAACCCCAGAATGGCATGCTTACACTATCACAAAGTTGGTCATCTCAAGAAAGATTGCAAAGACTAAATGGAAGAGACAAGCACATATCCCAATGGAAACACCATTGAAGATATCTGAAGGGCTAGAGACAAAATGTGGAGAAAAGCTTCAAGCAATGATGAAGCAAGACCAAGCAATGCAAATGGTGACACACCATCTAATGGATCTGGTGACATCACCACCCCCACTTGAGCTAAACAAGTAAGTATGGAACTGCACTACACCAAGTCATATTTTGCATCAGTTCCATTATACAATAGATAGATATTCAAAATATGCATGAATAAAGATGCATGATAAGTTACTTGTTACAATTCTAAGGAAACAACCCCGTCAGTATAAACATACCAAAAATCATTGGTGAACATAATGGATAAGTTGTTTTACACTTACCGAAACTTGTCGATCAACACATAGAATGGTTAAGTTACCAATGTAACTCGACACCCATCGGTAAGAAGGCAAAGTCACAAAGTTGTCATGACAGAATACCGATATCCGTCGGTAAAATAAAAATTGTCAATAGTTGTCGTGAGCATCATGTCAACACCGATGATGATTTTCAAAGTCTTCCCGACGAACTTCATCTT
Source organism: Thuja plicata (assembly GCA_018584345.1). Classification (NCBI taxonomy): domain Eukaryota; kingdom Viridiplantae; phylum Streptophyta; class Pinopsida; order Cupressales; family Cupressaceae; genus Thuja; species Thuja plicata. The sequence goes on along the minus strand of MU225599.1, from coordinate 642,564 downwards.
CATGTCCCGACGATTCGTTGAGCATTTATGACAAAGAATTAGGGTAAAAGTCTATAAATAGATGACGGGACAACTTCATTTTGCACTCGCAATTTGAAGAGAAACAAAGAGCGAAAATAGAGCGATTAAAGAATAGAAAGCAGAGCGTCCAAAATTTGATCCAAGCACACAGAAAACAGATCTTTCATCATTATCATAGATTGAAGTAAGTACCAAGGGCACTGAAAGATCTCTATAGCTATTTTTCAAGAAAGCCCTAAATGACTAGAAAGCCCTAAATTTCAAGAAATCCCTAGAAACTTGAATAATGATGGTAACCATGTCAAGAAAAACTAAGATTAAAAGTGATAGAAGGAATGTGATTAAGTTGATTAAAAATAGCACATGTGTAGAGCCCAAATATAAGATATGCCCGGAGATTGCATCAAAACCCGATGAAACTGGAGCATTTTCTAAAATTCAACCTAGGGTTTTGCTCATAGAAGATGTTAGGTCTTATATTCACTGCAAGATCACTGAGTTAGGCGATCTAGAGATGGATGAAGCTAATAAGAATCTTTGTGATGTAGAAGGAAACCTGAAGGAAGACCACAAACATCTAGAGGTTAAAGGGATAACCAAAACCCTAAATTTCCTAAGGGACTTCAAAATAGACTGGATAAGGTTAGTCTTGAGCAGAATGTATGATATGAAGCTATGGCTAGACCAACCCAAGCACAAAACAAAGGATGTTCTTCATGCTGTCACTGGTTATCCGATAACTGACAAGCCTAGGGCACACAAGCATCCCTCCAAGAAATAATTTGAAAAACTCACAAAATCAAAATGGGACAACATAGGTCTAAAAGTAAACACCATCACCGACGTAGAACTAAAATTTGGTGCATGTGTAATTGGGTATAAGATTTTTCAAGAAAGAAGATTGAACAACATATCTGCAACATCAGTAAGTACAACTTACAAGATAGTGACCAAAGAAATTCAGATGGATCTGTGTGAGATCCTATTAAAACAACTTGATGAGAACATGATCACAATTAGGTCCACAAAGACCAACACATGTAAGTTTGGTTCACTTATAATGTGTATCTTTTTCTATTTTCAAGATTACTTTCCTTCAGTAGGAAAAGTGAAATGGGACACTACAAAACTGTTAACATTACAGATTAGCGAACTAATTAAGTCACTAGGAGATGATTTTGAGTCTGTTATGACTACATACTTCCTTGAATTCAAGGAAAAGATGATGTAAAGAACAAGGATTCCTGAACAACTTGTTGAAAAACATAAGGATGAAATATACTTTATGGTGGATACTGATTTCACTCATATTAAACCGGTTGTACCAAGAATAGCTTGGTTAGCACCACTAGATTATGAAATCAATATATATCAGGCTACAAGTACAATTGATGCATTAATAAATGAGCCTGTTGATAGCAAGCAACCAAGGTTTGGAACCTATGAAGAGGCCAGATTAAAGATAATGAGAGGCCTAGAAATCAAGAAGACTATAAACAAAAAGGATAAGATGGTTAAGAATCTAAAGAATATTCTATTGGTTATAGAGTAAGAACAAGAACAACCAGAGGAAACCGATGAACAGGGCACCATTGGTGAGGGACAAGATGAACAGGAATTGGATTCTGAGGAAACTGAATCTGATACACCTCCACCTCCACGTCCTGTAAAGAAGTAGAGGACAAGGAGTCAAACTACTACAAATGATACCACACCTCTTAAGAAAGGTCAAGTAAGGACCTATACGAGGAAGCAGCCAGCTAAGAGAACAAAGAAACAAACTGTAAAGGAAACGCCTACAAAGAGGAGAAAAAGAATGGTCAGAACTAAAGCTGACTTAGAGGATTCTAAAGAGGATGAACCTGATGTAGTAAAGAAGAGTTACATAAATCAATTTGTTGATGAGGTAGCTGAATCCATTGCTACACATGGTATAATGATTGATAATAAAATCAGGCAATAGGATACACTCAAACCTGATGACCAGAATAAGATAGAAGAAGCAATAATCAGGTCAATGGTAAAATTCAAATATCTACCAGCTGAATTCATCAATCAAATACCTAAAGAGTTGGGTAAGAAAATATTTCAACAATGGTCATATGTTCTACAGACTGAAAGAGAAGCAAGGGAGAGGGTAATAGTAACACTAATGCCTCTTGAATATAAGATTGAAGAAATCAAAGAGATCATGAAGAAGCACTCAAGAAAATTCGTAGCCAAGATAAGGGCATACAAAGTGCTAGAAAACAAATTCTTAGAGCTAGATACAATGACTGAAACTAAATGGAGACAACTCCTTGATATGCCAATAGAGTCAACAATTCATGAGGAATAATTACTTCTCACCGACACACCTCATAGAGAGGAGGAGACAGACAATGCAAGTCCTCAGCACATTGCTTTGGACAATACTGAAAGTGATAATGAGCCCATAAACTTAGACAAAGTCATGGATGATCTTTACATCCAAGGTATCACCAACTATGACTCAGATAAAGATTCACAGAAGAAAGATGAAGTAATATTCATTACGCTTAAAGATCAGGGACAAAAAAAAGATTTGAAGACGTCAAATGATAAAAGATATGAATTTTGTTGATGAAACATGGCAGGACACATCAATCATGGACTTAACAGTAGCAGACCCTACAGAGGAGATACAAAAAGATGAGGATGTCACTGCTCAAATAGATCAAATCAACGAGCAGGACACCACTCAAGATATAGCCCAGGCTACCACTCAAAGAAACATGCCAGTATTAATGAAGGCAATCAATATATTAGAGGGTAATGATGGATCTACTGTAGATGACACAAGCACACCCGAGGGCAAGGGTGATGGAGAATAAAAAGACACCACAAATAACATGAAGGATACAATTGCAAAGAAGGCTACAAATGATGATCAGACAGATAAGTTTGTTGATCAAAATTAAGAGGACGCACAAAAGGAGGAAGGGGACACACAGACAGAAAAAGGTGAAGAAGCAAAGCAAGATGAGAAGAAGAATAAATCAGAAGAAAAATATGCAGAGACACCCAAGGTTGATGGAGAGACATCTTCACAAAACCAACAGGTGCAACCCAAGTAAAAAACACAAGAAGCATCTTCCACAAAGCCTTCAGCAAGCACTTCAGAGAGAACAAATGAACTAGCTATGGTAGTTCATACATCTGCATCCCCGAAAGTCTCAAAGAAGAAGAAGAGAAAGCATAAGAATCTAGTAACACTGGATGAAATCATTAAGATTCTAGTTTGTGATCCAAGGAAATTGGATCCAATTGAATTGACCAAATATGCAAGACTCTGTGAGGGAAAGGCCATTCAAGAAAAACTAAAGAAAGCAAGAAAAGAGGCCAAGGTACTGGAAGTAGCAAGAGGAATACTTCAACAAATAGTACCTGATGTAGAAATTGATTAGACCACGCCAATACTCGATCAATTGGTGGTACTCACAGATGAAATAACATCTCAGAACATAGATGCTGAGAAGGTTATGGAAGAAATACTTGAACAAAAGTATGAGTTCAAGCTAGCAGAAAAGATAAGCCAGGAAGTGGCATTGAAAAAGGTAAAGCTATCTGAATTGGTAAGCACACTGGAACCAATCATCTCAGAAGCTATTACTTTGATACAAAAATTGTGCACGCTTGATCAAATCACACACGAATACACCGACAAGATAGCACAAATTGATGTTGATCTTAAGTCAAGTGCACAAAGTCTCACAAATAATGAAGAAGCAATAAAATTGCACAATGAGCAAATCAAACAGGCTTGAAATTTGAGACAGGATATATAGATTGTAGAGACGAAATACAGAGATGAGGTATATGAGCTCCAAGCTCAACTCTTACCAACACTTTCACTCCTACAACAACATGTGACATCTAGGCAAATACATTAATTTCCACCCCAGAAATGTCTGTCCTAGACAACATTTATGATATGCATACGAGGCTAGAGCTAGAGCACATGGCCCTAGAACAACTGAAAGAAAAATGGGAGAAAATGCTTGAAGATATCAAGACAACCCATTCCCATATACTTGACACATTGTAAGTTACACATTTTTGTCACATTTTTGGCATATTATAAGTTGTACATTTTTGTCATAAGTATCAAAGAAAGGGGGAAATTGATGTGTTCACTCACCTCAGTTAAAAGGGGGAAATAGTATGTATATTAAAAGAAAGGGGAAATAAAAGGAGGAAATAATATGTACATACAGCGCAAAGAATAGAGAATGTATAGTATACATGTACTGTACATATACTTATACTATACCGATGTATACAGTTAAGGGGAGTCATATAATGACAAGGATATAAACATGGTGTACACACTAAACACTTTAGTATTATGCACATATCAGTTTTTGATACTAATGTCAAAGGGGGAGATTGAAGGCATTATATTTTGCCATTATTATACACAAGAAAAAAAATATCTACACCATTGGTTTACACTACACCGAAAGAGAGGGCACAACACTACCTGACGCCAAGGTTACTCGACAAACACTATTCAGTGTTATCCAACGACAAAAGGGATACAGAAAGCCGACGAGTAACAATAGTGCAACCCAACAGAACAGCTAAGAGAGGAACCTGAAAGACAAAGGGAACTCGATGAACAATTAAACAAAGGAACATCGACATACTTTCAGTTCAACCCGAGGACCAAGAACCGACAGCCAGTTACATCCCGCAAAAAGTGGATCTGACTTTCCATGTCATATAAATCACTGAACTTTTATTTATAGATTCTTGATTTTATTTTAAATCCATTATGTGCAGAGGAAGCAATGTATTTAATATTGTTTCAACTAGTTTTACTGATTTAAAACATGTAAAGTAAAGATCAAGGTCAAGTTGTAAATCTTGGATGTAAGAGTTAACATTGTAATGCGTGATTCAAAGATAGGTCAAATACTTGTATAAATAGATGCTCAATCTATTGAGAATAGTTGCTGTTCAATGAAGATTGTAGCCACAAAGAGAATCTAGAGACCAGACAAGTGAATTCATGAAGAAGGACAAAAAAGAATCAAATTAGTTTCAAGAACAGAACAAAGGCTACCGACGAGCAGAGAAAGTGATGACATGTAACTGATTGAATGTTTGATAAAGTTAAGTTGAAGATAATGCAAGGCATTAAATCAGTTAATGGTTTGTATTGTCATTGATGTCAACTTGATATCATCTATATGGTCATGTACATAATGCCAAAGACTTCAGAGAATCAATGAAACAAAGGTTATGCTTTCAGCAATGCATAAAAGTCAAGTATTCACTAAGTGATAGACAACATCGACGGAGTGCAGTCCGTCGGCAAAGGCAAAGAAAAAAAGTCACAGTGTTGCTCGACAAAGAAAAACCACAGGATGCCTGACGAGCTAAAAATAGTGTTGCCCGATGAGTAAATTTCCAATGATTCCCGAAGGACGGAGATCCCAAAGCTAACTAGAGTCACAGTGATGAAACTATCAGTTGTCACCGACGACTAACTGTAGAGTTGACTGACAGAATAGAGAATTTAGAAAACAACAAAATATCTAGTCGACAAGAGCTAAAAATAGACTTAACTGGTTGTTTTCTTTGTTTTATTTGACCAGAGTTAAGTGATTGATTTAAAGATGATTTTTACAGTTGGCAAGAAGATAACTATGAGATAAATCAGGAGTTATGCTTTAAATCAAATTGGATGGATTGCTTTTCACACCAAGAATCAAGAATCAAGAATCAAGAAACAGTTAATATCATGTCTATATAAGAGACAAGCTTAATTCATTTACGAATGGGATTAAGGGGAGTGAAAAAAGAGGATCCTGAAGAGAAACTAATGAAGAATAACTTCATACAGTCCTGATCAATCAAGCTGAAGGAGAGCTAAGGAATTCTACAGACACTGACAAACAGTGAAGCACAACATCACAGAGCAGAAAGTGTAGAGCACAAAAAATTGAAGTGATACATTGATCAGAGAGGTAATGTACTTAAATAGATCTGAAAATCTACAATTCAAAGTTGCATCATGAGTAGGTCATAGTGTTTCAATTTAACCATTGAAGCGTCAAGTCTCTTAATAGAGAAGGACTTAACAGTCTTCTATATATTGAGGTACATCCCAAGGAGTACCAAAAAGGTTGATTCTTTAAAGTAGCATTGGACTTGCCTGATACCTATTGACAGTCTAAGGAGGCTGATTCAAGGATGGTAGCAATAGATTCCCAATACTAAGCGACAACCTCTATGTATAAAATCCTCTAACAAGGTCGCACTTAATAGTGTGTTTGTAACCTTTAACAGGGTTGGATCCTAATAGGGCTCACATCAGAAGAGTGAAAATTTGGGATACTGGTCCCAGTGGTTTTTCCCCTAACAGGATTTCCACGTTAAAAATTCATGTGCTATGTGTGTATGATTCATTTCTTTATTGTTTTGTATTTGACATAGTTAATACTGGGTTGATCGGTATACTCTGCTTATTTACTAAGTTTTGGTAAATAGTTATACTGCTTATCGGTAATCAAGGAGAATAAGGACAGACAAGGAAAATCGAGAGATAGTTAAATCAATAGTAGTATTTCATGACATGCATCTTGTAGGGAAATAATAATTTGAGGTTTATTGATTGGTGGTTAAGTTTGAAGGATAAATTTTTGAGGCCAGTCATTCACCCACCCCTCTCAATTATTACTAACAATTGGTATCAGAGCTTGTGTGCTTAGAAAGGAAGGTTTCAAGACCTAAGTCAAGATCACAAGATGAATAGACGAGATGTGCCCAAGTTGAACAAAGACAACTTTGTTTCATGGCAAAGCAGGATAAGACTCCACTTGTCAGGTATTGGTAATGATGTTACTCAATTCCTAGATACTGAATATGTGTTGCCCACAGGATCATTAATAGTAGATCAATTGAGAGAGAAGCATGAACACAACTGCATGGTCATAGAGCTTTCTTCGTCACTCTCTGATGTTGAATTTGAAGATGTCAAGGATTACAAAACTGCAAAGAAGATGTGGGACAAACTGAAGCTTGTACATGGAGGTGATACAAATGTTCTAAGAGCCAAGGCAGAAAGTCTTAGAGGAAAATTTGATGATCTCAGACTGAAAGACGGAGAAAACATCACACAGTACAACACAAGAATAAAAGAAGTAGTTAATGCTATACAAGGAGTTGGAGGTACACTTGAAGAGGAGACAGTGGTAAGTAAAATCTTGAGAACCTTACTGCCTATATATGCTATTAGAGTTTCTGTCATTCAAGAAATGAGAGCAGTAGAAAACAATACAGTTACTCTTGATAGTTTAATTGCTAGACTGATTTCATTTGAGATGAATAACTTTGATAATAGTGTCTTACCAAACTTAGAGTCTGCATTTAAGTCTTCTATGCGAATAAGAAAATCAAGTCATAGACACACATCTAGAAGAGATAGTGAAAGTGAAAGTGAAGAAGAAGATCTAGATGAAATAGAAGCACTTATGGCTAGAAGAATGCAGAGAGGCAAAGGTAAATACAA
>MU225599.1:525658-550784 GCA_018584345.1 Thuja plicata | reverse complement strand
AATAGATAATTTTAACAATGTATAATGTCCTTCACAAGATGTAATAAAAACTATGGAGTGAACTATGTTTGTCTGATTATATAACTATTATCTTTTGTTAGGTATCCCACATAGTCTCATGGATTGTTAGGTATAAGTCAATACACACCATAGAGATTAATGTATTTTACCATTTGTAAAATATCTCTCTCATTTCATGAAGTGCAGGTACCAATTAATAGGTATTTTTTAGATTTGTCTTCTTCGAGCGAGGAAAATGTAGGAATGGAAGAAGAAAGTGAGACATCTAGAATGTCTAAATCAAGGAGATTGACTCGAGGTCAAAGATCATAAATAAATTAAATAATTGCATGGAATTTTTCCTTGCTCAAGGGGGGTCGTGTTCTTATGATGATGAGAGAAAAGGTGACTCCAAGGTGCCCTTTAGGTACAAACATCTACAAAAGCAATGGGTCCTCGTTGAACTTCCTTCAATAAACACTGATTTTTGTGTTAGAGAGAGGATATATCGCATAGCACCATCTTCAATACATGGTTTGGGCCTATTTTGAATGGATGGCATAAAGGTCTCTTACAACAAAGTTGTCAAATTGATGGTGTATGTCAGACCTTGTTATGATTACACTAGTTGGATGCAGATTGTTAGATATAAAAAAAAGTATGTGTACGTATGGACTCGCGACAAATTATATACAACAAAAAGTCAATTAACAAAGTAAAATAGTAGCTATATACATTGACGGAAGGCTAAAAGCATCAGGGAATATTGTAAGTTTAATAAACAGTACATGACCTATGTCAACTAAGAAGCAACCCAATTGCATATTTGAGGCACACAAGGGAAATTGCGTATTTCTATGTATGATCAAATAAATACATGGAGGCGAAGAGATGCTTTTCGATTACAATTTGAATTGCATAGATACATCTAAACCCACTATCATGGATGAGGTGGTATGCACTATGCACCATTTAAAATTGTTTAAAAATAAAAAAAACTTTCTTCTTTTAATTGAACATGTGTTTTAACATGTCTCAATAATTTTTAATTTTTGAAATACAGGGCTATAGTATGGATCAACAACCATAGGATACACACGACAATGATGATTGTCATGGGACTTCTTCCCGACAGGTAAAACTCATTGTTGTTGTACAAATGCACATACAAGAAAAATGTTAATGTGTATTTTTTGTTATGTTTTATTATTCACTAATATTTTGGATAGCTTTTAAAAAAAGTGCTAATAATATTGTTCTCACAAACGAGTGCTGATCTGAAAAAGGGAAAGGAACAAGTAGTCCATGAGGACCCGCAGGATGAGCAATATCCATTCATTGTTGATTTTTCATCAGACATTGATCCTGTGGTTGCACTGCAAAAGGTCCTTCCTGCAATTTCAAGAGAGTTAACTTGATTGGCAGATATTCAACCTCAGACTCCTGAAATAATGATGAGAGAGGATGAGTTGGCTCACCGTGTTCAGACTTATACAGTAACTATTAATGTAGTTTTTAATTATTAAAAAAAACACAATATTGGTTTTTATAGTATACTCTTTTATATCATTAACTAAAATACATATGTGTTATTTTTACAGAGGATGCTAAAAATATTTAAGGGTCATGCCCTAGATGTAGATACTTCAGGCGATTCAAGTAGATCGCATGTTCTATCGTCCACTTATGTTTTTCTTGAACAATATTTTTATTTAATAGCTCTAACAATCTTGTTCATATTTTCATGTTATGCTCTAACAATCTTATTTTTCAGCACCTACTATTGATCCTATGTTCACTACGCCACCTGCTACGAGGATCAGAACCACATAGGTACTACTACCTGCAATGTTGGCAACATGTAGCTTGGCCACAAATGCACTGGAAATGCCTAGTATTGGTAAGTAGATTCATCTTTTTATCTCTCATTTATCATGTGTTTATTTCACTTGAACTATTCTTTCTTAGGGGGCATTTTGTAATATAGGACTCATTTTATGTAGGAGGTGATGACCAAATTACTAGATGTACTCGTGTTAGATGTATGGGAACAATAGAGAATTGTGATCAATTGCTTGTGAACATTGATGATTGACTTCCCGTGAGAGTAGCCCAGCTTCCAGGTTATTTGAAGATTGATCCTTTCTTTTACTATACAATATTATACTCATAATGTAATGTACTAATCCCCTGTGGAGTCCCTTGCAATAACTAATAATCCCATTATTATTTTGCAAGGAATAATCTATTTTATGAAAAACTTAATGATGAATGTTTGTGCATTTTTGGGCTAACCATACACACATGGTATCATATTTTGATTTCATTGCTAGATCAGATTTCCTTTCATCCCTTTCTTTAAGTATATTAAAAGGTAGCTTCACTTCATTTATGAATCTAACAATTTTTTTTTCTTAAAAGGTGGCAATCACAAGATAAAGAGTTAAAGGATAAACTCATTGACTCTATGATAACACTTTTTGGACCCAACGCCTTTCAAAGACGTAGGCTCCTTGAGAAAGAAGGGCTAACTTTGAAGTATATTAGGGAAAACTACATGACCCAAATAGAATGCAACCGTTATTACAAGCGCTCCCCTATGTTCCTATTAATGAGTGGGAGAATCTTAAAAAGGATGCACTTGAGAGACGCGCAAGACATGATGGACAAATAGTATCACTTGAGGAAAGAAGGTACGTGATAATCTTAATAATGAAATTATGTACTATTTACTCTTTATACTTATGTGATCTAACATATTTCAAACATCACACAGGTTTCTTGACACATCAAAGGCAAAAAAAACAAGAAAACAAAAGCATAGGCAACACAAGTTCGGCTCGGGTAGATATTCAAAACTTTCTGCACGAATTGTAAGTAATAGTAAATGAGAAACCGTATGCAAATATTTATAAACTGTAATCAATTTACTTTTGATGAAATTCACTAAGTACAATAAAAATGTAGGCCTTGGAGTTCAAACAAAAGATTTCAGAAGAGGACAAGAAAGTAGGCTACAAACAAGGCTATACATTCGTGGCTGAACAATTCCGATCAAAGAGTGTGCAATGTTCTTTTGGTGGATATGTCGAACAGGTAAATAAGCCAATTGATTTTTATTTGAAGTTGAATACTTTACCAATTACTCTATTTGATGTTAAGTTCCAACATAAAGTGAATATATTTGTTTTAAGTAAGGAAACAATGATTATATATTTGTTTAAAGCTTTAAAGTGATTATATTTATATGTACTAAATTGAATGATTAACATTTCTCAGTATTTGTCTTGTATTTATATGTATATATTGTTGATAAATGCACTAATTATTTACATTGGAAAGCAGTTTTCCAATCTTGAAACACCATCCGAGCACGTCGACAGAGGCGTCAATTTAGATGTGCATTGTAGAACTCAAGGTATACATTTTCTATTCAAATTTTGATTATTGATTTATTAAAACAAGTAAACATTTTAAATTGAATTTGGCGTAGTAATAAAAATTTAATTATAATTGCAAATGCAGAGAATGTAGAGGTTCCTGATGAGCGTGTTGAGGTTCAAGCTGCCTAGCAAGAAGATGTGGTTGTACAAGGTAAAGAGCGTCATGTTTATGTTTTCTAAAGTACTGAAATGCTTGTAACAATTATGATAATATGTTTTTAAATTAACCCCAATTATGATAATATATTTTTAATTTAACCCTTTTATTTATTATTGCAAAGGGCCTGCCTTTGCAAAGGACAATGAGATCATGTCCACGGGCGAAAAAAAATGTCGATGCCGAGATGGATGTGCCTCTGCAAGATTATAGAGAATTAGAAAAAAAGAAAAAGTTAAAAAAGAAATGATTCTCATTTAATATGCAACTTATTTGATAATGATTGATGTTTATGTCTTGATGTTGTAATAATAAAATTATTATAGTTACTCTTATTTTTAAAGGTATATTTTTAAAGGAATGCATGATATGATTAAATTATATACATGATATACTAATATGTTAGATTTTAAGATAAGTGGTCATAGAATTAGGTAATATGTATCTCCTCTCATAAAATTATGAATCTTGTAGGTTTGGGATCATGGATATTACCTTAATATCTTATAAGAATTGGTTCTCCATTGTAGTTATGAACCGTTGGGTAGGTAACCTTATGAGGAGGTCTATGTATAACTTATTTGTAGGTAGAATATAATTAGGATCACATCCTTGTTCACCTAATTGGCTGGCAGCCAATGGAGACACTGTCTAGGGACTCTACCCTACAAAGGGGTTGCGTAACCAATTCTACTATCCTTTAAAACATTGGTTTTAAAGTTAAACCTGAACTATGATGTCTCTACGAGTTATGTAGGCAAGGCCATATATGATGAGCCCTTGAGGCATTAGGTCTGGCCCTTAGGTCTTGTACTTTTGAGTTCTTCCTTGATCTTGCCACCCCTTACCAATATTTTACGTAGGAAAGGCCATGAAAATAGAATGGCAGTTGTGATTCAATGCATCTACAACCTCAAAAGAATGGCACCATTGATCCAATAACAACAAATACATTACAAATGCCAAGCTAGTCATAGTTTCAATGAAATAAATAGTGTATATATAAAACAATATATGATGCACAACAACAACAAGCATGCAATGACAACAATAACATCATATATGTGTGTGTGTGTGTGTGTGTGTGTGTGTGTGTGTGTAAAAAACCAAGCTCATAATAGGGTCATGTGGTGCTCAAACAGTGAGCTCATAAATAATGCATGATGCTCTAGCTTGCATCCCATGATCCATCAAGACATTTCCTCATGAAATGATCATAAACGGGGAGTACCACATAGTGAATATCAACAAAAAAACCAAAAAAAGAGAGATCAAACACTACATTCTATCAAAATAGAATAGAAGTGGTGATTCAATGCATCTACAACCTCAACAACATGGCACCAATGATCCAATAACATAAAATACATTACAAATGCCAAGCTAGTCACGGTCTCAATGAAATAAACAATGTATATATAAAATGATATATGGTGCACAATAGTAGTAAGCATGCAATGCCAACAATAACATCATACATGTATATGTATATATGTATATGTATATGTATATATGTATATGTATATGTATATATGTATATACATATATATGTATATATATGTATGTATATATGTATATGTATATGTATATATGTATATACATATATATGTATATATATGTATGTATATAACAAACTGATCTCATAATAGGGTCATGTGGTGCTCAAACAGTGAGCTCATAAATAATGGATGATGCCCTAGCTTGCAGCCCATGAGCCATCAAGACATTTCCTTATGAAATGATCATAAACGGGGAGTACCACATAGTGAATATCAACAACAAAACAAATAAAGAGAGATCAAACACTGCATGCTATCAAAATAGAATGGTAGTAGTGATTCAATGCATCTACAACCTCAACAACATGGCACCATTGATCCAATAACAACAAATACATTACAAATGCCAAGCTAGTCACGGTCTCAATGAAATAAACAATGTATATATGAAATAATATATGGTGCACAACAGTAGCAAGCATGCAATGACAACAATAACATCATACATATATATGTATATGAATATGTATATATGTATATACATATATATGTATGTATATATGTATATGTATATAACAAACCGAGCTCATAACAGGGTCATGTGGTGCTCAAACAGTGAGCTCATAAACAATGCATGATGCCCTAGCTTGCAGCCTACGAGCCATCAAGACATTTCCTCATGAAATGATCATAAACGGGGAGTACCACATAGTGAATTTCAATAGCAAAACAAATAAAGAGAGAATAAAAATCTACATGCTATCAAATTAGAATGGCAGTGGTGATTCAATGCATCTACAACCTCAATAGAATGGCACCATTGATCCAATAACAACAAATACATTACAAATGCCAAGCTAGTCACGGTCTCAATGAAATAAATAATTTATATATAAAACAATATATGGTGCACAACAGCAGCAAGCATGCAATATAAACAATAATGTCATACATATATATGTATATATGTATATGTATATGTATATGTTTATATATGTATATATGTATATACATATATGTATATATATGTATGTTTATATGTATATGTATATAACAAACATAGCTCATAACAGGGTCATGTGGTGCTCAAACAGTGAGCTCATAAACAATGCATGATGCCCTTTATTGGTTAGAAGGTTGGTCAAACACATATTTCCTTGATTTCTCATTGGAAAATAGAAAATTTGAAACTTCTCAATTTTATGACCAAGAGCTTAACTCTAGAAGCCACTTTGAATCCTACTCCAAATAACACTATAGGAAGAATGGTAATTTAGATTCATGTTCAGTTGCAAATATAATTCTCAACTTGAACCTACATGATATAGTTATGTTGAGTCTTCTCTTACTTTGCATCTTCATTGATGATTCTGATATCTAAAAGATTACTTCTCCAAACTTTACCTCAACAATCTGCATACTATTTTTATAGCATGGATTCAAGCAAGATGCTAATTTGTTGATATTGACTACATGGAAGAAAGACCATCAACATTTCTCATAAGTATGTTTAGAGGACTGGGGTTCAATTCCATGCATATAACCATTTATCAAAGTGATCTGCTTCCTGTCATGAAAAACATCAATTTCCTAAAAGAGGCGTGCTTTATCTTGCAAATTTCTGGTAGATTATTCAAATAAGGGTAATTGTGGCTATTACCACTACAAATTCATTTGAAGGAATCAAACTAGTAATATCAACTACCATTCCTACCAAGGCCTCTATACCATTCCTATATTTCTAGGCATTATATTGAACATTTAAAACTGTTGGCATTATATTGAGCTCATTATATTTTTTTTTAATAATATAAAATATCATCGCAATTACAACGGATTCCACAAAATGACTGACACCAAAGCTATACATGCGATGGCCAGTTGTTGGAAATTGCCGATAGCTGGACGTCGCATGTATAGCAGATTCGTCACACAACTATCGTAATTGAAACAATCTTAAAGTGTAACGATGACATGCTAAACAAAGTAGCCAGTGCTTATTGTGATGGTTATTGATGTCGCAATAATGACACACATAACATCCATCAGTATTTCTGACACCAAAACTGCAACACCAGCCTGTGTCACTTGGCTGACGGGGTAGTGTCAGAATTGTGACACATAACTGTCAAAAAAAGGACTCAAATATACTAGTGTGGGAACATCTGCGATTGGATTGAAAGAAGAAAGGTAAAGAAAAAATCAAGGTATGGGATAATATGGTAAACAAATTGAAAGGCAAGTTTCTACCTTGTGATTATAAGATTAACCTGATTAGGAGAATACAAAGTTTGAAGCAGAAAGATAGATCAGTAAAAGACTATACTAAAGAATTCTATATATTGGACATCAGATTTGGACATGTTGAAGACGAGGTGGAAAGAGTAGCAAGGTATCTGAATGGATTGAGAAGTTCTATACAATATGAGATCAGTTTGGTCAAGATGGAAAACATTGAGGAAACGTATCAGTTTTCCCTAAAAGCTAAGGAGAAATTGAACAAAAGATATGAACAAAGACAAAGAGGCTGAGGTGGTAGATTCCCTAGAGGAAGAGGTATATATCATGGTGAAAATAGTAGATCTGAACTGGAAAAGTCAATTTTATACACATCTCAAGACAAAGGAAAGACTGAATGGAAAGGTTGAAGTTCATACCGAGGAAGAGGCAATTACTCCCGAGGTGGTTATAGGAGAAAAGGGTTCCAAGTAACTTGTTACAATTGTGGTGAGGAAGGACATAAATCCTTTGAATGTACACATGCAAGAAAGAAGATTAGTAGTAGCAAAAATGCTTTGGTGCAAGAGGAATCACCAAATGAAGCTGAAAAGGAAGGAAATCTCATGATCCGAAGGATACTATGGAGTGAGAAAGATAAGAAATATCCTGCCTGGAAAAGTTTGTTCAAGACTAGATGTAGAGTTGCAGACAAAGTTTGGAAGGCAAGTGCCGATAGTGGAAGCTCAAAGAATCTGGCATTTGATGAAATGGTCACAAAGTTGCAGTTGGAAAGGATGAAGTATCTGAAGCCCTATCAGATCTCATGGATCAAGGATGAGCATAAATTAATGGTGAGTGAACAATGTTTTGTGAATCTAAAAAATTGGAAAGTATTATGATAAAGTATTATGATTAAGTATTGTGTGATATTATGCCTACGGATTGTTGTCATATTTTTTGGGTAGACCTTGGCAGTATGAAAGACATGCTATACATGATGGAAGGTTGAATATATATTCTATTTGGGTTGATGGTAAGAAACAAGTTTTGTTACCTTTGGTTGAAGAATCTATTGGTGAGATATGTACATCTGTGAAAGTTTGTTTGATGGAAGGTAGGCAGTTTGTTAAGGATTTGAAAAGAAATGATATATGTTATGCTTTGATTCCTAACAAACCAAGTAAGAATAAAAAAGATTCAATTCATCTAGAAGTTGAGAAGTTACTCACTAAGTACAAAGAGATCACTTTAGATAATGTACCTGATGGTTTTACACCAATGAGAGATATCAGTCATTGTATGGATCTGATTCTTGGAGCTAGTTTACCGAACAAAGCACCACATAGGTTAACACTGACCGAGAATGAAGAGCTTAACCGACAAGTTCATGAATTGTTGAACAAAGGTCTGATCTAAGAAAGTTTGATTCCATGTGCAGTACCAGCTATATTGGCCCCTAAGAAGAATAGAGAATGGAGAATGTGCACTGATTCAAGAGAAATCAATAAGATCACAATGAAGTATAGGTTTCCTATACCGAGAATGGATGACATAATGGATTGTTTGAGTGGAGCAAGATATTTTACCAAAATTGATTTGAAGAGTGGGTATCATCAGATCAAAATCAGAGAAGGTGATTAATGGAAGAATGCTTTCAAGACAAAGGAAGGTTTGTATGAATGGTTGGTTATGCATTTTGGTTTAACTAATGCACCGAGTACATTTATGAGGTTATTGAATGAAGTTTTGAAGAAATTCTTGAATAAATGTGTGATTGTATACTTGGATGATATTTTGATATTTAGTAGGACTAGAGAAGAGAATATGATGCATTTTAGACAAGCATTGTAGAGATTGAAAGAGGAAAAGTTATTGATAAATCTGACAAAGTGTTGCTTCATGAAAGAATAACTTGTGTATTTGGGTTTTGTGATTTTAGTTGATGGTTTGAAGATGGATCCTGAGAAGGTTGAAGCTATACTTAGTTGGCCTACACCTGAGAATGTCACCAAGGTAAGATAATTTCATGGATTCGCAAGTTTTTACAGGAAGTTTATCAAAACTTTCAGTTCTATTTGTAATGCTATGACTGAGACAATGAGAGGAGACAAAAGAGAATTCAAATGGACACATGGAGCTGATAAGAGTTTTGAGACTTTGAAGTTGAAGGTTGCTGAATTACCTTTGTTAGCCTTACTTAATTTTAATAAGGTATTTCAAGTTGAATGTGATGCAAGTGGAAGTGCAATTGGAGCTGTGTTGAATCAAGAAGGTAAACCTGTTGCTTTCTTTAATGAAAATTTGAATGATGCTAAGAGGAAATATTTTGTCTATGATCAAGAGTTCTATGCTATTGTTCAAGCTATGAAGAAATGGATACATTACTTGATGCCAAATGAATTTGTGTTGTATACTGATCATAAGGCTTTACAGTATTTGGGTAGTTAGAATAAGTTGAATCAGAGACATATGAAATGGGTAGAGTATTTGCAGAGTTTCACATTTGTGATAAGGCATAAGAGTGGATTTTCTAATAGAGTTGCTAATGCATTGAGTAGAAGAAGATCTTTGTTGACTGAAATGAAAATTGAAGTTCTTGGTTTTGATGACATGAAGCATTTGTATGAAAGTGATCTTGATTTTTCTGAGCAATGGAGAGTGTGCAAAGAACCTAATTCAAATGAATCAAGTAAGTATGAAGATGATTTCATTTAGGAAGATATGTTGTTCAAAGGTATTCAGTTGTGCATACTAAGAGGATCAATGAGAACTAATTTGATTAAGGAGAAACATAATAGTGGATTGGCTGGACATTTCAGTATTAATAAAACATTGAGTTTGTTGAAGGAAAGGTATTTTTGGCCTCAGTTGAATAAGGATGTTCAAAAATTTGTGAAAAGTAGTGGAGTTTGTCAAATTGCAAAAGGAGTAGGTCAGAATACTGGTTTGTATACACCGATTATTATTCCTGAGAAACCTTGGAGTGATATCAATATGGATTTTGTTCTTGGCTTACCGAGGAAAACAAGAGGTAATGATTCCATATTTGTTGTTGTAGATAGATTTTCAAAGAAAACTTCATACCATGTAGGAAAACACAAGTTGTAGTACATATAGCAGATCTTTTCTTCAAGGCAGATTTTTTAAGAAAAGATCTGCTATAACCGAGTTATTTTTTTGTGGCTCGGGCATGTTCTTATTGAGTCGTCATTTTTTCTCGGGTATTCTTTTACCGAGAGATTGCTCTTGCTTGGTGATGTTCTTCCTGAGTTGTTTATCTTGATCTAGATGACTTTTACATTTAATTTATGTGGCATAATTAATGTGGGGTCTCTCATTGGGATTTGTGTGGACCTAAATCTGGGTCTCTCTTTGGGATTTGAGCACCGACCTCTTTGGTGGACTCTTGTATATATTAGTTTCTTTGTTCTTAATTTTGGGGAGCAGTTTTGGGGGAATAGTAGATTTTGATAGAAGGTTAGCTATTGATATAATTGAATGGTAGGTCTATGACCTTGCATGTATGAAGCCTATTTTGTAATTCATTAAATGTATATGGCCAAAAATAGGAAGGCCTTATAGCCTGACATTTAATGAGTTTGATCAATTAATTAAATAGAAGATATATGTTGTTCCTTCTCTCATTCTGTTTGTTGTTGCTTTCACATTGTTGTTTCCGCAAGGTTGGTTTGGTACTTGGGAGAGACCTAGGCCCCTCTTACTATCCCTCCTTGTGTCAAGTATTCAATAATAATTAATATGTATCTACCTATAATTTTATGGAATTTCTAATAGAATCTTAGTGCTCCTTTGTGAGCATCTCCTCTAATCCATGTTTTAACAGTTGAAAACTTGATAGAGGTGGGAAAGTTGTAGAATATGTGTTCCTTATTACAGATTTGAAAGGCTCTAGTGACCAGGGTGTTGAGGAATCCTAATTTCTGGGCTAGGTGGTGGTGGGAAGAAGCATGTAAGTATAAGCTAGTGTTTGCGGATTCTATAAATTTTCTGAGCGAGAGTACAATCTTAATTTCCAATAATGACATCCAGAAAAGGGTTACCATATTCCATCTCTTTGGTAAATTGAATGCATTCAATGAGGCTATTCAAGTGAGAGTGGAAGAGTTCAAGTTGTTCTTGACCATGAGGCCAATAAACATTAGTGTCATCTACATAATGGTTCCACCAATGAGGTTGGAGGAGAAAAGGGTTTAAGCTTGATTATTTAAAATATTCCATGTAGAGGTTTTCTATAATTGTGGATAAAGGGGAACCCATGAATGCTCTATTAGTTTTCTCATAAAATATATCCTAGAATGTGAATAAAGTGGAATGAAGGAAAAGATCAACGAGTCTTCCAATATCATTATTAGTTTTATGTTTGACTAGTTCAATGGAGTTAGCTACATGCACTTTAGTGAACAAGGATACTACATCAAAGATGATTAGAATGTCATTTTCTTAAAACCTTTTGTCTTTAATGAAACTAATGAAATGATTATCTATCCTTTATGAAAGAATCCAACATATTGATTAAAGGAGAGATCAAATTGGCAAGGTATGTGACAAATTAGTAGGTGGGAGAATCAATGGTATTAACAATTGGCCTAAGGGGTATGCTAGGTTTGTGAATTTTTTGGGCACCAAAAATGAGAGAGGTAACCTCTTTGTAGGGAAGGAGATGCTTCTTGGTCATATTATTAAATGGTGAATGAGAGATGACAACCTTGATTTTATGAGCAATTTTGGAAATGGAGTTATTAGAAATGGTTCTATAACTACCACCATTAGAAAAGTGATCAAGCATTTTAATTTAACATATTCTTATTTGTTAAGAATGATGACAACATTTCCTTTGTCAAATTTAAGAATAACCATGTTATCACTTTTTACAAGCTCTTTAAAGTCATAAAATTCATCTTTGGGGACATTGTGTTCAGGGGGTTTTGCATGTCGTAAGACGAAATCAAAATCCTATTTAATATTATTGGCAACCTTATAAGGAAGATATTGGATAACCTTATCTATTTCAATGAGGAATTCTACTTTAGGGATGGAGGGAGGAGTGAAGGAAAAACCTAGACCATGTCTTAAGAATTTAAGAGCCAAAGGATTAACATCAATCTTGAAAAGGTTGACCACAAGTCTACATTCTAAATCTTTAATGAAGGTATTAGTAAGAGTGTAGAAAAGAGGAGGGTGATTAGAGCTAAGGTTAGTATGAGGAGGTTTGGAATGTAGGTCACAACAAGATGAGAGGAACTTAATCAATGATTAGGAAGAGTATTACCAGATGATGCAGACACAAAAGTGTGCGTATTAAAATTAGAAACAAAAAATTGCATTGTTATGGTGTGCATAATTTAAAACACTATCAGAAGAAACTAAATTGGGAGGAATATCATAGTTAGCATGGGAAACTGAGAAAGGTAGATTTATGTGAGAAGCTAGCTCTTGATCTACGAAAAGGAGGTGGTTATTCTGTAATGGAAGCAGAAAAGATGCAGAATGGTTCTCAAGACAACTAACATTATTAGTCGATAGTCTTTTTAATTGGGGGCACAACCCACCGGCTTCATCTCATGCTACTGGGAAAAAGGATTGGAGACGAGTGATGAACTATAACTGATTGAATGTTTGAAGATGATAAGTTGATGATCACCGAGCTGCAAAAGTGAATGCAAGATATTAAATCAGTTAATGTATTGTATTGTCATTGATGTCAACTTCATACGGTTTGATTATTCAAAAACATAATATCATAAACTTGAAGATCTGAAAAGACAAAGTTTATGTGGTCGGTAAAACTTTAAAGGTCTGTATACACCGAGTGATAGTGAACATCGAGTGACAGTGAACACTAACTAGTTCATAGTGTATATCGAGCACCGCAATAACCAAAAAAGTGTTAATAAGAAAGAGATAATTACCAAGCATAACTGAAGTTGTTACCAAGCATAACTGGAGTTGATGACCGATCAGAAGTGAAGTTAAAGAATGAAAAAATTACTTAGCTAGAAAAGCTATATTTAGGGTTGGACTAATTGATTGCTTTATTTTCAATGATCAGTTAAACTAAAGCATAGAAGAATATTTAAAGCATGTTTTATTCATAGTTATCAAAGAGAGATCTATGGAATAAAACTAAAGTAGAGCTTTATGGGATAAAGAAAAGCATGGTGAGTTTCACAGATCAAGAAGTGATCTATGAAAAAAACAAGGAGATTGAGTGACTAATCATGTCTATATAAAGAGACAAGGAATTCATTATGAAAGAGAGGAATGCTAAATATATTATGGTGAAGATAGAATTATTCATCTAGATCTGATCATACAAACTAAAGAATAGAGCCAAGGAAATCTATAGACACTGACCAACAAAGGACAAAGCATTCACCGAGTAGAACAAAGAAAGGAAGCAAAGGAACTGAAGTTTACATTGATCAGAAAGGTATTATTGGACTAACAATAGATCTAAGTATTTGAAAATCAAAGTTGTATTGTGAATAATTCATTTACTGTATTAGTTTAACCATTGATTCATAAATCTATTAACCGAGTGGGATTTAACAATCCTTACTGTATTGAGATACTCAAGAGTATCAAAAGGTTCTCTTTTTGACAACATAGTGAGTGCTAGGTCAAAAGAAAAACTATTAGTTTTAAATTCTCTAACACAATCGCACTTAACGGTGTGTATTGTAACCTTTAACAAGGTTGGCTCTTCACCTATCTCACTTTAGAAGAGTGAAAATATTTTGGGTTACCGGTCCTAGGTGGTTTTTCCCATATTGGGTTTTCACGTTAAAAATCTGTGTCAAATGTGTATATGTTTCATTGCATTGATATTTTCTTTATACATTATTGAAAATGTATTGGTTGGTTAACTCTAAGCTTATTTTCTGCTAATCAGTAAAGTCTACAAAAAATAATCAACATATCTTACGGAGTAGTTTATATTTGTTAGAATTATTTATGGCATACATATTGATGATTGGGGACGGAAAGATAACTAGAGGGTATTATATTTGAGATATAAGTTTTTGGTTAAATTTATGGAATAATTTTTAAGGCCACTGATTCACCCCCCCTCTCAGTTATTCTAACAATTGGTATCAGAGGTTTGGTGCTTGAAAGAAAATTTTAAAGGGACTTAAGCTAAAGATCACAAGATGAGTAAAAGGGATGTGCCTAAGTTGAACAAAGACAAATTTGCATAATGGAAAAGTAGGATAAGACTTCATCTATCTGGAATTGGAAATGATGTTACACAACACTTGGATACTAAATATTTTGCACCTATTGGACCTATGAATGTTGATCAATTAAGAGAGAAACATGAACATAATTCTATGATGATAGAAATTGCTTCTTCACTAACTGATGCTGAATTTGAAGATGTGAAATCATGCACCTCTGCAAAGAAAATATGGGACAAACTCCAGCTAGTACATGGAGGAGATGCAAATGTGTTGAGAGCTAAAGCTGAAATCCTAAGTAGAAAGTTTGATGATGTGAGAATGAAAGGAGAGAACATCACTTAGTATAGTGATAGAATCAAAGAAGTTGTTAATGCTATCCATGGAGTAGGAGGAGTACTTGATGAAGGAAAAATTGTAAGTAAAATTCTAAGAACCTTACTTCCTGTTTATGTTATTAGAGTATCTACAATTCAAGAAATGAGAGCAGTAGCTAGTAACAATGATACTCTTGATAGTTTGATTGGTAGACTTAATTCATTTGAGATGAAAAACTATGAAAACAATGTCTTACCTACTATTGAGTCTGCATTCAAGTCTTCTCTGAAAATAAGAAAATCTAGTAACAAACACACTATGAGAAATGATAGTGACAATGATAGTGATGAATAAGAACTTGATGAACTTGAAGCACTAATGGCTAGGATATTACATAGAGGTAAAGGATTATATAACTTGGTAAATTACCATTGGTCTATTTTAATTGCAAAGAAATTGGACATTTTTTTGCTAGATGCCCTAAAAAGAGAAAGGATGAAAGAAACAATGACAGCTATTATGAAAAGAAGTATGACAGAAGTGATGACCGAGACTACAAAAGTAACTGACACTCTGACAAAAGAGATAACCAAGATTACAAGGACAAAGGCAAGAAGGCTTGTTACCTGGCTAAGAACAAAGTTGAAAATTCTAACACTGATTCTGATGAAGATATTGAGGTAGTATTTGTTTCTATGAAGGAAGATTTAGATGAAGAAGAAAGGTATGTTGAAACAACACTCATATATAAAGTTAGCAAAAATTATGTCTAGATTATTGATAGTGGCTATACTCATCACATGATTGGAGATAAAGAAAAGTTTGAAACTTTTGAATATTATAATGGTGGATTGGTTAGGATGGGTAATGAATCACCTTTCCCAGTTGAAGGAAAAGGTACCATCATGTTGAATAATCTGATCAGATGTGAAAATTCATATTGGGTGAAAGGACTTAACTATAATTTATTGAGTGTTTCACAACTGAACAACACAGGACATCGAATTGCATTTGAGAACAAAAAGGCAATGATCTATAATGAAAAAGGAAATTTGATCGGTGCTGGCAAACAAACAAAAGGTAATCTATTCTACCTTGAAAATATTGAGACCACTTGTTTATTGGATAGAAATGAAGATGTTTGGTTGTGGCATAAAAGGTACGTCATGTGAATTTTGACAACATGGTTAAGATAAGTAAGAAAAGAAAAGTGAGAGGCTTACTAATTATTTCAAAGCCCGACCATGTTCATGTGATAATTGTCAAATAGGAAAAATGACAAAGTCTAGTTTCAATAGAAAAAACTACATATCTAATGCTATTCCAGAGTTAGTCCATACTGACTTATGTTGACCAATGAGAACAAAGAGCTATTATGGTGATAGACACTTTATTCTATTTGTTGATGACTATTCTAGGATGATGATTGTCATGTTCTTAAAAGAGAAATCTGAAGCATTTAAGATTTTCAAATGGTATAAAGCTAAAGTTGAAAAACAAAGTGGAAAAGAACTGAAATGTTTAAGATAAGATAGAGGAGGAGAATTTATTTATATTGAATTCACTAACTTTTGTAATGAGCATGGGATTACAAGATAGGTTTCTGCACCAAGAAAACCACAACAAAATGGGATTGCTGAAATGAGGAATAGATCAATTGTTGATTGTGCCAGAACACTGATGATTAAAAAAGGCATCACACAAACATTCTAGAGAGAAGATGTAAGTACTGCTGTCTATACACTAAACTGAGTTCAATTGAAGAAAGACACAAACAAGACACCTTATGAGCTATGGTATGGATACACAACAAATGTGAGTTACTTTAGAATTTTTGGAAGTCAATGTTATATACTGAAAGATGATAGAAATGGGAAACTTGACTCTAAAAGTGATGAAGGAATATTTATAGGATATTCTACTAAGAGCAAAGCTTATAAATGTCTAAAAAAATCTTCTAACAAAATCATTGAAAGTGAAAATGTTGAAGTGGATGAATTTGATGAGAAAAATAATAAGGAAAGTAGAAAGGAACCTGAAGATTTAAAAAGATTTGTCTACATTGAAGAACCTTACACCTTCCCCGAGTGACATAATAATGCAATTGAGCAATAGGCTGCACACACTAAGAATCAAGAAATTTCTTACAATGTTGAACCGAGCGATGAAGATCAAAATGAAGAACAAAGATTTGAACCTGTACTTGCTAAATATGTCAGAAGACACCATCCATAGGACCAAATCATTGGAGACAAAAGAGAAATAATGAGAACAAGAAGTATGTCACTTAACAATAGATGTTTGATTTGTGATTTTGAGCCTAAATATGTTAATCCTACACTTGAGAATCAAGAATGGGTTAGTGCAATGAATGAAGAGATTGAATAGATTGAGAAGAATAAAATATGGACATTAATACCTAGACCAAGTGACAAAAATGTCATTGGCACCAAATGGGTTTTGAGAAACAAATTGAATGAGAATGGAGAATTCACATGAAACAAAGCAAGACAGATATGCAAAGGGTATGCACAAGAAGAAGGTATTGACTATGGATAAACCTTCACACCCATTGTTAGACTAGAAGGAGTAAGAATTATACTTGCTTATGCTACTTTTAAATGATTCAAAGTATACCAAATGGATGTTAAATCTACATTTCTGAATGGAATACTAGCAGATGAGGTATACATTAAACAACCTGAAGGGTTTGTTGATCCTAACAAGAGGAACATGGTTTGTAAACTACACAAAGCCTTGTATGGATTGAAACAAGCACCAAGAGCATGGTATGAAATACTTCACTCTTATCTCATTAGTATTGGATTTATTAGAACAAGTGACAACAATAATATGTATTTGAAAGGACATATTGATGATAAAACTTTGATTGCTGAGATATTTGTCAATAATATCATATTTGGAAGCAATGATATGCTATGCAAGTCATTTGTTGATGAAACGAGAAAACAATTTGAAATGTCAATATTTGGAGAGATCAAATTTTTTCTTGGTCTACTAATTCTACAACAGGATGAAGGAATCTACATCACATAATCCAAATACATCAAAGAAGTTCTGAAGATATTCAAGATGGAGGACTCAAAACTAGTTGGAACACCTATGGAAACCAGATGCAAATTGACAAAGGAAGACAAGATAACCGAGGTAAATCAGACTTTATACAGATCTATGATTGGCAATCTAATGTATGTTGTAAACACTAGACTTGATATAGCACATGCAATTGTTATAGTTGCAAGATTCTCTGCTAATCCTAAGGAATCACACATGACTACCGTTAAAAGAATTTTGAGGTATTTGAAGAATACCAAAGACTATAGTTTGTGGTACAATAAAGAAGGCAAATTTGAGCTACAAGTTTATACTGATGCTGATTGGGCTAGAAACATAGATGATAGAAATACAACTATAAGAGGAGCATTCTTTATGGGTGACAAACTTGTCACATGGATAAGTAAAAAGAAAGGATGCATATCTCAATCAACTGCAGAAATAGAATATGTAGCTGCTGCTGCAAATTGCTCTAACATTGCATGCATAAAGCAATTGTTGAAAGATATGAATGGAGAAATTCTTGACCCAATACTTATCTTTTTTGATAATACTAGTGCTATAAACATTTCAAAGAACCTCGTGATGCATGCTAAGACAAAGAACATATCTATTAAGTATCATTACTTAAGGGAAAAAGTATAATAGAAACATGTGATACTGGAATATGTATAATCCAAAGAACAACTAGCAGACATATTCACAAAACCATTTCCAAAAGAAATATTTGAGTACCCGAGGAATAGACTAGGGGTTCATCCCTTGTCTACTAGTCACTAAGCTGACTTGAAGATTGCATCAGCCTACACATTATCAGAAGATTAATCATGTTGATGCAAGATGAGATATGGACTGCAAAGACATATCAATCCACTAAAGGGAAAGAAAGATTCAAAGGGAGAAAAAGAGTTTTGGCTAATACAGAGATGTATATATTTTTTTTGGCATTGCTGTCAAAGGGAGAGGAAGATTCAATGAAATATACATCAGAAAGAAGAACATATAAAGGGAGAGAGATATTCAATGAAGTAACCATCCATCAAAGGGAGACAATTGGAGAGAGTTAACACTGCATATCTATTCAGAAAAGGGAGAAAATATTCTACAAGAAAGGGAGAGACAAAATTGCTACACCTATCCATTGTAGGGAATAAAGAAAGGGAGAGCACACAACATAGTCAAATCTATGCTATAAGAGTTTACTAAGACTCATATATTTGAATTGGTTATAGAACAATAAGTTTGGTATGTGATGGCATATTTCATATTGTGTTGCCATCAATGCCAAAGGGAGAAATTGATGAACTATAACTGATTGAGTGTTTGAAGATGACAAGGTGATGATCATTGACCTAAAAAAGTGAATGCAAGACATTAAATCAATTAATGTATTGTATTTTCATTGATGTCAACTTGATATGGTTGATTATTCAAATGCATAATACCATAAACTTGAAGATCTGAAAAGACAAAGTTTATGTGGTCGGTAAAACGTAAAAGGTCTGTATACACCAAGTGATAGTGAACCCTGAGCAGTTCATAGTGTATACTGAGCACCATAGTAACTGAGCAAGTGTTACCGAGAAAGAGATAATTCCTAAGCATAACTGAAGTTGTTACCGAGCATAACTTGAGTTGATGACTGATCTGAATTGAAGTTAAAGAATGAAAAAATTACTTCGCTGGCAGAACTATATTAGGGATTGACTGATTGATTGCTTTATTTTCAATGATCAGTTAAACTAAAGCATAGAAGAAGATTTAAAGCATGTTTTATCCAAAGTTTTCAAGGAGAGATCTATGAAATAAAAATAAAGCAGAGCTTTATGGGATAAAGAAAAGCATGGCAATTTTTACTGATCAAGAAGTGATCTACAAAAAAAACAAGGAGATTGAGCGGCTAATCATGTCTATATAAAGAGACAAGGAATTCATTATGAAAGAGAGGAATTCTAAATATATTCTGGTTAGGATATAATTAGTCATGTAGATCTGATCATATAGGCTAAAGAATAGAGCTAAGGAATTCTGCAGACACTGAGCAATAGAGGAACAAAGAAAGGAAGAAAAGGAACTAAAGTGTACATTGATCAGAAAGGTATTATTGGAGTAACAATAGATCTGAATATTTGCAAATCAAAGTTGTATTGTGAACAAATCATTTACTATATCAGCTTAACCATTGATTCAAAAAATATCTTAACTGAGTGGGATTTAACAGTCCTTATTGTATTGAGACACTCACGAGTATCAAAAGGTTTTCTTGTTGACAACATAGTGAGTGCTAGTTCAAAAGACAAACTGTTAGTTTTAAATCCTCTAACAAGGTCACACTTAATAGTGTGTATTGTAACCTTTAATAGGGTTGGCTCTTCACCGAGCTCACTTTAGAAGAGTGAAAATATTTTGGGTTACCAGTCCCATGTGGTTTTTCCCATATTGGGTTTCCACATTAAAAATCTGTGTCAAATGTGTATATGTTTCATTGAATTGATATTTTTCTTTACACACTATTGAAACTTGACTGGTCGATTAGCTCTAAGCTTATTTGGTGCTACTTAGTAAAGTTTAGAAAAGATAAAAAACATATCCTACCAAGTAGTTTATATTTGTTAGAAATATTTATGGCATATTGTAAGATTTAAAATGTTACATCTAAACAATGTAACATTAGAAATTTAAGATTGAGAAAGATGTTACATTTGAAAATAGATGTGTTTATTGAAATGTGTGTGAGGAGGATAGGATTGTCTTCTTAATCCCAAATTTCTTAAAGGGAAGATCCAAATTGATTAACCCTAAAGAAAGGATCAATGTATGAATGAATCAACCTATTAAGGATATGGATAAAGAGAAAACCCCTAAATTCCCATTTATAGAAGAGAGTGTGTGATAGATTTAGTAGGATTGATAACCTTAATTGAAATGAATAGGAGAAAAGTAGTAACCTTGAAATGTAGAAGATCTAAAGAATGCTATTTTTGGGGGTCTACACTCAGTTTCTAGAAAATATAAGACCGGATTTGGAATACAAACACAGAGAAGAACAAAACCCAGAAATATTTTTTTGTTCTGACACAATTTCGCTTTGTACCCTCAAGTCAATGTCACCATCGACCCAGAATTTTGGATTCCAACCTAGAGAAGAATCAACCTAAAATGTCTCAGACTAAAAATCTATTTTCTGATCCCAAAAGTTTTCTGAAAAGGGTATCTGAATTTGCACTCCAATCTGCTATTCTGAACTTGTACCTGCAAGAAAAATGGATTGTTTCTTGGGGGAGGGGTTTGCCTTAGTCAAACCCTGATTTAGGGATTAACCTTGAAATAAATAATTGAAATAAAGAATGCTATCAAGTAGTAGAAGTAAATCTAATAATGAAGCTATAATATTCAATAGAAATGCAATTGTATTTTGAATGTAAACAAGTATGTAAATATGAAATCTTGGACTCAATTAGAAACCATAAACCTCAATGATTGTATGCTTGAAATCCACCTTGAAGAGAGAATGAATGAATGTTTGAGGATGCAGAAAGGATCTTGAAGGACGATCACACCACCATGATGGATAGATTTAGGGCTTGGATGATGAATCTTGAATGTTTGAACAAAATCCCTTCAAAGGCTTGAAAGCTTGAATCCTTGATCTTCAATGGAGAACTTGAATGCTTGAGAGGAAGACTTGAAAAAATTGAAAGCTTGGAAATATGTAGAACAATGGATGCTTGAATTATCACTTTTGTACTCAGAGCTCACTTAGGATTTCTTCTTGCATCTTAGTTGATGGTTAGAGAAAATGAGAGGAGAAAACTTCCTTTTATATGAAACTAGGGCACAATATTCTAGAGAGGCCTACATAGGATATAATTAAATTCCAATTAGACCCATTCCCATAAAAGAGGAACTATTAAATATAATTTAAAAATTGTCACTTCGAAACCCAAAATAGCCGACCCGAAAGCGGGAAATGAATTTTTGATGGCCTCCGACAGCTGACAGACTTCCAGATTGGAAAGGGGGACCCAGATCAAGGTCAAGGTCATCCTTGACCTAGGTCAAGGTTGATGTCAACCTTTACCTAGGTCAAGGTCAAGGTTTTCCTTGACCCAGGGTGTTAGGACCCCCGAAAAACATGCCAGATGGGAGGGATGGTGCCCAGAGAGGCCCAATCAGGGTCATAAACAGACACAAAATTAGGAGAGGATGTAGAAATGAGGGGAAAATATGATGGTGGTAAAAAAAAACCCCTAAGGAGGGCTAAACATTCTTAACATGGAAGTGCTTCCATTTTAAGATGATACATTAAGCCCCCACTTTAGTGGGAGTATGGAAATCGAACATACTCATGGTAAAGTTAGAAGAAAGACTCTGGTGGATCAAAATGAGGTAGAACATCAATAAGTCAAGGACATGAGCCCCCAGACCAAGGATTCTAACTCAACATACATCCATAAATATATGAAAGTAAAGAGAAATTAATCATAAAGAATGTACATGATTACATAAGCAAGACAAGAGCAACACTATAGATAACATAGCTTCATGATCTAATCCTACTAGCATGAAAGTGAAAGAGAGAAAAGAGATAGTGATTAACTCACCTAGTAATATTCCCACTTTACCATGAGTCACCAAGGAGGGAGAACCCAACATGTTCACCCATAAATTGTGCTTTGTAATTGTAATGCGTCTTTTGATGGCTTTTGAAATATCTATAGATCCACATTCTTGTATCACTATGGAAATATATAAAATGCATGTCTTTTTAGGATTTAGCAACTTATGTACATTACCTTCCAAGGATTTATCATATTTAAAAATTGAAAATGTGTATCTCTTCAGGATTTAGCAGCTTATGTGCATTACCTTTCAAGGATTTAGCAAAAAATAAAAATAAAAATGCGTGTCTCTTTAGGATTTAGCATATGTGCATTACCTTCCAATGATTTAGCATGTTGTAAAATTCAAACTATAGTATAAGGGAAACCCTATATATGCCTCCCTCCTTATAATGACTACTCACTAGGTAGGATAAGGAAGAGAAAGAGGATACCTACTTCACAAGGTAAGGAGATATCTAGCTTAACAACAATATACACTATATCCTTAGCAAAGAGTATTGACCCTTACCTCTAAGAGCATAGATAATCATGAAATTGATATGTCACATATGGAAAAAGGATCCTCAAAGAGGAAGAGATGTTATCATCAAGACCCCCATCATAGAGGAGTGCTTAGGATAAAATATCATCTTCCAAAGAAAAAGAGAGACCAAAGATTCAATCATCCAGCTCCCTGCGATGAAGAGGA
The DNA here is from genome assembly GCA_018584345.1 of Thuja plicata. Classification (NCBI taxonomy): domain Eukaryota; kingdom Viridiplantae; phylum Streptophyta; class Pinopsida; order Cupressales; family Cupressaceae; genus Thuja; species Thuja plicata. Next base: position 527,560 of record MU225599.1, on the reverse strand, counting down.
AGAGGAATCTCTGAATGAAGGAGTCAAACTCTAACCCAAAGCAAAGGAAATAGTTTATAAAGAACATAATTTGAAAAATAAAGAAGAAGTGATGACCTAGGAAAATCACCTCGCATATAAGAGGGTATCCATAGCCAAAACATAAATCTTTATAAGGAAATAATGTTGTATGATAAAAAAATTCCACTAAGCTAAGGAAAGTATATCCTTAGATAGAGGAAGAAGGAAAATACCTTGCCCCAAAGGGATGAAACCAAGGGATATATCAAATTATATCAAGAGATGTTGTAGCAAAGAGATATCTTTACAAAACAAAATATCCTAGAAAAGATATCATGAATGATTTATAAGTGAAGAAAGTATGCATCATAATAAAAAATTATAGGGATAGAATATAGAAAGAATAACTGATTAAAATCAAAACAAAAATACATGCTAAGAGAATAATGGATCCTAGAAGACTGGAACAAAATACCTCTTGCCCCCTAGTGAAGAGACAAGAGGAGGAAAATGATCTAAATTATAGAAGAATGAGGGGAATGCCCTATATCAAAATTATGAAGAAATTGTAATATTGCACGGGAATGAGATATAATTCCTAAGGAAACTCTTTCTCTAACATATAGCTTGAAATGCACACAATCAGAAAGTAAATGTGTATTACTATAGTGAAAAGGACATATGTATTTAGAGAGATCATTTTTCAGAATAGGTTTGAAGATTTCTTTCTTAGAATTCATTAATTGGACATACACTTTCTTAGCCACATCTTGAGGAGTATCAGGATGATCTAAAGAAGGTATTGGAAGAAGAACATGAAGAGGAGGATGATGGTTAAGATCCACTACCTTAATTGGAGGAGGTGGGAAACCTATACCATGCATATAATTTTTAGGAGATGAATGAATCAGGGTTTTAATGCCTTGTTCATTGATACCAAGCCCTAAACCTTTATAGCCTTGTTTATCCACCATAGTATATCCGGTAGTGTACATATCTTGCAAAGCTTCTACATGAGGAGATTGATTATGGTGTTCATGAGAAAATGTTGTATATGGTGGAATGATAGGCTGAGAAGAGGTTTCCTTATTTTTCCCTTTAATATCATCATGGATCAGATAAGAAGGGGAAGGTAAATGAAAGAATTCTCAAACATCAATATCATGAATCCTAGCTTGGGCCCCATCATAAATGTGGGAAGAACTATGAATAGAAGATGGAGAAATAGAAATAGGAATATTTGGAATTGGATTAGGATTGATAGGATGAGGATTAGGAAGATTAGGAACTAGATTGGGAATGATAGGATTAGGATTAGGAAGATTAGTAAATGGGGTATCATCTACCCAATTCTTCACTTAATCTAAATGTGTAGTAAGTCCACTACACAAATCCTTAATGAAAGTTTTGAAAGTAGGAAGACTAGTATTGTAACCACCTGAATTTGGTCTGTCACAACTATGGACCCTATTTTCCCTAAGTGTGATCATACCCTCGATTTATGTCCAAACGACCCTGTTACTGCTTGGCATAATTCTTTTAATCAATTTAATGTCCTAGGTGATTTTTATCACTGATTTATATTATCTATTATAGCCATACAATTCAAAACAATTTCGACCAATCAGATCAAATCAAAATCAAACATGGCTATAGTATTTAATTATAAAGGAATTAAATAAATCCCTATATCAAGTAATCACTTGCAATCAACCCATTCCCCTAGCCTATTTAATTTAATTAAAATGGCTATAGTCCTCTAATTATTAAAAAGTAATTAAATTGTTTTAATAATTAATCCCTATATTTCTAAATGAATTAAATAAGTTTATTTCATTTATTAATATTCCCTTAAACCCTAACCTAACCCATCTCAACCACTTCTACCCTGGGTTCTAACCC
>MU225599.1:490512-504160 GCA_018584345.1 Thuja plicata | reverse complement strand
TTCAAGATCGATATTTGAATGTTTAATGTTTTCTTCATGCTCAATTTTCCACTATTTTTGTACCTTTTGTGCTTTATAATGTTTTTGGATTTTTATCAAAATATTTTCAACTATAGAAAAATTGATGCTCTCTCATCTGATACATGATAATCTGATACTCTTTCATCCTATACACTTTCATCTAAAGGTATAAAACCTCTTTAAATGGATGCTATTGAGATGTTCTTGAAATTTTCTCCATCACAATCAGGCAATTTGTATGTCCTTGTTCCAAAAGAAGATGTTATAATGAAAGGTCCTAGCCAATTTGATTCCAATTTTCCATTACTCTCTCTCTCTCTCTCTCTCTCTCTCTACTTGATTCTTGGGGTTCTCTCTTAACACTAAGTCACATGTTTGAAAGGCTCAGGGTTTTATCTTTTTGTTGTATCTCCTAGACATTCTATTTTTGTATACTTTTAGATCTTCATAGGCTTGTATTTGGTGTTCTTCTAGTAACTCAAATTGTTGGAGTCTAGAAATATTGTAATCCTCATTTGTCACTAACCCATGCAAGGAGACTCTTAAGGATGAAATATCAACTTCTAAAGGCAACACAACTTTTGCTCCATAAACCAATGAAAAAGGAGTTGCTCCCATAGGTATTCTTATGCTTGTTCTGTATGCCCACAACACTGGATTCAATTGTATGTACCAATCCATTCTTGTTTTGTCAACTGTTCTTTTTAAAATCTTAAGGATATTCTTGTTTGTTTCTTCTTCTTGACCATTCCCTTGAGGATAGTAAATTAAGAAGAGTAATGTGTGATGTGAAATTTGACAGATAGCTCATAAATATTCTTTTTTTTTTAAATTTCTTTCCATTGGAAGTAATTATAGCATGAGGAATGCCATATCTGTTAGGATTAAGTAATACTGAGAGAGGGGTGAATCAATATTACAACACTTTAAATTAAACTTAAACCAATTCCAAATAAACCATATGATTTCTGGAATGAAAAGAACATAAGAAAATAACACACAACTTATTACACCATTATTTTTTATTGAGGAAACCCTAGCAAAGGGAAAACCCCAGTGGGGATGGTACCCACAAGCATGAACTAAAGTATAATATCCCTGTTAGGAGACCTAGCCCTATTAGGAGCTTAATATTACATAGTAAAATTCCTTGTTAAAGGAATATAAACCCTATTAAAGGTATACAACACCCTATTAGGGGTACACTGAGCTTACAACTCTTACAACCAATACTTCAGTTACAAAGTATTCTCAGTAATGAACATAAACAAGCATCTCCAATGCTTAGATAGTTCCAATTATAGCTCTCATCAATATCTATCAATATTTGATCTCGCATCTTTCATTGGTCATATCTAACTCTTCCACACAAACTTTCATACATCCATCACATCTTTGCTTTACAAAAGGTTCTTCACACACACACACACACACACACATGTCTTACATCATTTGGTCGGCTCTCAATTACAATACAAAACAAAATAAATAATTATACAAAAAGTAAATATAATGTTGACGCTCTTTTATTACCAAAATATAGGTAATTCACAATACCAATACACCTTAGCAAGTTTGGATTCCATCTCATGCTCCCTCAATCGTCGCAACTATTCAGCTACTCTGTTATATTGTTCTTTTGTCTTTGCATGTCTTCAAATTACTCTAACTCTCTGTAATCATCACCAATTTTTTTTTTATCTTAACTATAGGTCATACATACCTCATACCATCTTCCTCTATGCTCGCAAGTCATTAAACATCATACATGATCTTCACTACACAAAATAATGCTATTATAATTTGTACTTCTATTTTTATACTTAGTCAATTTCAGAACTGTATCTTCAAAACTGTACTTAACTCAACCATACTATCAGATGTGTTGCCATAAATGAAAACCATGAAGTGTCTCATATCATACTAAAAATATCACTTTCCAACAATCTCTCACTTTTGCATTGATGGCAACACATGTCAAAAAATGACTAAAACAATCTCTCACTTTTGCATTGATGGCAACACATGTCAAAAAATGACTAAGTGTCCCAACACAAACTGTCTCTTTTTCTTTTCTCAATTTTCTCTTCTCTTCTCCCCCTTTGACAACAATGGAAAATGTGTATCCAAAATTTAAAAAAATGTATAAATTAGTGCTTGCTCACAAGTTTTAGAATATCTTGAAAGGAATCTTCCAAGATCTTCACTTCTGCATTTCATGAGTCTACTAATAATTGACTAACAAGTATTAGTCCATTCAATGCTTAGGATGAAGCCTCTACTAATTTTAACTCTATGGGCATAGATTTTTTCAATGAATCTGTAGTCTTCTCCATATCAGATAGATGAATTTCAAGAATTTATAGCTTAGGAGTGATTAGAATCTTCAGAAAACCAAATCTTGTCATTACTCTCCCTTTCTCTATATCCAATACATTAAAATTATCCAAAATATCTGTTACCTCTCTATCCATCTCCATTACAGATTGTGAGGAGGTCTCACAACTGTCCATCATGTTGTTCAGAGTAGCCCTATCCTTTGCAATAATGTCTTCTATATTCTATATTTGTCTGATAGGGTTCATAAAATAGCTGTATAATATCCTTCCATGTGTGACACAGCTTTTAGCCTTTTATGTAGCTAATCTCAGAATGCCCAATTCCCATGAAATAGACTACCCTAATTCCTTCAACTTCTTCTCTAGGTAACTTTTCTCTGCCTTCTCTTTAGCGATCTTCACTAAGGACTCATATTGACCATCAATATCATCTAGTGCCATTTTCAGATTCTTTTCATCATCTTTACTTCGAAAAAATAAGGGACTAGAAGTAGTTTATTCACAGTATCAATCACTCTAGTAATTACCTTAGTCTTCTTGTCTCATTTCTACTCAGATATTTCTTTTTATCTGAATGTGATGAAGGATAGTTTCATCAGTTCATCCTCATCCATATTGTTAACATATGTTCTTACATATTTGTCCTTACTTTCCAACAATAGAATAGTAGATGTGTTAATTTCAGGTTTTACATCAACTCTTGTTTCTTCTCCTTTTGTTGTGTCTATCTCATTTTTCTATTTTGATTCTTCTTTCTTCTCTACCTCATCTACCACTGTATTATTAGTATTTCCTTCAAATGGATCTTTCTCATCAAGTGAAGTGTCAAGGGTCATAGGCACAACAAAAACATAGAAATTTGGTTGCATGTCAGTACTTACTTCTCTCTTCTCAACATTTTCTTCAATTGTATTAGAGTTCTCTCCAATTCCTATAGGTGTAGGCATAGTAGATTTAGGAGGTGGAGTATACTCAAGAATATTACTCATAAGTATCTGATCTAATGCCTTTTGAGTCTCCTCTATGAATTCCTCATATTTGTTGCCCATAATTTTCACTAATCTTGCTTTAGTCCTCAACAAAGGTTTGAGTTCATTAAATATTCTTTATCTCTCTTGTATAGAAACTACTGGCAACATATCCTCAATAGCTTGATTCCTAATTGCCTCATCTTTAATATGTGCAAGATGTTTTCTAATCTCTAGTTTACCACATAATTCCTTAGGTATACTTCCCTCTATCTCTAATAGATTCTTCTTGAAAATAAGTAAATGATTTATCACTATGTCTTCAATCACTAGTTTGTTAGATTCCTCATACTTGTCATAGTATTTGTTCATTGAAACAAGCTTTCCTTGCTCAATAACTCTTTTCTCTAGCATCTTTATATCTAGCTTCCATACATGTTTTTCATTTGTGGTTTCTTTTTCAACTTTCTTCTCTTCTTCTTCAGTCCTCTACTTCTTAGGAGGCGAGTCCAGTTTAGTGGACCTAGTGTTTCTCCGAGGAACAATATTTTTTTTGTCTCTTCCTACGATAATTTCTATGGTGGTGAGGGTGTAGTCACATCAATTACAGTAGAAATAGGACTAAATACCTATTTAATTTTTGGAGGTGGAAGGGTTGTAGTAGTAGTACTTGCCAACCCAGAAGATCTCTCTACTATCTTCTTCCTTACTTCTCTCATCTCCTCTTTTGTTATACAAGCCTTAGATGCATAGTTATCAATTACATTTTCTACTCTTCTCTTTCTTAAGCCTCTAGTGTGTTCTTCTCTAACTTTATCTAATTTATTTTCATATGTGCCTCATCTCTCCTTAGATGTTTCAACTTCAGGTGCCAAGACATGTTCACCTTGCATAATTAAAACTTCTGAAATGACTTCATAACCCATAGGGTTACATCATTTCTTCCTTGGTACAACTGCCTCAAAACATACAAAATAATTTTCAACCATGAAATAGATTTTATCCTTATATCTCTTAAATAACTCTTTAGGAATCCTGAATCTTTCTTTCATTTACCTCTGAAGAATTTTGATTATTCCAAATAGTTCTCCATCCACCCATGTGTTGTTTTGTCTTTTGTAACTCTATGATATCTAAATACTAGTGGGTATGTTGTCTTTCCATTCTCTAGGGTGCATGCCACAAAACTTATGCTCAATGTGGATATACATATGAACTAGAAGTGAGCACAATTGAAAATTCTTATATTTATCATTCTTGATTAACTTTACATTCTCCAAAAATTGTTGTGCTAGAACCTCACATAGGTTGAATGTGGTGTTCTCCTTTATCATCCTATAAGCCATCATAATGAATATTACTCCAATTGAGAATTGAATTTTTCATCAGTATTCAAGCACTCAACATGGACAATCAGTAATAGAGTCACAAACAAGATAGTTGGTATATTCACTGAAGTGAAGAGTTAACCGACAAAACTGATCACACCCAGAGTTAACCGAGTATAATGATACCCGAGCTGACAAACTTTACTGAGTAGTAGAAAACACCAAGATACACAATAAAAATGAAAATTAGTATAACCGAGATACGTAGACTACACTAAGCACTGAGAGACAACAATAATTGAGTGGATCAAAGGCCACATAAAAGTTTTTTATGGCACATTATTATGTGTAACAACTATTTTTACGACCTAGATAATGCTTTACATGGTCAAGGAGACCATTAATTACAGATATACAACATTAATGGTTTATGTCTCCTATGTTAGATGATCAAGGTAAATTATGTACACCGTTGATCTTAGGGTAGAGATGTAATTGTAAAGCCCTAATTAGGTCATAGATTTTGATATATATAAATGTATAGATGTCATTTTGTAACGTATGTTGATCAAGCAATGATCAAGTAGCTGCCATACTACAGACATCAGATATTAGACAAGGGTTTTGAGGACAGAGACTAAATTGCAGAAATAAGTTTTCAGAACTAAGGAAAGGCTACCAAGCAAAATGAAGCAGAAGGTATTATCATTCACATTAAGGTGATTTTTTTTGTATGCACTTAATGGATATGTATCAACAATATTGAGATTGTATATGTTCATATCAAATTTTTTTTACTCTCAAACAATTCTAATGGGCCCCCAAAATCTCTTAGCGTAGTAGACTTAAATGTCTAATTGTAAATCTCTTAACCGAGTGCACACATACTTTATGTTGCTAAATATTCTCACAAGGTATCTCATTATTACTCCTAACAGGGTAAGATCATTAGAAGTGATCATTCTTTGTAAGCTTTAATAGGCTACTTTATTTACTGCAGTAGTAAAGTTTTGTGGGTCTCATCCCCACCGCAGTTTTTACCTTCTAACAGGGGTTTTCTGTGATACCAAAATACTAGTGTCATGAGTACTTAATTTCATGTATGTGTATTGTTTATTTTACATGCATTGACATTTCAACAGTGATACTATATGTTTTTTGTGAATGCAATCTACTCAGTCGGTTGATACAGAATAGTGGTTACAAAGAATTGTTTAAATATTTTTAAGGGTACTGATTCACCCCTCCCCTCTTAGTACACACCCTTTCCATTATATAAACTATAGGTATTAGATCTAGTTCTCTTCTTTTGAAGGTTTAATCACTGAAGAGAAAAGATCTTATAGTGGAAAGGTATACACTTGATAAAACTATTAAAAATCAGAAGTTACAGTTGCAAATCTATGTCAAACAATACAAGGAAGCCAAAGAGAAACTTAGGGAGATATTGATTAAGAGAAAGGACATGGAACTTCACTTTCATGAGATTGATTATCATGAAGAAGAGATTCATGACCCATTTGACTCATCTAGGTCTGAATCTGGTAGCATATCTGATGCATCTAAAGGAATCATATCAAATCTATCTGAGAGAAATCAACAACTTACTGAACAAGTGAAAGCACTAAAGATTGGACAAGATAAACAAATGGTTAGAATGGTTGAAGTATTGAATGATGCAAAGAAAGCTAAAAAATATAGAAACATGGTTGTTAATGATAGAAGACAGATGACTAAAAAGTTACAAGAGAAAGAAACTGAGATATTGACACTTCCTGAACATTACTTTGAGATCACCAAAGCAAACTGAGTGGATACTGAACTTGAAAGAAGAATAGAAGATATTGGTGTATTAAAAGAAGAAAACAAAAAATTGAGAAATGAATTGAAGATTTTACAACAACATAATGAAGTGATTAAGAGATTTGAAGAAAGCACAAAGAGAATGGATGAATTTATGAACTATCAAAGAAGATTGAACAACAATACCAGATTAGGGATACAGAGAAAGGAGAATTGTCAAATAAAGCTGAACAAAAAAATGTATACTCAAGCCCAAATCCTAAGAAGCCCTCTTTCCATCACTGTGCAAAACTATGGCACACATCAATTGTTTGTAGAAGTAAAGCAAAAGGTATTCCTAGAAACCCTCTTAAATTTAATAGTATTTTCTATAATTGTAATAAACATGAACATTAGACACATGAGTGTAGATCCAAGTTGAAAAAACCACAAAAGAAACCATACATGGATAAATACTGTCAAAATTGCAACATGCATGGTCATACATCACAAGCATAAAGAAAGAACACAAAGCAAATATGGAAGCCTAAAGGACAAGAAAAGGTAAATCAACCAAGAAGACAAGGAAATGCTTATGCATGGGATTATAACACTTGGAGTAGTTGTAAAACATGTGGAAAATATGGTCATATAGCAAAAAATTGTATGAGACAATGGCGAACCAAGTCTAGGAATTGGTCAAACTCTGGAATGGCATGTTCTCAGTGTCACAAAGTTAGTCACTTAAGCAAAGATTGTGTAGACTGAATAAATACTTATGGAAATAGAAATATAATTGATGAAATTATGAGGATACAATAGTCGGTGACACCTCATGTAATGGATTAGGTGGCTCCATCATCTCCAACTAAGCATTATAAACATGTAAGGAACTATGTTTTGCAAAGATATATCTTACATAAGTTCCTATATTCATTGTACTTATCCCAAATTAGCATGAATTGAGATGCACTATGGTATTTTACTTCTTATTACTTTGATCTTGTTGAGTCAGTTAATATGTACCAAGTTAGAACTTCCAGTCAGTCAAAATGTGAAGAGACAATCGAGTTGCTATGGTAACTAAGTATATGGTATACTCACCGAGCTGAAACATTGTTAGTGTTAACTGAGCATAATGTTAGTTCATTGAGTGGTTGGTGAAAAAAATTTATTGTACCACCCTAAGTCATTTGCTATAAATTTGATCGATGTGAACTCATTTGTTCACACCATGATCATAGAGAAAAATAGAGAAAAGAAAGAAAAGTTGTAGCAAAGCATTTTTGAGCATTCTACAGAGATTCAAGCACATTCCAAGCACACAGAGGTTAGTCATTTCACATTATGCTTTACCCGAGTTATTTGAACACTTTCATGCAAGCCCTAAAACCAAAAATCATGACATAAACATCTCAAGTCATGAAAGAAAAGATGGAGAAGGATAAAAATATTGTTTTGTGGTGCAGGAGCACCTAAAGAGCTAGGGTGAAAGACCCTTGAGAAATCTTAGATTATTTTTTTTAGTTTGTAAAGTGTTTTGTTCATTCACTCTTGTAAGGAGCGAGTGGAAAAATGGGTCAAGATGATGAAAAAACACTCTAGTTATTTAGTTGGTTTATTTTAGTTTTGTGTGTGAGAGAGAGAGATAGTTTGTAAGCCTCTGGAAATCCAACCAAGGCATTAGGAACCTTTGATAATTTTCTCAGCAAGACTGGCACTTAGTTAACACTGGCACTTGGTTAACATTGGAGCTTGGTTAACACTAGTGCTCAGTTAACACTGGAGCTCGGTTAACACTAGTACTTGGTTAACAATGGAGCTCGGTTAACACTGGCACTTGGTTAATACAGGAGCTCAGTTAACACCGGAGCTCAGTTAACACTGGTACTCAGTTTACATTTCTTTTTCTTGGTAAATTCTATCATAACAACCTGTGAAAAGTGGATCTTGTCTTTAATGGATAGTATGGGAAGTTGTAATAGTTCCTAAACAGGTTCTTGTGATTGAGTGGGCAGTTAGGGTTGTTCCAAAGATAGGATGGTTAATAATGACATCCCAAGCCTTCATTTTAAAAGAAGAGAGAGTAGAGGTTGCAAAAAAGAAGGAAGTTACAAAAATTCATAGGGTTGCAGATTATTGTAGTGTTTTGATTTTGTTTCCAGAAATGAGAATTTGTAGAATGCGTGTTTAGTGAATATCAAGCTTTGTTGTTCCTTTTGCATGCAAGTAGATTAGTTTACTTTATTTCTATTTTGAAAGTTCTTAGTTCTTCACCCATTCTGGGTTGTAAACATTAATGGCCCCTCGAGATTCCTGAGTCCATGGTGAAAATCATGTGTTGGGATGGAACTTGAGAGGAGCCCTTGTACATAGTTTCCTTTTTTGTTTTTGGTAGGAGAAGAAACAGTTACGAGTCTGGATATCTTACCCTAGGCGAGCTCAGTAATAGTCCGGCTAGGGAAAAGACTGAAAGCAATGTTCTGAAAACATTGATTGAGTGAGTAGAATGAATCTATTTGTGTAGGTTCAGTGAGGAAGATGGATAACATGTCGATGGGGACCGTATATTTAAGGGGAGGTAAAGCTGATTATGACTTACCTCAGATTAGGGTTGTGAATACCCTAAGAAATATAGGAGAAAGATCTCAGAGCAAAGGCAATCTGACTTTGTAGTATAAACAAGATTCCAATCCCACATCAAATTAGTATTAGAGCCCTAAAATATTTGGGCCTATATTGTTTAGATTTTATCTACAGGAACATCTATCGACTCATCCAATATGGTGACCAACGCGGAACTCGCAAAAGACGTGGAAGAGAAAAAATAGGAGAATAGACTCCTGAAGGAACAGTTGGCCGAAATGGTAACTAAGTTAGAAGAAGTGCAACTATGGACTATAGGAGTTAGTGAATGGATGAGAGAAGCTAATGGAAAGGGTAAAGCAATGACCAAGGAAGATATTATACCAGAGCCAGACCATGTACTTCAAGAAGATCCATTCTTGAAAGCATTGAAGGCAATGAGTGGTATGTCCTTAGAAGGTGTGCCTCTATTTAGTGGCAAGATGGAACCAAAGTTAATCATGGAATGGATAGAAGGTCTTGAAAATCACTTTGACTATGATAATGTGACCGAAGATCAGAAAGTAAGAATAGCCAAAATAAGATTGAGAGGAACTACTCTCACTTGGTGGAAGTTTTTCCAAGATGAGAGGACTAAAGAAGGAAGGAATCCCATAACCAGCTGGAAATGTATGGTGGCCAAGATGAAGGAAACTTACCTTCTTGATGATTATGAAGTGCAGTTGCATAAAAAAAGACATAATTTGAGACAAAAATATTTAGAAGTCAGTGCCTACACAGAAGAGTTTCACAAGCTATGCTTAAGGTTGCATGTGATGGAAGAAGAAAGCTTGAAAGTGGCTAGGTACCTAAATGGTCTCAAGTGGAGTATCCAAGAGGAAATTAGTCTCTTAAACCCCAAGAATGTACACCAATGTTACTAGATAGCCCTCAAGGTGGAGGAAAAATTCAAGAAGAAGCAAGATTCAAATAGAAGAGGAAGAGGAAGAGACATCAGAGGTCAGAGAGGAGGATATGGAGGAAGAAATTAGAGTGATTCCAAACTCATTGAGAATCAAGGAGAATCTAGTAACACAAGAGGTGGTTATAACCAAGGAAGAGGTTCAAATAGTAGTTCAAGAGGAAGAACTAATAACCAAGGAAGAGGATCTTACTTCTCTTCAATGAAGTGTTACAACTGTCAACAATTTGGACATCTTGCATATCAGTGTCCTGAGAAGAGTTCTACATCACAAGGAGGAGAAAGGAGAGTCCACTATGTGCAAGAAGAGTCTTCTAGAAACAAGATGTTAGAGGTTATACTAGATTATAAGAATGGAGAGAATATAATGATTTGCAGAGCACTCCTCAAAAAACCCAACAAAGAAGAGACAAGCCAAAGAAGATCTTTATTTCAAATCAAATGTAAGGTACTCAGTAAGGTCTGTAAAGTTATCATAGATTTAGGTTCTACTAATAACATTGTTTGTTTAGAAGCTACTGAAAAGTTAAAGTTGAAAAGAATTCCTCATACTAATCCTTATAGGGTTACTTGGCTGAATAAAGATCAACATGTATTAGTTAATGAACAAGCTTGGGTAGAATTTTCCATAGGGAGATATAAGGACCAAGTATTATGTGATATACTACCCATGGATGCTTGTCATCTATTATTGGGTCGACCTTGCCAGTTTGATAGAGCCGCAGTATATGATGGAGCTAAGAACTTCTATTCATTTAAGAAAGATGGAGTAATATTCAAGATTCAGTCAATCTTGGAAGAAGGCGAAGTGAAGAAAGAGGGTCCTAACATATTTTTAGTAGGTGAGAAAGAGTTCTTACAAACATTGGAGGATGAAGATGGAGTAGGCTTTGATTTGGTTCTAAATCCAAAGAATGATAAATGGGATAAGAAAGAAGAGTTACCCTTAGAAGTGAAAGAGTTGTTGAGTCAATACCAAGACATCATTAGTAATGGTCAACCAGCTAGTCTACCACCAGAGACATCCATTACTCATCAGATTGACTTCATCCCAGGAGCCTCACTTCCAAATAAATCTGCCTATAAAATGACTCCACAAAAGAATGCATAGATAGCCAACCAAATTCAAGAGTTGCTTGATCAAGAACTGATTAGAAGGAGCATAAGTCCATTTGTTGTTCCCACAGTCCTAGCCCCAAAGAAGAATGGTACTTGGAGGATATGTATTGATTCTAGGGCCATAAATAGGATTACCATTCAGTATAGATTTCCAATCCCTAGGATAGAGGATTTGATGGATTGTCTAGGGGGAGCTAAGTATTACTTCAAGATAGATCTTAAGAGTGGGTATCATCAGATAAGAATCAAAGGTGGAGATGAGTGGAAGACTACTTTTAAGACTACCGAGGGACTCTATGAGTGGCTTGTTATGCCTTTTGGGTTATCAAATGCCTCAAGCACATTTATGACACTAATGAATGAGGTGTTGAAAGACTTCATTGGAAAATGGGTTGTAGTGTACTTAGATGACATTTTAGTTTTCAGAAAAACCAAGGAGGATCATCTCAGACATTTGCAAATGGTGATGCAAAGATTACATAAAGAGAAGTTGGCAATCAACTTGGAGAAGAGTGAGTTCATGAAGCAAGAACTTGTATACTTGGTTTTTGTTATCTTAGAAGGTAACTTGAAGATGGATATCAGAAAGGTGGAAGAAATTTTGAATTGGCCTACACCTAAGTCAGCAACAAAAGTAAGAATCTTCCATGGATTAGCATAGTTCTACAAGAAGTTCCTCAGGAAGTTTAGTGAAATCAGTGCACCTATTTTAGATACCATAAAAGGAGGTATGAAAGAAAAGTTCCAATGGAATGAGGAGGCTGATAAAGGATTTGAGGATTTGAAGAAAAGGATAGAAACTCAACCTATTCTTACACTTCCCGGATTTGATAAGTTTACTGTGGAATGTGATGAAAGCAATGTTGCCATAGGTGCAGTTTTGAGTCAAGAGGGAAAAGCAATAGATTTTCATACCACAAAAATGAATGATGAAAAGAGGAAGTATTCCTCATATGATTTGGAGATGTAAACATTAGTACAAGCAATAAGGAAATGGAGACATTATCTCCTTCCCAAATAATTTGTAGTCTTTACTGACAATCAAGCTATAAGTTTTCTAAATTCTCAAGACAAACTAAGCCATAAGAATATGAAATGGGTAGGGTACATTCAAGCCTACACCTTCATCATAAAGCACAAGAAGGGGGTACAGAACAAGGTAGTAGATGCATTGATTAGAAGGTTTCTCACGGTGCAAGAAATTTAGTTAAGAAGAATTGGTATAGATAAATTCAAGGATATGTATTCAGAAGATGCAGATTTTTCATCAGCATACAAGGTATGCCAAGATTTTCAGAATCACTTTCATAGTGAGTATTTTGATTTCACCCTACAAGAAGGTCTTCTTTTTAAAGGAGGATAACTCTGTGTACCAAGAGGTTCAATGAGGGAGAAATTATTACAAGAGAAGGATAATGGTTCAATGAGTGGACATTTTGGGGTTCATAAAACCTTAGAATTGGTGCAGCGGTACTACTATTGGCCAAGAATGAGCAAAGATGTTCAAAAGTATGTAGAGACTTGCATAGTTTGTCAAAAGGCCAAGGGTACTTCATAAAATGTAGGATTGTATCAACCACTTCTAATCCTAAAATGACCTTGGGAGTGTATCAACATGGATTTTGTGGTTGGACTTCCTAAGACCAATCTAGGAATGGATAGTATTTTTGTGATTATGGATAGATTCATAAATATGGCTCACTTTGTGCCATGCAAGACCACACATGATGCATGATATATAGCACTTATTTTATTCATAGAAGCAGTGAGGATACATGGATTACCTTTGAGTATTGTATTAGACTGAGACTCTAATTTTATGAGTCATTTTTGGAAAACCTTATGGCAGAAGCTCGGTACAAATCTTTCCTTTAGCTTGGCATATCACCCACAAACCGATGGCCAGACTAAAGTGGTGAACCAAAGTTTAGGAAATATTTTGATGTGTCTCACAAAAGAATATGGACAGTCATGGGATTAGTTACTTGCACAAGAAGAGTTTTCCTACAATGATACATTGAATAGATCCACTGGAAAAATCCCTTTTGCAATAGTATATGGGATTCATCTGATGCAGGAGCATCCTGGGTGTAAGAGCAATCTTGCATCACCCAAAAATATTTCTGTTTTTATATTCAATAAGGGCTATTTTGTGCAGAGCTGCTATTTATGGAAAGTTACTATTTTTGGTAATTTTCGTATGTGCTCAGAATGATCTGATTTCTTTCTTCGAGGTTCATTTTGGTCATATAAGTCTGCCAGTAAAGTTTCATTGCCAGGTCAAGTGTATATTGGAAGATATTGAAAATTTTTTGTATTGGCAGCAGGGTACATAAACTTTGAACTTAGTTTTGAAGGCTTTAGAGGCCCCGGATGAGGTCAAAAAATTGGGTGACAAGCGCTTCGTGGCGTTTCTAAAATGGGGTTATAATAGCCGATCGGGTCAACTGGTGACGACTTATGGTCTTCGGAAGTTGGGCCACCTGAAATGGCGGAAAATAATTTTCTTCAAAATTTCTGTTCGGGTTTCAAAGGTTATCTTGA
>MU225599.1:442282-465450 GCA_018584345.1 Thuja plicata | reverse complement strand
AGCATTTAGCATTTTCATAAGCAATACTAATTCTTAGTTCATGTTTGTTGCATTTTGCCATCTAGATATTACATGTTAGGATTAATGGAATGAACTTAGTTTGTTTTCATTAAATCTTGCATATCATTTTAGTATTAGTCTTGCATTATCATGCTTGATGAAGACTTGAGACAAGTTCCTCATACTTTCTCTTGAGTTCTTCATTATTTTAGTTGCATTGTCAATCAATAGTGAGATTTTGATATTGTGTTGGGAGAGCACACCCACATAACATCTCTAAGAGAAAATTAACAAGGCTTGGGTGCCCTTGTTCAGCTCATCGGAGGTTGTGGTGAAAGTCTTTGTTTTAGATTTCATTTTAAACATGCTAACTTTTTAAATCTTGTTTCTAACGACTAACCTTGATGTTTGCATGTTTTAGTGTTGTCCCTTGCAGGTATACTTTTATCACATACACCAGCTAGCTAGGTTCAAATTTTCCATTATGTTCTTTGTTGGGCTGGTTCTTAGGATTCTCCTTTAGGATGAGATCTACTTGAAATTGGTGTGGTTTAACCTTTTTGTTGTACCCCTTGGACATGCGTACTTGGTATACCTTCAAATGATCAAATGCCTGTTGTCTGCACTCATCTAGTAGGTCTAAAGAATTCACCCTATCGATGAGGTATTGCTCATCAGTAACAAGACCTTGTAAAGATATTTGCAAAGATGGGATTTCAACTTTAATAGGTAGTACTACTTCAGTGCCATAGACTAGAAAAAATGGTGTGGTTCCAGTTGGTATTTTGATGCTTGTTTTGTAGGCCCATAGTGCCGAATTTATTTGTAGATGCAAGTCTCTACCAGACTTACTTACAGTTCGGTGTAGGATATTAAGAATATTCTTATTGGATGCCTCATCCTGTCTATTACCTTGAGGGTAATAGATTGAGGAGTAATGTTGAGTGATGTGGAACTGTTCACAAAGGTCATCAATGTCTTGATTTTTCAATTGCCCCCATTGTCTATTAAAATTGAAGAGGGTATCCCATATCTACAGATAATGTAGTTTAGAATGAACATAGCCACCTTTTTTTCAGTGGCTTTGATCAGTGGCATGGCCTCGATCCACTTCATAAAATACTCAGTGGCCGTAATGATGAACTTTTATCCATTTGAAGAATTGGGATATATTTGTTCAACCAAGTCAAAGGCCCATTGCTGAAATGGCCAATGTGTAATGAAAGGTGTAAGTTATTTGGCAAGAGCGTAGATGAGATTTCCATGTGCCTAACATTTAAGACATGTTTTGGAAAATTGAATAGCATCTTTCTCCATGGTAGGCCAGTAATAGCCTACTCTAAGCAGTTTCTTTGCTAGTGAAAAGTCATTTGAATATGATCCACATACACCTTCGTGGACTTATTTTAATGAGTGACCAGACTCTTTGAGTTCTAAAAATCTAAGAAGCGTACCATCAAGACCTCATCGATATAAGTTATTAGTTATGATGATATAACATGATTCTTTCCTAATCAGGTCTCTTTTCTCATTTTTGGATAGGTCATTAGGAATGGTTTGGTCAGTGAGGTAAGCAATGATATTAGCATATTGAGATTGGTCTGGGGTGTTCAAAGCACAAATTACTTGGTATTCAGGGGTATCAAAGGAAAGATAGGAGAGTTCTTCCACCAATAAGTCATAGAGAAATTGATGTTCTTCTAGTTGTAACATGGATGCCAACGTAGCTATAGAATATGCAGCTTTGTTCTCTATTCTAGGTATTTGTTGGAACGTGATGAAGACAAAGTACTTCTTGAGGTCATCAACTAGTTGTTTGTAGGGTGTCAAATTTTCATCTTTTGTCTGGTAATCTCCATTAACTTGATTGATAATGAGCTAGGAGTCACCATACACATGTAACTCTATGATATTCCACTCCATGGAAATCTTAAGACCGTTTACCAATGCCTCATATTCAGAAATGTTGTTCGTGCATGGAAACATCAATTTGTAAGACTTGGGTATCTTGTAGCCTTGAGGAGTTATGAACAGATTTCCTACTCTAGAGCCTTGTTGCGTGAAACAACCATCAAAGTACATCTTCCATGGATACTCTGTCAAATGCATAATGGTCTCATCAGGAAATTCAATCTTTAAAGGCTCATTATCTTGAAGTGGTGAATCATCTAGTAGATCTGCGAGGACTTGTCCTTTAATAGCCCTTCGGTCTATACACTCAATGTCAAATCAACTTAGAATGAGGACCCATTTTGCTAGATGCCATGTTA
Organism: Thuja plicata; assembly: GCA_018584345.1. Taxonomy (NCBI): domain Eukaryota; kingdom Viridiplantae; phylum Streptophyta; class Pinopsida; order Cupressales; family Cupressaceae; genus Thuja; species Thuja plicata. The sequence goes on along the minus strand of MU225599.1, from coordinate 463,180 downwards.
ATGTTGTTTTTCTCAAAAGGTACTATAGAGGATAAATCTTAGTAATGAGCCTTACTGTATACATTAGAGCATGTAGTGTCATAATTTTTGTGATGCGAAGATGACTGCTAAGCATGCTTTTTCAATAATGCTGTAATTGAGATCATAGGAAACTATTGTTCTACTGATGTAGTAGATAGATCTTTCTTTCTTTGTTTCATCCTCTTGTGCTAATAATACCCCTAATGATGTAGCTGTAGCTAAAATATATAGGAGTAATGGCTTTCCATGAATGGGCGCCATAAGAATAGGAGGAGTAGCCAGGTACCCTTTTAATTCTCTAAAGTTGGCTTCACAGTGTTCATCCCATTTGAAGGTGACCCCTTTATGTAGTAATTTGGTAAAGGGTTGTGCTCTATAAACTAGCTATGACATGAACCTCCTGATTGATTGAAGTCTCCCTTGCAATGTCCTCATTTAACTGATGTTGTGTGGAGGAGTTATCTCTAGAATAGCTTTGACCTTTGCAGGATCTACCTCAATTCCCTTTGCTGAAACTATAAACCCTAAGAGATTTCCTGATTGGAACCCAAAGGCATACTTCTTTGGATTGAGCTTGAGTTGTAATTGCTCCATTCGATCCAATATCTTTCATAAATCAGAAATATGAGTACTCCTTTCTTTGGATTTGGCTAAGGTGTCATCCACGTAATCCTTCATATTTTTATGCATCATATCGTGGAATATAGTAGTCATTTCTCTTTGATATGTAGCACCAACATTCTTTAACCCAAATGGCATGACATTCTAGCAAAAGGTGCCCCATGTGCATGTAAATGTGCTCTTCTCTTGATCCTCAGGGGTAATTTTTATCTGATTGTAGCCCGAGAAACCATCCATTAATGAATACATTTGGTAGCCTGCAGTGAGGTATATGATTATATCAATGTTAGGTAGGGGAAAGTCATCTCGAGGACATGCTTTGTTTAAGTCTCTTAAGTCCCTACATATCTTGATAGATTTATCAGATTTAGACACTGAGACCACATTGGAGATCCATCCTGCATAGGAAATGACTTTGATGAATCCATCTTTCAACAATTTCTCTAGCTCCACCTTTACTAGTAATGCAACATGAGGATGCATCTTTCTAAGTTTCTATTTAATGGGCTTGATCCCGAGAGCTATAGATAAGTGGTGCATGATTAGATTAGGATCTATTCCATGCATATCTATATAAGACCATGCAAAGTTCATCTTCTTCTCTTTTAGGAACTCCATGAATTGTGTCTTCTCTTCTTCTAACAAAGATTGTGTTAGGTGTGCTATTTGAGGATCTTCTATTGTGCCCAAATTAACTAGTTGTGTTGGTTCTATAAGAACTGAAGACCTTTCTTGAAAGTGCTCAAGGAGGATATCAAGAATCTCATCCTTTGGTGCCTCTGAGAGGTTTTCACTATCAGATGCATCTTTTGTTTTTACTATTTTAGGATCTTAAATTGCCACAACATGGTTTTCACCGTCAGTTCCCTTTTTCTTTTTATTCTTCAATTTTTTACGGAGAAACTTGATATCCTCCTATGACATGCTCACACTCCTTGCATTAGTGGAAGAAGGATAGGTTTCACAAGCATTTAGATAACAAGCCAAGGTGTAGCCATTGGGAAAGTTGAGGATAGGAGCAGGATCTGTACTAGTCCAATCAATTAGGTATGGATTTATCAAAGACAAGGAATCAGACTCTGGGAAGGACAACATCGCATTAGCATCATGAATATTAACTGACATGACATGTCCTATTAAGTTAAATTATTTAATGTTTAGATCAATAAGAGCTAGATCGTCATTAAAAGGATAATTTTTAGTTATATGCGGACCAAACTCTAGTGACTCGTCTGTAGAAATTTCATCATAATCTATTTGTAAAAGGAGGCTTCTTGCTTTTTGCCTCTGAAATTCTTCTAGAGTTATGAGAACACTAGTCTCTCTATCAATGATTGGGGGAAGGAACTCTTCCTCTACTTCAAGAATATCAGTGTTGTTGGGAGTAGTGTTAGAATGTTCATGAGGAAATGACGAAGCCAAAAACATGTGAATTGTATCTATTTTAATGTCCTTGGTGGAGACATATGGCTCATACCATTCATAATCATGAGAGTCAGTGATTTCATTATCAGATCTGTTTAAGTATTCAAAAATAGTTATCTGATGTACTCGGTTAGCTATCTATGGATCAAAGTGTGGTAGCTCAAGGACATGTGTCATCATGACTGAATTCCCCTAGTTAGGTTGAAAATCCTATTGTCAAGGTGTGTCTTTAGTAATAATTGCTATCAATGGTATCTCTGGATCAACTGTTGTTATGTCTCCTACCTCTTGAATAGGAGGTTGTGTTAACAAAGGGGTGTGAAGATCTTGTGATATCTCAAAGCTTGGTACATAGCACTCTCCTTGATATTCAAGATTATCTATGCCAATATGTAATAATCTTTCATAAGGCCATGGTTATAGAACTATCTCACATGTTTCATCACTCCCTTTGTCAGAGACCGGACTATCTTTTGAAGCAGGTTTGTCAGATTTAGTTTAAAACTTGGTCATGTTTTATCTCTGGTATTCCTGAACTCCATGTGAATAGGTTCAATAAGTCCTCTTCTAGTGTCACTTAGAGGTCCTCTTCCTTTGTATCCCATTTTCTTGAGGAGATTGTATCCTTTACCATACTATTCTGGGGATATTTCTCCATGTTTGACCTCAATTTCTATCGGTTCTCCTTCGTAAAGCCAGTCCAAGACTGCCTGTTCTTCTATGTTATCTAATGAAGATGTGGATGCCTTTACCATGCCAGTTTCTTTGTGGATTTCTGGCTCCTTGGATGCAGTAGGTGTGAATGTTGTGGAAGGTTTTCCATAGGATCTTGGTGACACAGGAAGTTCTGTCAGTGATGGAGTTAGGTCCAGTTTATATTCTCCCATACCTGTTTCTTCAAGTTTTAAGGTTTTTCCTTATCTCTTCATTACCATATCTTTGGTAGTCTCAGGAGAAATTTCATCCATAGCTTCTTTGTTATGTGGAATCATACTACCTACTTTGATATTGTTACAAGTATAACTAGCATCCGCAGAAATTGTCACTTCCACCCCATTATGTGGGAACTTGATACACTAGTGGTAAGTAGGTGGCACAGCTTGCATCTTGTGAACCCATGGTCTCCCTAATAGGATACTTTAGGCCAGGGGTAGATCTAGAACTTGACATATGAAATTCCTTTCAATTGGTCTGACTTTGATGGGGAGAACAATAAGACCTTTAGAGGATCTTTCTTCCTCATCATAAGCTTTGATAGTTATTTTGCTTCTAGAGTCAATGGTCTATTCTGGTAGACCTAGTTTCTTGATTAGATTAAGTGTACAAATATTCAATCCTACACCTCCATCTATCTACAAGCGTCTAACATGGGATTTATGAATGAGGACTTCAATATGGAGAGGTTGATTATGTGGATGTGTTAACGACTTATCATCTTCTTAAAAAAAGGAAAGGTAATGTGGCACTTAGGTGTGATTGACCATCGCTTGGAATTTTTCTATATCAAGGTCCTTTGGTACATTTGTGGCATTTAGGGCTTGTTCTAGGATTTCCCTATGCACTGTGGATATTTTAAGCAGCTCAAAAATGGAAATCTTGGTAGAGATTTGTTGCAATTGGTCAACCAAGTTATATTTTGTTGTAGGAATAGTAACCATGTGTTTTGCTATTGGTTTAGGAATAGTAACAATAGGGACTTTGGATGTTGATGCTAGTTTTGGGGAAGAATTGGGTCCTTTGATCATGACCTGTGCTTGACTCTGAGTTACCACATTCGATTGGAAAGAAACACCTTTGATTGTGACCACATTAATTGATTCAATTTTAATGTCTAGCATATTGATCACGTTATCATTATTGGAGTAAGTATATTTTACTTCATTACCTTTTCCTTTAGATGTTTCCCCTTTATCGTAGTTAGGAAATGGTTTGTTGAAGATGGTATGATCTTCATTAGTAGTGTCTCCCTCCACTTTGATCTTTCCTCCTTTGATGAGGTCTTGATTAACATGTTTAAGTTTAAGACAATTGTTAGTCTTGTGTCCCTTGTTCTTGTGAAAGACACAGTAAGAATTATCATCCCACCACCTTGGTTTAACTACTGGTTCCCATGGTTTGGAATCTGGGATTGTGAGAAATTTTTTGTCTAATAGCATCTTCAAAACAATCTCGAGAGGCTCTCCCAATGAGTGAATGTTCTTTGAGGTTTTGAAGTCCATGTCTGACCCTTGCTATTATCATTGTTTTCTTTGGGTATGGGGGTTGTTACCTTTGCATCTTTTCTTGCTTTCATACTGTTGGTTAGATTGAATACCTCAGGTTTAGGACCAACATTGGATGCGTCTACTACACCATCGTTGACAACATTTTTGTTTTTCTTCCACCATTAATGTTAGGAGTTGGAGTTGTTAGGTTTGTTTTCAATTTGAAGAGTGATCTCCCCCTTCTTGACCATAACTTCTTTGATATAGAGGGAATTCTTGATTATTCTGTCAAAGATAAGGGAATCTTGCATCTATAATGAGTAGTTCAATTCTGGTATCAATTTATTGACAAAGATTTCTATTTTATAAGGTTTGAGAATGGATCTTGAATACCGTGCAAAGATTTTCCTCCACCTTTGTAGAAAGTAGGTAAAGGATTCACCAGTCTTCTATTTAGAATTGCATAGATCCATCATAGTCACATCATGCTAGATATTATAGGAGTAATGTTGGATGAACTGTTGTATTAACTCCTCAAAATTTTTGACCTTGGGTGTAAGTTTTGTGAACCATTCCATGGCGTTGCCTCCTAGACTTCCAGGAAATAGTCGCATGAGGTAAGTAGGCTTATGCATGTCCTCTATTCTAACAGCACAAAATTCTCGAACATGGTCATGTGGATTGGTCTCTCCCGTATACTTTTCATATTTTGGCCGTGCCACATTGGGAGGGAATGGAACCATAGTGATGCTCTTGTCGAAAGGAAATGGACAAATGGAGTCCACTGAGTATTTTGTTTTTGGTTTATCCTTCTCTTGCTTGAGAGTCACAAGCTCCATTTGCATTAAGGTAAGTTGTTTGGCGAGAATAGAAATAGGAATCAGTATCTCCTTTTCTTTTAGTTGTTCCACATCATAATCCTTGGGTAATTTTACACCAGTGGATGCTAAATGGAGAAAGTATTTCTCTTTATCCTTGTCAATTATCCTTTCTAGTATCTTGGGGAACCTCTTAATCTATTTGAGTTTATCATACTCATCTTTAGGGATGTCCTCCTCACTGTTCGATCCAAATGGAGGACATTCAAATGTGGGTTCTTCATTTTCATCGGTATCTTTGTGCTCCTGGCTTTTTCTATTGTCATATTCTTCAAAAGCTGCATTCCATTCGCGAGTGTTTCTATGCATTTGTGGAGAGTCTAGATTGAGTAGGGAACTACAAGATGTTTCTCCTTGAAATGGTAGTGATTTAGGAGGAACTTTCGATCCTTTAGAGGTGTAATTGTTGTGTCTTGTGTTAACCATGTGGTTGTACCTCAACTTTGTCAAAGTTTCCCCAAAGGGTCTAGAAGTATCTTGAATCATTCAAGTGAGTGTGTCTAGGTGAAAGTATCATTTGAGTTTTGGTGGAAGTAAATGATTCCAGAATTAGAGGGTTAGAATGCCCTAATAGTGAGCTGGGAACCAAGTTGTTGTAAGAAGTGGATAAACAACATGTTTTGAGATGAATAATGAAAAACTAACTAGACATGCAAGGTAGATGTTTGAAAAAGTATTTCAACACAACGACAGGGATACCAAAAAAGACAACAGGGGCAGACTAAAGAGCTAAAGGGTATCCAAATCTACTAAGTTTTCCTGAGAATCTATTCTACAAGTGCCACTATCCTAGATGCAAGTTCCCAGATGTGAGCCTAGAAATACATGATGCAAGCTACTGACGACCCAAGATGTGAGCTACAATCCTAGATGCAATGATGTGTTAACCAGATGCGAGCCAGGATATGAGATGCAAGCCAGGATACCAAAAATGATCCAGGAAATCCAGGATGTGATTTTCTAATGTCTCTATTAGATTTGATTAGTTTTGAAAAAATTATCTTGGAAGTGCATGAAGTTTGTCTGATTGCAGTTTTGCATTCTGCAACTTGTCATTGAATGAAAACAAAAGTCTAGACCCAGGATTGAAATTTGTTGCTTATTTTTAAAATTTTATTTTTTTAGTGATCTTTCAGTTACGTCAAGCATTATTGCATTGTTAAAGGGTGAAACAGACACACATCTTATCCCTATTTTCTAGGTGGAGGATGAAAATCCTTGCTTGTTGACTTAGGTACACACTCACATACTAATCAGAATACAACCATCACCAAGCACACAATTTCTCTTGTCATGATGTTGTATTAGCCAACTCCAAATGCAAGTGAGGGCACGATATGACGAGTGTCTTGGAGAAATTACTTTTTGCATTGTACAAGGATTATCACCCTTTCGGGGGTGAATAAGGAATTCTTTCAGTTTAGATGTTGTCTATGATTGGGCAATGTGTTCGAAACCATGCCCCATACAATTATACAAGGCAAAATTGAGGCGTATAGCCCTATGAGTACTTAAGTATATGTAGTCTCGCAAGCAATATTCAATCAGCTCTGCTCTACACATACCCAAGCGTGTTCAAGGAATGATGTAAAATTTTCATGAACAAAACTAGCTCCATCTTTCGAGGCTTTTTCCTATGAGGAAGTAATTATTTATAGTGAGTTGGAAGGGTTGGCGTAAAACCTGTCCTCACTTGGGTTGTTTCTGGGAGATTTTTTCCTCAACTGGTAGGACCTCTACTATTAAATAAGTGTACAAAGGATTGGCAAGCGTAGGATGTATAGATTTTTTATTCCTCCTCTGAGGAAGAGCATACTCTCCTAATCCATGCCATTTTATCCCAAAATAGATTCAAGCAAACAGTTCATTTCCTCAAGCAATGTTGTGCTCAATTTAAGATGTTCCTATTTAATGGAAAACAAAATGCTTGAAAGAAAAGTTTGTGTTGTTCAATTATCTATAATTTTAGATGAGTAGCTTGTTCAATTTCTGATCCCCAAAATTTAGACAATGAGATTGTTCATTTAGCACATAGATTTAGTGCTTTGAGTTGTTTAATTTCTATTTCCAAAAGAAATTATATGATTGAACTTGTTCATTTATCCCACAAATTTAGTGCTTTGAGTTGTTCATTTACTGATCCAAAAGAAATTTAGTTATGTTTTCTTGGTTTAGTTATCTCCAAATTCCTTTCAACTTGTAAACTGATGTGTAATTTTCTGATTTTCCTTAAAAAGAAAAGAGCATAGTCCTCTAGCCAGTTTAGCAGAAGATTAGAAAATGTTTTTAGTGTAAAAAGCATGTAAATAGAGATCAAGACGGGGGTTGGGAAAATTGAAAAACCAAATTAGTATTCTTTGTTCAACTCCCATGAAAAACCCTTGATAGCAACCTACAAACACTAGTTAGGCTATTTTTAAAAGACAAAAACCAAAGTGATCAAACCGTTAGAAGTTAGGCAATGAAGTACGCAAGAATTTTAACCAGATGTGATCCTAAAACACAGTATGTGAAACCATATACCAGATGCTATCCCTTGTCACCAGATGTGACTAAATGTTCCACAGATATGATTCTAAGCCAAAATTGATCTGGGAAATCCTGGATGCGAGCCTCATTTTCTACGGTGCGAGGGCGTATCCCAAATGCCAGCCAAAATGACCATATGCGATTCTGGACTTGAAAACTGGGAGCAAAGATTAGTGAAAATGAGGTAAAAAATGAGGCAATTATTGAATTGAGCCTCACGGTGGGTGCCAAAAATGTGTGTGTGATTTTCGTACCTATTACCTGTGACACAACACTTCAATAGGTCATTGCATTAGTGAGAAATATGGTTAGATGAGCATATAAAGCACTAAAATTGACCTCTTTCTTTCTAACTAAGAAGAGTATGATACGAAACATAACAACCCTCAAATTATGCTACTATCAGTGACATATACGACTTAGCATGAAAGATTTAAGTTAAACACAAACTATTTAATCATTAAGCATGCATTCTAGCTCTAAAAAGAATGAAAATAACAATGCATAAACATGAAATATGAAATATGATATGAATATATATTTATTCTAACATCATAACAATGCATTTGATTCTAAAATTATGGGATTATTTGTGCTCAAAAACACCTTCTATTTATAGAAGAATGAGAAGAGAGAGTGGGGACAAGGTGCATTAATGGAGTTGAAAAATTCATTAATGAAGTGTAAGAGGCATTAACGCCTTGGGCATTAATGAGGCATGATGGAGACATGGGCTTAAGGAATCTCCATTAATAAGGCATTAATGAGAGCCTTAAATAAGCATGGGAAGGGTGTAAGGTAAGCTTGAGAAGGTGGACCTGAGGAAAGGAATCTTGAGATTCCTTGAGTTTCTCAAGTGGGTTGAGTCCTTAATCATTCCTTAATAGAATGTGACAACATTAGGAGGTGGGTTAGGATAGAATTAGGATTAAAATTAGATTTAGCAAAGGTGAATGGGTTGGGATAGGTTTGAACCCAAAGTCAAAGTGGTTGAAGTGGGTTAGGTTATGGGTTTAGGGGAATATTATTGAAATGAATAAAACTTATTTAATTCATTCAAAAATAGGGATATTAATTATTTAAACATTTAATTACTTTTTAATAATCAATAGGACTATATCCAATTTAATTAAATTGATTAGGCTAGGGGAATGGGTTCATTTTCAAGTGAGCAATTGATTTAGGACTTTATTTTTTTCCTTGCAAATTAATCATTTTAGCCATGTATTTGATTGATTTTGATTTTGGCTAAAATTAATTAATTTAGTGATTTGATCACTTTAGGAGATTAAATTGATTTCAAAAGAATTATGCCAAGCAGTAACAGGGTCATTTTGAACATAATTGGAGATATGATCACACTTAGGGAAAATAGGGTCTATAGTCAGAGCAGACCAAATCTAGGTGGTTATAGAAGGCACATGCACTAAACATTTTGCAAGGAAATATGAAAGAAGTAGATATTGAGAGTAGAAAAATATGGAATAAACGGTTACACCCACTGAAGGAAATCATAGATACCAAGGAAGAAATAGACATTGCATCCACAGTCGATATCGAGGGAGATTGACTGAGCCTAGAACCAATAGATGTTGATGATGTAGATGTTGACAATGTATTGCATAGAATTCCTCAACTATTGACTAACATGAGTCACCTAGAGATCATAGTAAATGACATCACTGAAGGTAATCCTGATGATAAAGCTAAGGAAGATGAGATAGTTGGAGCAACTAAGACCCTAAATGAACAAGACACAAAAAACTTCACCTAAGTAAATTTACCACACCAGCTACCTATTTTAGTACAAGCCATTGAAATAGAGAGTGAAGCATGGAACAAAACACTCGAGCAAGTTACAGATACAAATGAAGAAAAGGGTGATCAGCAAGGTACACAGACCAAGCATAGTGGTGGAACAACAAAAGGTGATCCACCAAAATATACCACTGATGTAGAAACAAAAGGTGAAAGTAATATAGAAAAAATAAATAATAAATTAGATACTTCTACTACCGATACCAAGTCAGTTACTGAAGCACCTCACCAAGTCATCACACCAAGTACTGAGCCAGCAAATCCTGAACCCGAGAACAAGGCTCAATTAGCATTAACTTTATCTCCTTCATCATGTCCAAGGAAAGAAAAAGAAGAAGAAGAAAGGAAACAAGAAAGAAGTTACTTTAGGTAAAATTATAGAGATTCCATCATGGGATCCAAGAACACTTGATCCAGAAACATTGAAGAAATATGGTGAATTATGCACTAGGAAAGAAACATAGGACAAATTAAGGCAAGAACACAAAAATGCACAAGTTTTAGAGGCCACCTAGGAGATCCTACAACAAGTTGTTCCTGACTTAGCTATCGATGAAATGAACCCCATAATTGATCAACTTGCACTGCTCATGGAGGCCATTAACAAACCTGACATTGATGATGAGTATAAATTGGAAGAAAGAGCTGAGAAGAAGATACAATACAAGGTCACAAATAAGATCAGCTAGGTAGTGGCAATACACAAGGTAACTCTGTCTGGATTTGTGAATGGAAATGAAATTGTAATATCTGAAGCCATTAAAATTCTACAATAGTTATGCACATTAGATCACTTCACTACCGAGATTAGTGAAAAGATAAAGAAAATAGATCAAGATATAAAGGATAGTGCAAACAACCTATCAACTGAGATACATGCATTGCAGATGCATTACAACAAATTTCTCCAAACCAAGCGATTGAGACTAGACTTAAAGAAAGAAGAAGAGAAAATCAAAGAATAGGTAACCGAAGTACATGCAACATCACTACCAAATTTGGTAATGATACAAAAACATGTGACATTGGAAAAGAACCTAATTTCCACCCCAGAATTGCTAATGATAGACAAAATATATGATATGCATGATCAGATCAACTTAAAACAATTAAACCTTGAGAATTTAAAAGAGGAATGGGAGAAGCTATTGGAATCTCTTAAGAATGCCCATCCTAAATTTTTTGAAAATTGTAAGTTATACTCCTTTTATCATTATTTTCAAAAAAGTGGGAAATATATGTATATAAGTATAGTAAAGGGGAATACTATAATTAGGATGAGTTCATATACATATACTGAACATGTACAAAGGGGGAGTCACTATGTATAATATTATGAAAATTAATAAGTTGTTGACTCTAATGCCAAAGGGCGAGAACGTTACTCCAATTGAGCATTGAAGTTGTCATTGGTATTCAAGAAATCAACATGGACAATCAATAACAGAGTCACAAATAGGATAGTTAGTATATTTACCAAAGTGCACAGTTAACTTAGAGCACTGATCACAACCAGAGTTAACCGAGTATAGTGATACCCGAGCTGACAGACTTTACCGAGTAGTAGACAACACTAAGCTACACAATATAACCAAACATCAGTATAACCAAGTGTAGTCATCCAAAATATTAATATCAATATTAATATTAATTTCCCTCTTATTCACCTAACTATTTAATTTAATCAATTAAATAGTTTCATTGTTGGTATGTATCACTAATCTAAATACTATCCTAATGTATTTTATTTAAATAAATTTTCCTCACAAAATCCCCCTTTTAATAAATTTATATTTATTGAAAAGTCCTCCATATCCCTAATTTTTCTAAGCTATGATTTATTCAAATCTAATTTGAATTATAATCTAAACCCTACCTGGAGACCTATTGATCCAATCTAGAAGTCTATCCTAAGCCTACCTTATTCCTACTCTACACCCATCACTTCATTCTCTAAGCATACATCCCCACCTAATTATCCTCTGATCCTACTTAAAAAGGTGATCTCTAACCCTTTTAATGCTAATATAATTCTCACACATTTGTGAAAATTCTCTCCAAAATGGTCACCCATTCCTCTTAATTACTCTTACATATGTGTCCCCCACTTGAAAATCTTGAGCTACTCAAACATTTAATGCTATGTTTGACTCCAAAATGGTCATCCATTCCAAGCCCATGTGTCACTTATGTGGCTCTTATGTGGATGCCACATAGGTGTCACCTCATTCAATCCCTTCTCTTCTCTCCCAAAAATCTATAAATAAAGGCCTTCTCCTCTTGTATTTGCATCTCTCATTTTGCATTGCTATTATGCTATTTTAGTTTTAGAAGCTCATTTCTAGTTTTCATGCTCTTTATGCTTCGATCACTTAGAAGTTACATGCTAGGCTAATGTTTAATGAATCATAGTTTCTTTCATTGTCTTTTATATCAATTTCATAATTTAGTATATCATATTTGAGAAGAATTTGAGACTAGTTCATCATACTAGCTCTTGAATATCTTCTTTTCATCCACTCTTGCATTCATATTTGCATTGCATTGGGGATCCACTCCATTTGTGTTTGAGAGAGAACACTCACATATGATCTAAATGAGAAAATCAAACAAGTAATATAGGTTTCAATAACTTGTTTTAGCTCAATATGATGTTATAAAGGTTTATTGTTGGTTCTTGCTTATTTCATGATTTATATGTGCTAACCTGCTAACATTTCATGTTTGTGCTTGCCCCCAATACTGCATGCCCGGTGGGACCCATGTCCCTAAAGTCCTTCTAAATTTCTTGTTTTTTTCTCTCATTTTTGCCAAACTCACGGATCAGCGTCTCTGATTTACACAGAGGCATCTGAGCAAATGCTAGTTCTTCCTAAACTATCATTCGATGTTTGCGCTAAACCAACATTTGTGCAACTAGAATCAACATCTCCATTTTGTACTATTTTTCTTCAAATTAACAAACCTAACATTTCATTTGTCAAGTTCTATTGTGTTTCCTTCTGCTTTTTAGCAGAAATCAATTTTACAAGTAGTTATAATGTCAAAATTTCATTAAAGGGAACTAATTCTTGATAAATCATTAAAGAACATCAATTTTCAAGGGTTGAGCAATCTCAACATAGGGTTCTGATCGATTTGAGAGCTAAGAGAGAAAGAATAAATAATATTTTTGTTGTATTTTCTATGTTTTTGGCCTTGTAGGTACAACAACAGCTGTGCAAATGCTGGTTCATGTTTCAGCATCTGTGCAAATGCCAATTCAAAGCAATCACTAATCAACATCTGTGTTTGACAAGATCAGCGTCTGCAAGTGTATAGCATTTTCTGGTTCTCTGTGTTTTCTGGCATATTTTCTATTTATGTCATTTTTGGGGTAAAACACATAATCGACGTCTGCACCCTGAACTTGTGTCTGCGCTCTGTCAGATTTTTATTTGTCATATTCTAACAAATTTTTGATTGGTTTTGTGGTTACAATTCTTGTCGAAGGCTAAATTTATGAAACTACTAACTAGTTGTGTTACAGCACCGCTTACCAAAGACATAAATTCAAAAGATTACTCATATTTCTCTTAGGCACCTAGACTAATTAGAGAGATATTTTTTGTCTAATTCAAAGCAAGTGCTATGGGATTATTATCTCTTCCCTTTTGGGAAGATCAAAAACCTAGACGCATTTTCTTTGTGTTAAACAATTAAATCTTTGGGAATAAACTAAGCTTGTCTTGCGTGTTTGTGGAGAAAATGATACTAGATAGGAGAGTATGCTCTTCTCCCCTTGTGGGAAAATCAGAAATCTAGACTCCTTTTTGTCGCCAATCCAATTTCTTTTCAAGTTAATCCTTTAGATGGGCCTGCCAGTTGAGGGCAAAATCCCCCAGGAATGACCCACGCGAGAACGAGGTGTAAGCCACACCACTGAAACTCATGTTAATCAAATTTACTGTTTGGTGTTAAAGTTGTTAGGGATTTTTCTTGCAAGTACCTTTTAAAAAACTAGCATGAATGCTTTTTCTTGTATATTTCCAATGTATATTATGCAATAAAAGCCTAATTGATGAGGATTGGATAAGATCTTCCTTATTTTTTGAGATCCACTGCCTCGAGCAGGTATTACCTTTGAATGATTACTAATTTAAAGTATCTTTTATAGTGGATTATGTCTTCTTACTAACTTGGTGAATACCTTTTACTATACCAATAAGTAGATAAATATGAAAATGACTATGAATAATCTGATATAGAGCTTAATAAGCCAAACTAGTATTTTGACAACAACAAATAGTAATGTAATAAGGATTCTCATCCTTATTCCTTTTATAGTTCTCTGAGCTTAGGAGGGGAAACCTATTTGATTATCTCTTGAGGGAATCAGCAGACTTGAATTGTATACTCTGTGAATACAATTACTTATGAATGTATGCTTTCTTATAAATGTAATGTAATTGAATGATTGTTCATAAATATTTGGATGATGAACAATTACTTCCAAAACATAAACCAATGCTTGATCCTATGGGTTATAGAGTCAATGTTGAATGTGAATCCACAATTAGGTGACTAATGAAAATAATTGCAACCTAGATAGAATTCCTTACAAACTATCCATTAACTCCTATATCTTTGTTCATCAGATCTTAAACATCAATATTCAGCTTCCTGGAATCATATGAAATAATTATTCCTTCCTTGAAGGACCTCACAAATGATTGCACAACTACCTTGCAGTTGATGTATCTATGTGCCTTACAAATAAACATATAAAATCTTGAATAGAAATAAAAGAGACCACAAGATATAAAATAGAAATTTCAATGTATTTTATTAATGTCTAACTGCTTCAAAATACATTCAATGTACAAAAAGTATAAAGGCTCAGACAAAATTGTATTAGTCTTCCTTGTAATTATATTCCATCCTCTTTCAAAATGTTACAATATGCTCTATTTATAGGCTTAAACCATCTTGGAATCCTTAAGAATTAAGCATGCTAGAAGCTTCGGATAGTTTTAAGACCTAACCCTAAAATCTATAAAAGACAAAAGACAGGAAAGAACCAAGCGGTAGATGGACAAAAATGAATAAAAAGATCCGATTTGTTCTTTGTCATCTTGTGATCTTTGGTGCCTTTGTCTGTATATGTTCAGGGTAGCAATATAATATTTAAAATGAGACCTATTGACTACCATTATAGGCTAATTTACACTAGTCTTCATGATAGCTAACCTCCTTATGCTCAAAGAGCAGGTGCCATGTGTCCTATTCTTCATCCATAATGTCCACGTCAATAGTGACAAGATTTTTCTTCTTGGGATTTGTCAATATATCCCATGCTGTAACATCTTCCTACTTTGGCCATTCAAAGCTTTCTATGTTTTCCAATTGGGTCTTCTGTCTCTTTCACCTGGCATCCGTAATGCTCTTGACATCTATGATAAACTTTTTGAAATATGTTTCTAATTTAAATGCTTCATCTAAAATGTTATTGTATGTTTCCATATCCAATTCTCCTTTATTAGAAACATATACCTATTTTCTAGGTGGCACAGTATTAAATTTTGAGCCCCATACCCTTAGTGGCTTGATCTGGCTGTCTTATGATATGATTGGAGGCACAAATCTATTATAACTAGGCCCAAACATGTTTAACCTTGCCTCAATATGATTAGCCTTGCCTTTGAAAAAGGACAAGGTTTCTCCTATCTGTTCTATTTCAACCCCAACCTGGGTTACCACCTCTGGTGGGTCTGATCTATGTGGTTGCAAAAATGCCAAACTTTCAAACAATCCTATTCTCCCAGACCATGTTGCATAATATCGGTTCAAAATTTGGATAAAATTGTTAACTTCTACTTGCAAGCCTATAAATTTTCCATAGGCTCCATAAACTATATCAATTTTATCCTTTATTATATTAATCCTATGCTACAAAATTTCAATCAGTGCACCCAAAACAACATTATTGTGCTCACCAGTCCCCTGCCCTGATTCTATTGCTGTATGATTTATTTCCTCTATTTGGATCTCTACATATTTTCTCTCTTTGTGCTCTGCAGGGGAAACTTCAAGCATATCAAGAAGTTTTTGTGTTAATTCTTCTATTAGTTTCTCTTGTTCTTTAATCTTTATTAGACCCAATGCCCTGTCCTTGACTATGTCACTAGTTTCACTAGTCAATTTCTTAAATCTCTCAGACATTTGGGCAGCCTTTGCTTAATATAACTATACAAAATGAGTGAGCACTTGGGAAATATCCAAGTCTCATGTATTCTAGAAATACCAGATGATCTTTTCCCCCTCCATTTTTTCTTGTATATTTAACAGGGATGGCTTCTAATCCTTTGGAGCTAAGCTCCAAATTGCTAAGGCCTAGGATTTTGGATTGTATCCAAATCCTCTGATCATCTCTCCAACCTATATTTTTTATGACAAATTGACATCAATTTTCTTTCTTATTTGGTCTATTATGAAGGAAGAGGCTAATCCCATCCTTCTACCAATAACATCCCACTAGATTTTACCAGTTGCCTTGCTTCCTCTGGTGTGATTTTCTATGAATAAGGATCATAATCCTGCAATACTTGTAAGGCCTCACTGGTCAGTGGATCTCCACTTGCCAATTGCAACTATGCACCTACTTCCTTTTGTTTATTCCATATGAGGAACTATTTAAACTCTTCATTTTTAATAAAATTATCATCTTTTAAGAATTTCTCCTGATGCAACAATCTCTCATCAGTGCATGTCATAAGAGGTAATTCTATCTCATCTTCATCATCTTTTTGCATCTTCTTCCCTTCTCTTATCTGCTTCCTTAGCTAATGGTCATAAACTCTATCACCAGTAATAATAGCACCAATTCTATCCTTTTTCTTCTCCTTTATCTGTGATGGCTCCCCTACTTCCATTCTTTGTTTCTTTGGTGGGGGCTTATTAGTGACCTCAATCTCGGGGACCTTGATGCAGAGGGTTTGGTACTCTAGTGTTTTCTTTACTCAAAATGATTCTTTCTCTATCCTAACCATCCAATGGTTGCCTCTTTTTAGATTCTCCTCCAATTAGGATCTCCATGACCCTCACTATCAACTTCTCCTCCAAGGTATAGTTGAGCTTTGGAAGATTCCAAAGTTTCTTGGCTTAACTAGTCCAACTAGTTCCCAAATGCCTAGTCTTCTTCACTAGATTTCCTCCTAGAATTCCAAACCCCTACTTAGGATCTTCCCGTACATTCATTCAGACTCTTATCTATCTTCTTGGTCCATCAAAAGTCATTCTAAACCCTTTCCCACACTTCTAGATACATTACCAATCCAATTGGTCTTAATTTCACTAGGAGGCCTAATTGCCTAATTGCTAGTGTGTCTAAATTCACTATTTTTGGTCTATTGCTCCCAAATTCTTCAAATGAATCAACAAAGAACCTTGAAAATATTCAAGGTATCTATGAACACTATTAGAATCCAAAGTCCTGACTTCTGGATGCACCCATAACCCTAGTTTCCACCAGGCCCTAGTTTATAGCCTATTATTTAGACCTCTGGACCAGTCAACACAAACAATTATCAAATTGGTCTCGAAAATTTGAGTCATCTCCTTCCACCTTTGAATCCTTTTAGGAGACTATCTAGGGCATCTAAAAATTCCACTAAGTGTTTTCCCAAAGTTCATGGGTGCTTGAACCAAATCCTTCTTCACCCTATCCTGGCTCACCTGTATTCAACAGTCAGCCATAGGGCTTCCCATTTGGTCTAGGAAATCCATTTCACCTAAAAAAAATGGAAACAAAAACACTATCTACAGACTCTAACCCTACTTCTATTAGAATGAATTTAGAATAACTGAGAGGGGGGGTGAATCACTTATCCTCAGGTCTAGATGTGCCCATTTATACTCTATACCAATTTGAACAACTTAAATCTTCTCAGTGGAAATAACATAAAATAACAAGATACATATGTAGTTTACTGTTCAGATGTAATCATCTTTGCAGAAACTTAATAGTAAAACACAACATACATGATCACACAAGTTAACACTAGTATTTAATGTGGAAACCCAATATGGGAAAAACCACCAATAACATGCTATAATCTTTTCACTGTTCTGAAGTGAGCTCTGTTAGGAGCCAAACCTGTTAAACGTTAAAAAACACATTGCTAAATGTGACCTAGTTAAAGGATTTAATCACCTTGTCAAGAGTGGCCTTGGTAGAGGACTTAGAACATTCCACCTGAATGTCACCTTGCTAAAAGGATTTATACAATGACTGTTAGGTAAACCTAGTTAAAGGATTTTGACTGATACAATGGTTAGAAAGTAATCAGTAGCTGTGATCTGATACACACAACTTACTTTGCAAATATAGATCCTATTCAGCTCTAATGCTAATTTACTGAGTGGCATCCATCTTCATTTCAATCTTTAGATATGCTTGGAAATCCATGAAGCAATCACTTATGGAACTCTCTATTTCTCTGCTCAGTCTTCTCTGCTTAGATCATGCCAATCAGTCAATTAACTATGCAATCCACTTTCATACTCTACATGCATCATGAATAACCTCTTTAGGTTATCATATACCTCATCATCTAGGTCAGATAAATATTTTTCCGCTTAATCAAGATTGTTGATCTTAGGTTAGGTAAGATCCAATGTATCTTTTCATCTTTACATTTAATTTATTTCTCCAAAGTAATCACTAATCAAAATATTTGATCCATGCATTAATTATGATTACCTATGACTTTATATAGTGGGGATCAATCATGCTTATCTTTACTTAACTTTACATATCCCAATAAAATCAATTAAGTCGGCCACAGATCTCAAATCTCAACAATTACCAAAATACTGTGCTCAGCCAATACTCTGTTCTTCCATAATTTACTAATGCTCGGTCACCACTATTTTCCTCAGAAAATTTCTGGTGCTTGGTCATCACTGACTTCGCTCAACATACACTATTTTTAGTAAATTGACGTCAACAGATAAACAACACATTACTTTTCCAATGTACCAACTAATCAAGTACTCTTGTGATTTCCCATAACTCTACCATTTCACTAGGTCGCATGAGGTAAGTAGGTTCATACATGTACTCTATGCTAAGAGCACAAAATTCTCGAACATGGTCATGTGGATCAGTCTCTCCTATATACTTGTCATCTTTTGGCCATGCCACATTGGTAGGGAAAGGAACCATAGTGATACTCTTGTCAAAAGGAAATGGACAAATGGATTCCACCGAGTATTTTGTTTTGGGTTTAGCCTTCTCTTGCTTGAGAGTCACAAGCTCCCTTTGCATTAAGGTAATTTGTTTGGTGAGAATATGTTAATCTCTAAGTTCTGTTGATGATTAGTGACCAACAATTAGTCATTCACTTAAGCAGTTTTAGTTGGATATCACTGTGGCCGAGCTAAAACTATGCAAGGCCGAGCAACATTGCCGAGCAGTAATCAGGTTGCCGAGTAGTATCATGCCGAGCCGAGTAGGATACTCACTGCTGAGCAGAACAATTTTTGTATACATGTCTGGAATGATTCAAACTTTGAGGGTAAGTGATCTGGTCGACTTGTATAAGCTTTTTGGGTCAACTTATGTATGCATTTAATATTCTACTACGAAGTTAGTTATGCATTTAATTGTTTTATCCTATGTATGATCTATTGTAATCATTAATTGTAATACCTTGATGGTATAGGTATTAGAATTTGATTGTTGATCTAGATCTCACTATCAGACTTAAACAGATATATTAGATTGCGTCCAAACCCTATTTTGTGTGTGTAGTAAGAGAGAAAAGGAAGTGTATGTGGTGACTGCATTTTTGAAGTGAAATGCACAAAGGGTTATTTTGTTAAGAAGCAGAGATCAAGCAGAGTGACAAAACAGTGAACAGCAGAGTAAAGTTATATCAGATTGTGAGATCATAGAAGGTACTAG
The DNA here is from genome assembly GCA_018584345.1 of Thuja plicata. Classification (NCBI taxonomy): domain Eukaryota; kingdom Viridiplantae; phylum Streptophyta; class Pinopsida; order Cupressales; family Cupressaceae; genus Thuja; species Thuja plicata. Next base: position 443,738 of record MU225599.1, on the reverse strand, counting down.
AAAGAGGAGATCCATCATCAGCATTTGAGTGCATAATGAAGGATCAATACTTGAGACATTCTAATCATTGTATCAAGTGAAAATCTCTTAACAGAGTGGTTCTAGCAGATCTTTCTAAATCTCCTAATAGAGTGCTTATTTTATAGTAAGTTAAAATCCTTTCATAGGGTAGATTGTAAGGATCTTTAGCTCTTAACTGGGCAGACCTTTAACAGGGTAGATTGCATTTTGTAATCAACTTTTGTATCCCTAACAGGCACACTTTATTAATACAGTAGTGGAGAATTTTGTGGGTGTCATCCCCATGCTAGTTTTACCTATTTGGGTTTCTGGGTTACCAAGTTCTTGTGTTATGAGTTATTTATTTCATTGTGTGAATGCTATCTGATATTACATTAGATTCATATATGTATTAATGTGGATCAGTTTGTTTTAAGTGTTTAATTTTGAAGATCTGATTCACCCCCCCTCTCAATATCTTGCTTTCCCATTATTGTATTTCCAAAAATTGGTATCAGAGCTTAGTTCTCTAAAAGGTCATAATCAGCTTGAGAATACAGATCTTGAGATGGGAAAAGTCATTGAGAATCAAAAGATTGATATTCAGCTAGCACTAAAACAGATTGAGACAACAAGAGAGGAATTAAATAAGTCCTTGACTGCAAGAAAAGATTTGGCCAAACAAATGAATGACACTCATTATTAGGAAGAAGACACCACAAATCTATTTTAGAATGGAGATTCTACTAAGAGCGATGCAGCAGTAGCATAGCTACTAGAAAATAATAGTGCACTATGTGAAGAAGTTAGAAACTTGAAAAAGGAACAAGAAGCCCAATCAATAAGAATGTGTGAAGTTGTTGAACAGAAAAAGAAAGCCGAAGATGACAAGGTTATGACAAAAGAAGACAAAAGAGTGATGAATATTAGACTTGATGAAAGAACACATGATGTATAAACAATGACAATCAATCAAGTTGACATGGAAAATCAATTACTACTTGTGAATCAGGAGATCAGTAGGAAAGACATGGAGATTGTAAATCTTAGATCTGAGAACAGTCAGTTGAAAGATGAATTGAGATCTGAGAAATAACTTAATAACAAAGTGAATGATCTGAGTGCAGCTATGAGCTACTTTGAACAACTGGTGGAAGCATCAAGAAGACCTAAATATTCTTTTGGATTAGGTCACACTAAACAACATACAATCATTGAAGATGGAGAATCATCTAAGATAGGTGAAAGAAGGTATGCAAAGCCAAGAAGCAACAAACCTATTTGCCATCACTGTGGGAAACTAGGCCATACAACAAACATTTTTTGAAACAAGAATGGTAAGTCCAATCCTAAAACTAACTTCAATGGTTATTTCTTTAACTATAATAAGTTTGGACATCAAGCACATGAATGTAAGACAAAGGAAAGAAACACACCTAGACTCAATGGTAATTTC
>MU225599.1:428437-442211 GCA_018584345.1 Thuja plicata | reverse complement strand
GATTACAACACATGGCATAGTTGTCATTACTATGGTGAGTATGGACATGTTCCAGAAAACTGCATAAGGACACATTTCAGAGGAAAGTCTAAAAGTTGGATGAATGGAAGCCTAGTTTGTCATAGTTCTTTGGAAATTGGTCATACAAGGAAAGATTGTAAGAGTAGGGTACCTACTCCTAGTTTTGAGCATATTAGAGCACAGATGAACAAGACATGGGTTAAGAAGTCTGAACCATGCAGTAGTGAAGCTACTAAAGCCGAGGTCACCCAATCAAATGGATCAGCTGATCACATCATCTCCAACTAAGTAAAAGAGGTATGTAAGGAACTGCATCTAAAATTCTTATCTTGCATCAGTTCCTAACATGAAATGTACCAAAGTCCATATTTGCATATGTTAAGATGCACCAGGACATATTTTTGAAGACAAATGCCGAGATGAGCCAATTGCACTATAGGTGCTGAGCACCAATCATGGACACTAAGGTTGAGTTCTTTAGTGTGTGCTGAGTTTTGTTGGCCAAGTAAGTTTTGTGAAAGCTGAGTGTAGTAAGCCGAGTGGGATGCAAGTTGTGTTAGAAAGTCAAGGATATCTGGCTTGCACTAACTCAATGGGAAGAACATTAATTTCTTACCTACCTTGACCTTTCAAAGTCTATAAAGGATGAACAGTTGATATTTCATTTTTACCTTGCGATTTTTACTGTTTACAGAGTGATTGGAGTAATTTGCAGAATTGATCTTAACAAAGTTAGCATCAAAGATTTTGTCAACATGCCATCGGAAATCCTAAGGTGAACAGTGCAAAGTGTTTCTTACCGAGGTACTCTATTCTTCATCTTTCAAACCCTAATTTCAATATTATCACTGCAATCTCTTCCGCACCAGCTAAAAGTATGGAGGGAGAACAAGAGCAAATTCAATTAGTATGGAGTGATGAATGTGCACCTCTCAACTTTCAAGCCATTCTTGAAAGTGCAATTCAGAATGATTTAACTAGAGCCCTCTCATCCATTCCACCCAAGGTTCTTATGATCCATGATTTTCAATCATGTTACATGGTTAAGATTGGTGAAGTAGGAGATAGTGAATTGAGGAAATCCTATAGCAAATTGTGTGTCGATGGAGTTCTAATGGGAGAATTCAAACATTTAGCAGAAAAAGGGTTAACTCATGCCCTAGATTTTCCACAAGGTTTCAAAGATGAATGGATTAAGGTTATTCTTATCTGAGTTCATGATATGTGTATGTGGTTGGATAATGGACCAGTCAAGATTACTAAAAAATGATTCATCAAGTGTCTGGATATCCTGTAGTTAATGGAAAATGGACAATGAGAGATAACAACAAAGAGGAAATTACACTGAACACTGGAGCTCTATATGAAACAACTGAGGTATGACTATCTCTACAATTAAAGACCTAGAACTTGATTTTGGAGTAAGAGTAATAGCACATAAGTTCTATCATTTGAGTAGATTGGTTAGTGTTCCTTGTACAGTCGTTGATTAGGCATGAAAAATTGTTAAGAAGAATCATACATATGATCTTGCCAAGCTACATTAGACATAATTAGCCAAGAACCTAGCATCAATCAGAAAGGCTAAAAGCTCATCATGTAAGTTTGGTTCCTTACTAGTTTGTATATTTTTCTACATTCATGATACATTTCCTACATTGGGAAATATTGTTTGGAAAAAGGATAGACCCATTACAGTTCAGATTAGTGAATGTATTGAGAAACTAGGAAGTAATTTCAATAGAATTATGGGGAGCTATTTTGTAGAATTCAAGAAGAGAATGAGATTAAGAACTAGGATTCCTAGATCACTAGTCGAGAAGCACTATGAAGAAATTTGTTTTCTAGTTGATACATATAACACAAATATCCAGGCTATGACACCCAGGGTAACATGCTTAGAACCATTTCCATATGAAATTAACATTGATGAAGCATCAATTTCCATCATTTCACTCCTAGCCGAGGCAATTGATACTACAGAAGAAAGGTTTGGAAATTTTGATGAAGCCAAAATTAAAATTTCAAGAAGTTTAATAGAGGGAACTATGGAGAGGAAAAGAAAGAAAATTGTGAAAAAACTAAAGAAAATGGTTGGTTTAGGTAGTGATGAAGAACCTGTGGATGCACCTTTAGGCCTGATCACTGGACAAGGTGAGGATATATCTATAGAAGAGGAAGTGAGTGCATCTAAAGAGATCACAAACTAAGCTAAGGGTAAAAGACCATCAATTGTAATAGTAACCAAGCTAAGCAAAGCTAACCCTAAGGTTACATCTCCTGTAACTAATCATCCAAGGACTAGAGCATCTACTGTTACTTCTCTAGCAGAAGTACAAACAAAAGTGTATGAAAAGAAGGTTGGAGAAAGAAGTTTTGGAAAGGAAGCTAAAATTTCTCCTAAGGCTGAGCCAAGTACGCCAGCAAAGAGACCAAGGAGGAAACTAGACTTGGGAACAGATAGTGATGATGAAAAAACTGAAATTGATGAACCCAGTAACATACCTACAACACAATTCAAGAAACTAGCTAGTATTGATGAGGTATGTGACACGTTGAGGAATTCAGTAGGGTTAGCAACTTTCAAGTTCATTAAGTATGAGAAATTGAATAAAGTGGATAAGCACAAAGTTCAGGAAGCACTCCTAGATATTATGCGTACTTTCAAGTTAACTCCTACAGAGATAGGAAACCATGTGCCGAATGAACTATATGATTTTCTGTCAAGCAAATGGGAATTTGCACTTACCACAAAGAGACAAATCAGGGAAAGAACTTTAGCCAAGGTAATACCTGAGTTAACTTCAAAACAGAGAGCCAATTCATTGAAGAATACAAGAACAAGTTTATTCCTAAACTTAGAGGTTATGCAATTTTGAAAAATGATATTGAAGGATTAGTACATCAAAGTACAAGGATTTGGAAGGAATCTTTGGACTGGTCATTCCAAAAGACAAGAAATTTGATGTGGGGACATGTGAGAAAAAGGCAAAAGAAGTGGAGACTACCCCTGAGCCATAGATGACTGAAGGTCAAATTGCTACAGAACAGGACAAGACCAAAGATGCATTAGACTCAAAAAAATCTATTGATCTGACTGCAGACAGTCCAATTGACTACATAGTTGATGATTCCCGCAATTTTAATGTCGAGGAACAGGACATGCCGAGTGGTACATATATTGATTCGCCTATTAAGGCAACTGATATTGAAGAAGGAAATACCACAACATATGATGAGATAATTGAAGTTGTCAATGATTAGAAAGGTGAAGAGAAACAACAAACAAATGCACAAGAGGTAACTTCATAGAATCCACCTATTTTAGAGGTTGTCAAAATAGTTTTAGATAGTGGTGTAGTGGTGAAAGATACTGTTGATAAGCCTAACAAATAGGAGGAAATGCAAGTGTTGGTTGATCTACCACACTCTGCATCATCCACTCCCATAGGTCCTAAAATTGGGAGTATGCCTAATCCACAGACAATCCTGACAGAATTAAAAGACGCAATGGAAATTGACACTATCACAGGAAAAGGTATTATGCATCCGAGCATAAGTTCACCAGAGTTGAAGAGAAGGAAAGTTCTGAAGAAGAAGTCCCAAATTCTAGATGTAACATTAGATGAGGTCATTGTGATTCCACAATGGGATCCCAATGAATTATCTTTTGAACAAATAGGGACTCTTCAAGAATTGCTTAGGAGATAGAAGAGACAGGAAGAGATGAAAATAGAATAGAAGCAAAAGCAGGTGTTGCATGACATCAAGGACATATTTGCAAAGGCTTTTGACTTAGAGGATGAAATACCTCAAGCTCCAATGATTGATCAATTAGTCAACATTGTATAGAAGGTAACTGATGATGATATTAACAGCAATGAAAAACTTCTACGATGGTCCGAGAGGAGATTTGAGAGCAAAGTTTTGGAGAAAATCTCAGAAGACATTGCAACAAAATAGGTTGAGATTTCTACACTTGTAGAAATTTTGGAGAAAGTTACAGAAAATGTTTATTCTTTGTATAGGGAATTATGTGATGTTGAATTCTTCACAAAGGATAATCTACAGCTTGTTGAGAAGTTACAGTTAGATTAGAGATCAACTAGCAATACTTTGGGTAAGGATACTACTTCTAGTTCTTTACATCTTACTAAGTTGATCAATGCACAATGGAGAATAGCCAAGATTATGGTTGAAGATGGTTGAATAAGGGCACAATTGATAACTATTCGTTGCCTCACGTGGAGGTAATATAGAAGGAACTTTCAATTGTAAAGGAGTTATCACAGAGAAATCCAAATCTCTCAACTACAAAAATTTTAGTGAGTCTAGCTGCTGAGCTAGAAATAAAATTGGAAGTTATGAAGATTGCTAAGGAAAGTTAGCATGCTACATTTGAATCCTCCCTGTAGCTTCACAAACAATTTTTGGATAAGTACAACTTAACCCCATCAGCAATCAGTGACAAAAACAAGGGGGAAATTGGTAAGGAAGTTGGAAAGGATACAGTATGATACATCAGTACAGAACAGGCACACTTGTATATATTTTTTGAAGGCATGTAAACTTTTTGTATGAAAAATTTCAAGTATATTCCTAGGGGGAGTACTTAGTATACTTAGGAAACATTTTGATGGAATGAACAGAAGTAATGATAAGTGTGTTTTTGCCACTAATATCAAAGGGGGAGATTGTTAATCTCTAAGTTCTGTTGATGATTAGTGACCAACACTTAGTCATTCACTTAGGCTGTTTTAGTTGGCTATCATTGTGGCCGAGCTAAAACTATGCAAGGCTGAGAAACATTGCTGAGCAGTATTCAGGTTGCCGAGTAGTATCATGCCAAGCCGAGTAGCATACTCAGTGTCGAGTAGAATAGTTTTTGTATACATGTCTGGACTAATTCAAACTTTGAGGATAAGTGATCTGGCTGACTTATATAAGATTTTTGGGCCGACTTATGTATGCATTTAATATTCTTCTATGGAGTTAGTTATGCATTTAATTGTTTTATCCTATGCATGATCTATTGTAATCATTAATTGTAATACCTTCATGGTATAGGTATTAGATCTTGATTGTTGATCTAGGTCTCGCTATCAGACTTGAACAGATATATTAGATTGCTTCCAAACACTATTTTGTGTGTGTAGTAAGAGAGCAAATGAAGTGTATGTGGTGACTGCATTTTTGAAGTGAAATGCACAGAGGGTTATTTTGTTAAGAAGAAGAGATCAAGCAGAGTGACAACATAGTGAACAACAAAGTAAAGTTATATCAGGTTGTGAGATCATAGAAGGTACTAGAAAGAGGAGATCCATCATCAACATCTGAGTGTATAATGAAGGATCAATACTTGAGACATTCTAATCATTGTATCAAGTGAAAATATCTTCACAGAGTGGTTCTAGCAGACCTTTCTAAATCTCCTAATAGAGTGCTTACTTTATTTTAAGTTAAAATCCTTTCGCAGGGTAGATTGTAATGATCTTTAGCTCTTTACTGGGCAGACCTTTAACAGGGTAGATTGCATTTTGTAATCAACTTTTGTAGCCCTAATAGGCACACTTTAGTACTGTAGTAGTGGAGAATTTTGTGGGTGTCATCCCCACCCCAGTTTTACCTATTTGGTTTTCTGGGTTACCAAGTTCTTGTGTTATGAGTTTTTTATTTCATTGTGTGGATGCTATCTGATATTACATTAGATTCATATATGTATGAATGTGGATCAGTTTATTTTAAGTGTTTAATTTTGAAGATCTAATTCACCCCCCTCTCAGTATCCTACTTTCTCATTATTGTATTTCCAACAAAATAGAAATAGGAGTTGGTATCTCCTTTTCTTTTAGTTGTTCCACATCATAATCCTTGGGTAATTTTACACCAGTGGATGCTAAATGGAGGAAGTATTTCTCTTTATCCTTGTCAATTATCCTTTCCAGTATCTTGGGGAACCTCAAGATCTCTTTGAGTTTATCATACTCATCTTCAAGGATGTCCTCCTCACTGTTTGATCCAAATGGAGGACGTTCAAATGTGGGTTCTTCTTTTTCATCAGTATCTTTGTGCTCCTGGCTTTTTCTATTGTCGTATTCTTCAAAAGCTGCACTCCATTCGCGAGTGTTTCTATCCATTTGTGGAGAGTATAGATCGAGTGGGGAACTATGAGATATTTCTCCCTAAAAGTGTAGTGATTTAGGAGGCACTTTCAATCCTTTAGATGTGTTCTTGTTTCATCTTGTGTTAACCATGAGGTTGTACCTCAACTTTGTCAAAGTTTCCCGAGAGGGTTAGGCAGTATCTCGAATTGTTCAAGTGAGTGTATCTAGGTGAAAGTATCGTTTGATTTTTGGTCGAAGTAAATGATTCCAAAATTAGAGGGTTAGAATACCCTGATAGTGAGGTGGGAACCAAGTTGTTGTAAGAAGCAGATAGACCACACATATTGAGACGAATATCAAAAATTTGACTGTACATGCAAGGTAGACATTTGAAAAAGTGTTTTGACACAGTGACATGGAGAACATAAAAGACAACTGGGGTAGACTAAAGAGCCAAATGGTATCCAAATCTATTGAGTTTTCTTCAGAAGCTATTCTACAAGTCTCCACTATCCTAGATGCAAGCTCCCAGATGTCATCCTAGAAATACATGATGCAAGCTACTGATAACCCAAGATGCTAGTTGGAATCCTAGATGCAATGATGTGTTAACTAGATGTGATCCAGGATATGAGATGCAAGCCAATAGACCAAAAACAATCTAGGAAATCCTGGATGAGATTTTTTGATGTCTCTATTAGATTTGACCAATTTTGAAATTTTTTTCTTGGAAGTGCGTGAAGTTCATCTGATTGTAGTTTTGCATTCTGAGACTTGTCAGTGAATGAAAACACGTGTAGACACAGGATTGAAATTTGTTTCTTGTTTTTAAAACATTATATTTTTAGTGATCTTTCAGTTATGACAAGCATTATTGCATTGTTAAAGGGTGAAAGAGACACACATCTTATCCCTATTTTCTAGGTGGAGGATGAAAATCCTTGCTTGTTGACTTAGGTACACACTCAAATACTAATTAGAATATAGCTATCACCAAGCACACAATGGCTCTAGTCATGATGTTGTATTAGCCAACTCCAAACACAAGTGAGGGCATGATATGACGAGTGTCTTGGGGAAATTACTTTTTGCCTTGCACAAGGATTATCACCCTTTCTGGGGTGAATCAAGAATTCTTTGAGTTTAAATGTTGTCTATGATTGGGCAATATATTTGAAACTATCCCCCATAGAACTACACAAGGAAAAATTGAGGCATATAGCCCTATGAGTACTTAAGTATATGTAGTCTCGCAAGCAATATTCAATCGGCCCTACTCTACACATACCCAAGCACGTTCAAGGAATGATGTCAAAATTCCATGAACAAAACTGGCTCTGTCTTCTGAGGCTTTTGCCTATGAGGAAGCAATTATTTATAGTGAGTTGGAAGGGTTGGCGTACAACCTGTCCTCACTTGCATCATTTTTGAGAGATTTTTTCCTCAACTAGTAGGCCCTCTACTATTAAATAAGTGTATTGGAAAGTGTAGGATGTCTAGATTTTTTATTCCTCTAAAGAAGAAGAGCATACTATCCTAATCCATGCCATTTTATCCTTAAACAGATTCAAGCAAATAGTTCATTCCCTCAAGCAATGTTGTGCTCGATTTAAGACGTACCTATTTAATGGAAAATAGAATGCTTGAAAGTAAAGTTTGTGTTGTTCAATTATCCACAATTTTAGATGAGTATCTTGTTTAGTTTCTGATCCCCAAAATTTAGACAATGAGATTGTTCATTTAGCCCACAAATTTAGTGCTTTGAGTTGTTCAATTTCTGTTTCCAAAAGAAATTATACGATTGAACTTGTTCATTTATCCCACAAATTTAGTGCTTTGAGTTGTTCATTTACTGATCCAAAAAAAATTTAGTTATGTTTGCTTGGTTTAGTAATCTCCAAATTCCTTTTAACTCGTAAACAGATTTGTGATTTTCTAATTTTCCTTAAAAGGAAAAAAACATAGTCCTCTAGTCAGTTTAGTAGAAGATTAGAAAATGTTTTTAGTGTAAAAAGCACGTAAATAGAGGTCAAGATGGGGGTTGGGAAACCTGAAAAACCACATTAGTATTCTTTGTTCAACTCCCATGAAAAACCCTTGATAGAAACCTGCAAACACTAGTTAGGCTATTTTTAAAAGACAAAAACCAAAGTGATCAAACTATTAGAAGTTAGGCAATGAAGTACGCAAGATTTTTAACCAGATGCAATCCTAAAACACAAGATGCGAAACCGTATACCGGATGTGATCCCTTGTCACAAGATGTGACTAAATGTTCCCCAGATGTGATTCTAAACCAAAAATGATTTGGGAAATCTCAGATGTGAGCGTCATTTTCTATGGTGCGAGGGCATATCCTGGATGTGAGCCAAAATGACCAGATGCAATTCTGGACCTAAAAATTGGGAGGAAAGATTAGTGAAAATGAGGTAAAAAATGAGGCAAATATCAAATTGAGCCTCATGGTGGGTGCCATAAATGTGTGTCTGATTTTTGTACCTATTACCTATGACTGAACACTTCAATAGGTCATTGCATTAGTGAAAAACATAGTAAGATGAGCATATAAAGCACTAAAATTGACCTATTGCTTTCTAACTAAGAAGAGTATGATAAGAAACATAACAACCCTCAGATTATGCTACTATCAGTGACATATATGACTTATCATGATATATTTGAGTTAAACACAAACTATTTAATCATTTGTATGCATTCTAGCTCTAAAAAGAATGAAAATAACAATGCATAAACATGAAATCTGAAATATGATATGAATCTATATTTATTCTAACAGCATAACAATGCATTTGATTCTAAAATTATGGGATTATTTGTGCTCAAAAACACCTTCTATTTATAGAAGAATGAGGCGAGAGAGAGGGGGGACAAGGTGCATTAATGGAGTTGAAAAACTCATCAATGAAGTGTAAGAGGCATTAATGCCTTCGGCATTAATGAGACATGGTGGAGACATCGGTTTAAGGAATCTCCATTAATGTGACATTAATGAGATCCTTAAAGAAGCATGGGAAGGGTGTAAGGTAAGCTTGAGAAGGTGGACTTGAGGAAAGGAATCTTGAGATTTCTTGACTTTCTCAAGTGGGTTGAGTCCTTAATCATTCCTTAATGGAATGTGACAACATTAGGAGGTGGGTTGGGATAGAATTAGGATTAGAATTAGATTTAGCAAGGGTGAATGTGTTGGGATAGGTTTGAACCCAGAGTTAAAGTGGTCGAAGTGGGTTAGGTTAGGGGTTTAGGGGAATATTATTGAAATGAATAAAACTTATTTAATTGATTCAAAAATAGGGTTATTAATTATTTAAACATTTAATTGCTTTTTAATAATCAATAGGACTATATCCAATTTAATTAAATTGATTAGGCTAGGGGAATGGGTTCATTTTCAAGTGAGCAATTGATTTAGGACTTTATTTAATTCCTTGCAAATTAATCATTTTAGCCATGTATTTTATTTTTTTTTAGTTTGGCTAAAATTAATTAATTTAGTGATTTGATCACTTTAGGAGATTAAATTGATTTCAAAAGAATTATGCCAAGCAGTAACAGGGTCATTTTGAACATAATTGGAGGTATGATCACACTTAGGGAAAATAGGGTTTATATTCAGAGCATACCAAATCTAGGTGGTTACAAAAGGCACATGCACTAAACATTTTGCAAGGAAATATGAAAGAAGTAGATATTGAGAGTAGAAAAATATGGAATAAATTGCGGAACCCACTGAAGGAAATCAGAGATACCGAAGAAGAAATAGACATTGCATCCATAGTCGATACTAAGGGAGATTGACCGTACCCAGAACCAATAGATGTTGATGATGTAGATTTTGACAATGTATTGGATGGAATTCCTCAACTATTGACTAACATGAGTCACCCAGAGATCACATTAAATGACACCATTGAAGGTAATCCTGATGATAAAGCTAAGGAAGATGAGATAGTCAGAGCAACCGAGACCCTAAATGAACAAGACACAACAAAGTTCACCTGAGTAAATTTACCATGCCAACTACCTATTTTAGTACAAGCCATTGAAATAGAGAGTGAAGCACAGAAGAAGACACTCGAGAAAGTTACAGATACATTTGAAGAAAAGGGTGATCAGCAAGGTACACAGACCAAGCATAGTGGTGGAACAACAAAAGGTGATCCACCAAAAGACACCACTGATGCAGAAAAAAAAGGTGAAGGTAATATAGACAAAGAAAATAATACATTAGATACTTCTACTATCGATACCAAGTTAGTTACTGAAGCACCTCACCAAGTCATCACACCAAGTACCGAGCCAGCAAATCCTGAACCTGAGAACAAGGCTCAATTAGCATTAACTTTATCTCCTTCATCATGTCCAAGGAAAGAAAAAGAAGAAGAAGAAAGGAAACAAGAAAGAAGTTACTTTAGGTGAAATTATAGAGACTCCATCATGGGATCCAAGAACTCTTGATCCAGAAACATTGAAGAAATATGGTGAATTATGCACTAGGAAAGAAACACATGAAAAATTAAGGCAAGAACAAAAAAATGCACAAGTTTTAGAGGCCACCTAGGAGATCCTACAACAAGTTGTTCCTAACTTAGCTATCAATGAAATGAACCCCATCATTGATCGAATTGCACTGCTCACTGAGGCCATTAACAAACCTGACATTGATGTTGAGTATAAATTGGAGGAAAGAGCTGAGAAGAAGATACAATAGAAGGTCACAAAGAAGATCAGCCAGGTAGTGGTAGTACACAAGGTAACTCTGTCTGAATTTTTGAATGGAATAGAAACAGTAATATCTGAAGCCATTAAAATTCTACAATAGTTATGCATGTTAGATCACTTCACTACTAAGATTAGTGAAAAGATAAAGAAAATAGATCAAGATATAAAGGATAGTGAAAATAGCCTTAAACTGAGAAACATGCATTGCAGATGCATTACAACAAATTTCTCCAAACCAAGCGATTGAGACTAGACTTAAAGAAAGAAGAAGAGAAAATCAAAGAACAAGTAACGGAAGTACATGCAACATCACTACCATATTTGGTAATGATACAAAAACATGTGACATTGGAAAAGAACCTAATTGCCACCCCAGAATTGTCAATGATAGACAAAATATATGATATGCATGCTCAAATCAACTTAGAACAATTAACCCTTGAGAAGTTAAAAGAGGAATGAGATAAGCTATTGGAAACTCTTAAGATTGCCCATCCTAACATTTTTGAAAATTGTAAGTTATACTCCTTTTGTCATTATTTTCAAAAAAGGAGGAAATATATGTACATAAGTATAGTAAAGGGGAATACTATAATCAGGATGAGTTCATATACATATGCTGAACATGTACAAAGGGGGATTCACTATGTATAATATTATGAAAATTAATAAGTTTTTGATTTTAATGCCAATGGGGGAGAAGGTTACTCCAATTGAACATTGAAGCTGTCATTGGTATTCAAGAACTCAACATGGACAATTGGTTAAAAAGTTACAAATAGAATAGTTATTATATTTACCGAAGTGCAGAGTTAATTGAGAGCACTGATCACAACCAGAGTTAACCGAGTATAGTGATACCCGAGTTGACAAACTTTACCAAGTAGTAGACAACACCGAGCTAAAAAATATAACCAAACATCAGTATAACTAAGTGTAGACGTCCAAAATATTAATATTAATATTAATATTAATTTCCCTCTTATTCAGCTAACTATTTAATTTAATCAATTAAATAGTTTCATTCTTGGTATTTATCAATAATCTAAATACTATCCTAATGTATTTTATTTAAATAAATTTTCCTCACAAAATCCCCCTTTTAATAAATTTATATTTATTGAAAAATCCTCCATATCCCTAATTTTTATAAGCTATGATTTATTCAAATCTAATTTGAATTATAATCTAAACCCTACCTAGAGACCTATTGATCCAATCTAGAAGTCTATCCTAAGCCTACCCTATTCCTACTCTACACCCATCACCTCATTCTCTAAGCATAGTTCCCCACCTAATTATCCTCTGATCATACTTAAAAAGGTGATCCCTAACCCTTTTAATGCTAATAGAATCATCACACATGTGTGAAAATTCTCTCCAAAATGGTCACCCATTCCTCTTAATTACTCTTACATATGTGTCCCCCACTTGAAAATCTTGAGCCACTCAAACATTTAATGCTATGTTTGACTCCAAAATGGCCATCCATTCCAAGCCCATGTGTCACTTATGTGGCTCTTATGTGGATTCCACATAGGTGCCACCTCATTCAAGCCCTTCTCTTCTCTCCCAAAAATCTATAAATAGAGGCCTTCTCCTCTTGTATTTGCATCTCTTATTTTGCATTGTTATTATGCTATTTTAGTTTTAGAAGCTCATTTCTAGTTTTCATGCTCTTTATGATTCGATCACTTAGAAGTTACATGCTAGGATAATTTTTAATTAATCATAGTTTCTTTCATTGTCTTTCATATCAATTTCAGAATTTATAATATCATATTTGAGAAGAATTTGAGACTAGTTCTTCATACTAGCTCCTGAATCTCTTCTTTTCATCCAATCTTCCATTCATATTTGCATTGCATTTGGGATCCACTCCATTTTTTTTTGAGAGAGAACACTCACATCCAATCTAAATGAGAAAATCAAACAAGTAATATAGGTTGCAATAACTTGTTTTAGCTCAATCTAATGTTATGAAGATTTGTTGTTGGTTCTTTCTTATTTCATGATTTATATGTGCTAATCCACTAACATTTCATGTTTAAGCTTGCCCCCAATAGGTTCAAGATTTCCTTGTACACATTCTAACATGCCCGGTGGGACCCATCTCGCTAAAGTCCTAAATTTCTTGTCTTTTTCTCTCATTTTTTCCAAACTCACGGATCAGTGTCTCCAATTTACACAGAGGCATCTGCACAAATGCTGGTTCTTCTTGAACCGTCATATGACATCTGCACTAAACCAACGTTTGTGCAACTAGAATCGAAGTCTCCATTTTGTATTGTTTTGCTTCAGATTAACAAACCTAACATTTCATTTGTCAAGTTCTATTGTGTTTCCTACTGCTTTTTGGTATTTAAATATTTTGCTTTTTAGCAGAAATCAATTTTACAAGTCGTTATAATGTCAAAATTTCATTAAAGGGAACTAATTCTTGATAAATCATTAAAGAACATCAGCTTTCAAGGGTTGAGTGATCTCAACATAGGTTTCTGATCGATTTGAGAGCTAAGAGAGAAAGAATAATAACTATTTTTGTTGTATTTGCTATGTTTTTGGCCTTGCAGGTACAACAACAGCTGCACAAACGCTGGTTCATGTATCGGCATCTGTGCAAATGCCGGTTCAAAGAAATAACCGATCGGTGTCTTCTTTTGACAAGATCAACATGTGCATGTGTATAGAATTGTTTGGTTCTATGTGTTTTCTGGCATATTTTCTATTTCTGTCATTTTTGGGGTGTTAATGTTCGTAGCTTCAGTCGTATGATCATTAGAATATATATAATACATGTTGATTAATAATAATATATTATATATGTTATATTATTATTAATCATATCAAAATTTAATATTCAATATTAAATTATTATATTATTCTAAATTAATAATTGATTGATGAAA
>MU225599.1:403655-425405 GCA_018584345.1 Thuja plicata | reverse complement strand
TATAAGTGTTGACATTGGATTGATTTATCCTCCCTAGCTAAGAGGGAGTGTTGATGTTTTGTATAGCTATAGTGAGGGTCATAAGTGTTGACACAGGAGACCACTACACATTCTGTTTGATCATCCTTCCTAGCTAAGAGATAGTATTAATGTTCATAGCTTCAGTCATATGATCATTATAATATATATAATACATGTTGATTAATAATAATATATTATATATGTTATATTATTATTAATCATATCAAAATTTAATATTCAATATTAAATTATTATATTATTCTAAATTAATAATTGATTGATGAAACATTATACGATTGATTAAATTATGATTAATAGGAAGAGGCATGTCATTTCTTATAAATAATAATGAATAGACATGTCCCATGAAGGGATATGTCTCTCCTAGCCTTAGTCCTAATATAAATGAAAGAGAGATTGTTGCATTTGGAAAACACATACAAAATAGAGTACTATTACATTTGCAGCTATCCTAAAACTTAACAGGGGGTAAAACACAAAATCGATGTCTACACCCTGAACTAGTGTCTACGCTCTGTCAGACTTTTATTTGTCATATTCTAACATTTTTTTGAGTGGTTTTTTGGTTACGATGCTTGTCAAAGGCTAAATTTATGAACCTACTAACTAGTTGTGTTGCAGCACCGCTTGCCAAAGACATAAATTCAAAAGATTACTCATATTTCTCTTAGGCACCTAGACTAATTAGAGAGATATTTTTTATTTAATTCAAAGCAAGTGTTATGGGATTATTCTCTCTTCCCTTTTGGGAAGATCAAAAACCTAGATGCATTTTCTTTGTGTTAAACAATTAAAACTTTGGGAATAAACTAAGCTTGTCTTGCATGTTTGTGGAGAAAATGATACTGGATAGGAGAGTAGGCTCTTCTCCCCTTGTGGGAAAATCAGAAATCCAGACTCCTTTTTGTCGCCAATCCAATTTATTTTCAATTTAATCCTTTAGATGGGTCTGCCGGTTGAGGGAAAAATTTCCCAGGAATGACCCACGTGAGAACGAGGTGTAAGCCACACCACTCCAACTCACGTTAATCAAATTTACTCTTTGGTGTTAAAGCTGTTAGGGATTTTTCTTGCAAGTACCTTTTAAAAAACTAGTATGAATGCTTTCTCTTGTATATTTCCAATGTATATTATGCAATAAAATCCTAACTGATGAGGATTGGATAAGATCTTCCTTATTTTTTGAGATCCACTGACTCGGGCAGGTATTACCTTTGAATGATTACTGATTGACAGTATCTTTTATAGTGGATCATGTCTTCTTACTAACTTGGTGAATACCTTTTACTATACCAATAAGTAGATAAATATGCAAATGACTATGAATAATCTGATACAGAGCTTAATAAGCCAAACTAGTATTTTGACAACAACAAATAGTAATGTAATAAGGATTCTCATCCTTCTTCCTTTTATAGTTCTATGAACTGAGGAGGGGAAGCCTATTTGATTCTCTCTTGAGGGAATCAACATACTTGAATTTTATACTCTGTGAATACAATTACTATGAATGTATGCTTTCTTATAAATGTAATGTAATTGAATGATTGTTCTTAAATATTTGGATGATGAACAATTACTTCCAAAACATAAACCAATGCCTGATCCTATGGGCTACAGAGTCAATCTTGAATGAAAATCCACAATTAGGTGACTAATGAAAATAATTGCAACCTAGACATAATTCAATACAAACTATCCATTAACTCCTATATCTTTGTTCATCAGATCTTAAACATCAATATTCAGCTTCCTAGAATCATATGAAATAATTATTCCTTCCTTGAAGGAACTCACAAATGATTTCACAACTACCTTGCAGTTGATGTATCTAGATGCCTTACAAATAAACACATAAAATCTTGAATAGAAATAAAAGAGACAACACAAGATATAAAATAGAGATTTCAATGTATTTTATTAATGTCTAACTGCTTCAAAATACATTCAATATACAAAAAGTACAGAGGCTCAGACAAAATTATAGTAGTCTGCCTTGTAATTATATTCCATCCTCTTTCAAAATGATACAATATGCTCTATTTATAGGCTTAAACCATCTTGGAATCCTTAATAATTAAGCATGCTACAAGCTTCGGATAGTTCTAATACCTAACCCTAAAATCTATAAAGGACAAAAGACAGGAAAGAACCAAGCGGTAGATGGAAAAACATGAAGAATAAGATCTGATTTGTTCTTTGTCATCTTGTGATCTTTCACGACTTTGTTTGTATATGTTCAGGGTAGCAGTCTGATATTTTCAATGAGACCTAGTGACCACCATTACAGGCTAATTTACACTAGTCTTGATGATAGCTAACCTCCTTGTGTGCAAAGAGTAGGTGCCATGTGTCCTCCTATTCTTCATCCATAATGTCCAAGTCAATAGTGACAATATTTTTATTCTTGGCTTTGTTAATATATTCAATGTTGTAACATCTTCCTCCTTTGGTCATTCAAAGCTCTGTATGTTTTCCAACTGGGTCTTCTTTCTCTTTCACCTGGAATCTGTAATGCTCTTGACATCTGTGATAAACTTGTTGAAATATGTTTCTACTTTAAATGCTTCATCTAAAATCTTATTATATCTTTCCATATCCAATTCTCCTTTGTTAGAAACATATACCTATTTTCTAGGTGGCACAGTGTTAAATTTTGAGCCCCATACCCTTAGTGGCTTGATCTGGTTGTCTTATGATATGATTGGAGGCACAAATCTATTATAACTAGGCCCAAACATGTTTAACCTTACCTCAATCTTATTAGCCTTGCCTTTGAAAAAGGACAAGGTTTCTCCTATCTGTTCTATTTCAACCCCAACCTGGGTTACCACCTCTGGTGGGTCTGATCTATGTGGTTGCAAAAATGCCAAACTTTCAAACAATCCTATTCTCCCTGACCATGTTGCATAATATGGGTTCAAAATTTGGACAAAATTGTTAATTTCTACTTGCAGCCTGGAAATTTTCCATAGGCTCCATAAACTATATCAATTTTATCCTTATTATATTAATCCTATGCTACAAAACTTTAGTTAGTGCACCCAAAACAACATTATTGTGCTCACCAGTCCCCTGCCCTATTTCTATTGTAGTATGATCTGTTTCCTTTGTTTGGATCTTTGAATCCTTTCCCTCTTTGTGCTCTACAGGGGCAACTTCAGGCATATCAAGAAGTTGTTGTATTAATTCTTCTATTATTTTCTCTTGTTCTTTAATCTTTATTAGACCTAATGCCCTATCCTTGACTATGTCAGTAGTTTCACTTGTCAATTTCTTAAATCTCTCAGACAATTGGGCAGCCTTGGCTTCATTTAACTATGCAAAATGGGTGAGCAGTTGGGAAATATCCAAGTCTCATGTATTCTAGAAAGAACAGATGATCTTTTCCCCCTCCAATTTTTCTTGTATATTTAACAGGGATGGCTTCTGATCCTTTGGAGCTAAGCTCCACATTGATAAGGCCTAGGATTTTGGATTGTATCCAAATCCTCTGATCATCTCTCCAACCTGTATTTCTGATGACAACTTGACATCAGGTTGCTTTCTTATTTGGTCTATTATGAAAGAAGAGGCTAATCCCATCCTTCTACCAATAACATCCCACTGGATTTTACCAGTTGCCTTGCTTCCTCTGGTGTGATTTCCTCTAAATAAGGATCATAATCTTGCAATACTTATAAGGCCTCACTGGTCACCGGATCTGCACCTGCCAATTGAAACTATGCACCTACTTGCTTTTGTTTGTTCCATATGAGGAACTATTTAAACTCTTCAATTTTAATAAAATTATCATCTTTTAGGAATTTCTCTTGATGCAGCAATCTCTCATCAGTGCATGTCATAAGAGGTAATTCTATCTCATCTTCATCATCTTTTTGCAGCTTCTTCCCTTCTCTTATCTGCTTCCTTAGCTGATGGTCATAAGCTATATCACCAGTGATAATAGCACCAATTCTATGCTTTTTCTTCTCCTTTATCTGTGATGTCTCCCCTACTTCTATTCTTTGTTTCTTTGGTGGGGGCTCATTAGTGACCTCAATCTCGGGGGCCTTGATGCAGAGGGTTTGGTACTCTAGTGTTTTCTTCAGCCAAAATACTTCTTTCTCTATCCTAACCATCCAATGGTTGCTTCTTTTTTGATTCTCCTCCAATTAGGATCTCCATGACCCTCACTATCAACTTCTCCTCCAAGGTATAGTTGATCTTTGGAAGATTCCAAAGTTTCTTGGCTTAACTAGTCCAACTAGTTCCCCAAATGCCTAGTCTTCTTTACTAGATTTCCTCCTAGAATTCCAAACCCCTGCTTAGGATATTCACTTACATTCATTTAGACTCTTATCTATCTTCTTGGTCCATCAAAGGTCATTTGAAACCCTTTCCCACACTTCTAGATACATTACCAATCTAATTGGTCTTAATTTCACTAGGAGGCCTAATTGCCTAATTCCTAGTAGGTCTAAATTCACTATTTTTGGCCTATTGCTCCCAAATTCTTCAAATGAATCCATAAAGAGCCTTGAAAATATTCAAGGTATCTATGAACACTATCAAAATCCAAAGTACTAACTTTTTGATGCATCCATAACCCTAGTCTCCACTAGGCCCTAGTTTTTAGCCTATTATTTAGGCCTCTGGACCAGTCAACACAAACAATTATCAAATCGGTCTCCAAACTTTGAGTCACCTCCTTCCATCTTTGAATCCTTTTAGGAGACTATCTAGGGAATCTAAAAATTCCACTAAGTGTTTTCCCAAAGTTCATGGGTGCTCGAACCAAATCCTTCTTCACCCTGTCCTAGCTCACATGTATTCAACAGTCAGCCATAGGGCTTCCCATTTGGTCTAGGAAATCCATTGAACCTAAAAAAAATGGAAAAAAAAAACCTAGCTATAGAATCTAACCCTACTTCTATTGGAATGAATTTAGAATAACTGAGAGGGGGGGGTGAATCAGTTATCCTCAGGTCTAGATGTGCCCATTTATACTTTATACTAATTTGAACAACTCAAATCTTCTCGGAAGCAATAACATAAAATAACAACATACATATGTATTTTACTATTCAGATGTAATCATCTTTGTAGAAACAGATGTAATCATCTTTGTAGAAACTTAACAGTAAAATACAACATACATAATCACACAAGTTAACACCAGTATTTAATGTGGAAACCCAACATGGGAAAAATGACCAATAACATGCTATAAAATTTTCACTCTTCTGAAGTGAGCTCTGTTAGGAGCCAACCCTATTAAAGGTTAAAAAACACATTGCTATATGTGACCTAGTTAAAGGATTTAATCACCCTGTCAAGAGTGGACTTGGTAGAGGACTTAGAACATTCCACCTGAATGTCAGCTTGCTAAAAGGATTTATACAATGATTGTTAGGTCAAACTGGTTAAAGGATTTTGAGTGATACAATGGTTAGAAAGTAATCAACATGTGTGATTTGATACACACAACTTACTTTGCAAATCCATATCCTATTCAACTCTAACGCTAATTCACTGAGTGGCCTCTATCTTCATTTCAATCTTCAGATCTGCTTGGAAATCTGTGAAGCAATCACTTATGCAACTCTCTGCTTCTCTACTCAGCCTTCTCTGCTTAGATCATGCCAATCGGTAAATTAACTATGCAATCCTCTTGCATACTCTACATGCATCATGAATAACCTCTTTAGGTTATCATATACCTTGTCATCTAGGTCAGATAAATATTTTTCTGCTTAATCAAGATTGATGATCTTAGGTTAGGTCAGATCCAATGGATCTTTCCATCTTTACATTTAATTTATTTCTTCAAAGCAATTACTAATTAAATCTTTGATCCATGCATTAATTATGATTACCTGTGACTTTATATAGTGTGGATCAATCATTCTTATCTTTACTTAACTTTACATATCCCAATAAAATCAATTAAGTCGGCCAGAGATCTCAAATCTCAACAATTACCAAAATACTGTCGCTCGGCCAACACTGTGTTCTTCCATAATTTACTGACCCTCAGTCACCACTATTTTCCTTAGAAATTTACTAGCACTCGATCATCACTGACTTCGCTTGACATACACTATTTTTAGTAAACTAACATCAAAAGATAATCAACACATTACTTTGCCAATGTACCAACTGATCAAGTACCCTTCTGATTTCCCATAACTCCACCATTTCACTAGGTCTTCTTGTTAAATATCCTTCATCAATCAGTAGATATGGTATTCAAATAGATAGCAAGTCTTACCAATTAAGGTTTGACATCAATGAAAAAACAATAATTGTTTCCATTGTAGCTTTCCAACAATCTCCCTCTTTAAAATTGATGGCAACACTAAACAATAAAACAATAATTTTTGAACCATAGTTACCATACAATCCAAAAATTCTTCATGTGTTTCTTGATATGATAAAATCTTCATTAATGTCTTTAGTTTCATTCTGATTCTCATCTCCCTCTATGTCTGTGATCACACTAAAATCTATCTATTTTTGTTCATCTATAGACTCTCTCTTTCATTAATCTTTCCTTCTTTGACAACAATCTCTTTCTCAGTAATCTCTTCCTTTTTCTCAGTAAACTTCTCCCTCTATCTTTCTTAGTGTATTTCTTATTTTTCATTAAATTTCTCCCTCTTTGACAACAATACCAAAGACGTTGACATCTTCATCATGCAAATTCTTCTGTTCAAAAATCTGTATCATGATGTTCCTGTCATCTTGTTTATGAATGATCATCTTTACTATTCAAGTCTATCTTTCACAACTTTTAGGCAACATCCTAAAGTGTGACTACCTATGCATCAATGTGTAAAATATTTTGAGTATAACATTTGATGCAACAGTACCAGTCTGAATGAATTATCCTCAGTTAGGGGAATCATCCCTAATTTACCTCGCAGATACTCATGAGCATCCTTGGGTAGTGCCTTTGTAAATATGTCCGCTAACTATTCTTTAGTATTCACATATTCTAGTCTCACTTCCTTTTTCTAAACCAGCTATATGGTTTTTCTTAGAGTGCATTACAGGGTTCTTAGAAATATTAATGGCACTCATGTTATCACAATATATGACAACTAGTTCTATGATCTCTTCTTTCATACCTTTCAGTAGTATCTTCAACCACACAATATTTGAACAATTGACTCTTGCTGCAACATACTCAACTTCAGCTATAGATTGTGAGGTGCAATTTTCTTTCTTTCTTGTCCATGAAAATAATCTTTTTCCTAAAAGAAATGCTCCCCCTATGGTGCTTTTCTTGACATCCACATTTCTAGCCCATTCAAATTCAGTATAAACTCTAAGTTCAAACTTGTCATTTCTTTTGTAATACATACCATATTCATTTGTTCCCTTCAAATATCTCAAAATTCTTTTTACCACCATCATATGTGTTTCTTTGGGATTGGCAAAAAATCTTGCAACAATACCAACAGCCAGTGCAATGTCAGGTCTACTGTGTACAACATATTGCATCTTTCCAATCATTAATCTGTAAAGGTTTTGATTCACTTCTTTTGTATCATCATTCTTTGTTAACTTCTGTCCAGTACCCATGGGTGTGCTCACTGGTTTTGAATCTTCCAATCCAAAAATTTTTAGTATCTCCTTGACATATTTTGATTGAGTAATATAGATACCATTCTTCATCTGATATATTTGTAAGCCAAATTTTTTTTTATCTCCCCAAACATAAACATTTCAAATTCAGTTTGCATCTCTTTTGCAAATGCTTGGCATAACACATCTTGTCCACTAAATATAATCTCATCAACAAAAAACTCAGCCAATAAAGTACCTTTACATTGCTCTATCTTTAAATACAGATTGTTGTTGTCATTGGTTTCTGCAAATCCAATCTTTATCAAGTAATTTTTCAATCTCTAATACCATGCTCTTGGTGCTTGCTTCAATCCATATAGTGCTTTGTGTAATCTGCAAACCATATTCCTCTTATTTGGGTCTACAAATCCATCAGCTTGTTCAATGTAAACTTCTTCTTCTAATATCCCATTTAGGAATGTTGACTTCACATCCATCTGATAAACTTAAAAACCTTTTTAGGTTGCATATGAAAGTAATGTTCTTACTCCTTCTAATCTTGCAACTGGGGTGAATGTTTCTCCATAATCAATTCCTTCCTCTTGTGCACAACCTTTGCATACTAGTCTAGCTTTGTTTCTGGTTACCTCTCCATGTTCATTCAGCTTATTCCTAAATACCCACTTAGTACCAATTAAATTTTTATCATTTGGCCTAGGTACAAGTGTCTAGGTCTTATTATTCTCAACCTGTTTGATTTCTTCATTCATGGCTTGTATCCAGTCTTCATTGTCTAAAGCATCTTTTACTATTTTAGGCTCAAAATCACATAACAAGCATGTACCGTCTCTCAACTTTCTTCTTGGCATGACTGTAGAATCCTTCGATCCTATGATTTGATCATGTTTGTGGTGCCTCCTAACATACTTTTCTAGAGTAGGTTCTCTTTATTCTTCTGGTTGATCATTCACGTTCAATTTAGGTTGATTTTGTGACTTGACATCTCCATCAGATACCTCAGCAATTACCTCATGTTTCTCGTCATCCTCATTCTGTGAATCGGCAGATGCTAGCTATTGATCGACAACCTCATTATTAGGTTTAGGTAATGTATTAGAATATTCCTCATCCATATAGATGAATGCTTTGTAACTCTCAGGTTCCTATGTTCTTTCATCTTCATTTCTTTCTGTATACTTATCAATTCTAACATTTGCACTTTCCACAATTTTGTTAGTGTTAGAGTTCAAACACTTATATGCTTTACTCTTAGTTGAATAACCAAGAAATATGCCTTCCTCACCTTTAGCATCAAGTTTTCCATTTCTGTTATCCTTCAGTATGAAACATTTGCTTCCAAAAACTTTGAAATATTTTACATTAGGTGCATATCCATACCAAAGCTTATAAGGTGTAGCAGTAGTACCTTTCTTTACTTGTACTCTATTCAAGGTATAGACTGCTGTACTTATAACTTCTCTCCAATATTTCTGTGCAATGTTTTTCTCCATCATTAATGTTCTGGCACAGTCCATAATAGATCTTTTTCTTCTCTTAGCAATACCATTCTTGGTGGTGTTCTATGTGCAGACATCTGTCTTTTTATTCCTCAGTCATTGCAGACCCTGTTAAACTCATTAGAAATAAACTCACCTCCTCTGTCAGATCTTAAACATTTTAGACTTTTACCTATCTCCTTTTCAAATTTTGCTAAGTACCACTTAAATAACTGGAATGCATCAGATTTTTCTTTAAGAAACATAATAGTCATCATTTTTGAGTAATCATCAACAAATAGAATGAAATATCTATCTCCATAGTAACTTTTCTCACCAATGGGACCACAAAGGTTAGTATGAAATAATTCCAGTAATTCCTCAGAAGTATGATTCTTTCTCTTGAAACTAGATTTAGTCATCTTTCCCAATTGACATTGCTTACACATTGCATTTTCAGGTTTCTTTAAGTTAGGTAGCCCTCTAACCTTTTTCAATTTGCTTATGCTTATCAATTTATCAAATTTTACATGACACAACCTTTTATGCCATAACCAAACATCATTATATTGTGCAAACAAGCATGTCTCATAAGCTAAATCCAGATAGAACAGGTTACCTTTTGTTTGCTCACCACTTCCAACTAGTTCTCCAGTAGCATCATAGATCTTTGCCTTCTTGTGATGGAATTCAACTTTGTAACCAAAAGTATTCAGATGTGCAACACTCAATAAATTATAATTAAGTTCATCAACCCAATATACATTGTCACATATGATCTTTTCAGTCAAGTTAATTAATCCTTTCCCTTTAACAAGACATGGTGCATCACTACCCAATTTAACATACCCATCATTACACTAATCTAGGGTCTCAAATTTATCTTTATCACTAGTCATGTGATGTGAACAACCACTGTCAATAATCCAATGGTCACCTTTGCTCTTATAAGAAATTAATGTAGTTTTCTCATCATTATCAGAATCATCTTTCATAGCAACATACACAACTTCTATATCATTTTCATCAAATTTGTTAGAATCATTGCTAGAAGCTTCTTTAGCTATATAGAAAGATTTCTTACCTTTGTCTTTGTAATCCTTATACTTTCTAAAGTCTCTATCATCCTTTCTGTCTTTGTACTTGCTATCTCTTCTTTCATCTTTGTCATTCTTATTAGGACATATAGCAGCAATATGACCAACTTTGTTACATGAAAAACAAATGATAGGAAGTTTACCTTTGAATTTTCCTTTTCCTCTAGATACTCTTCTTGCCATAAGAGCTTCAAGTTCTTCCAGATCATCATCAGTAGTGTCACTATCATTGTTCACACATTTCTTTCCTTTCTTTGATCTGTTAAGGACCAACTAGGATCTGAATGCAGATTCAATAGCTTATGGAGTATAGTTGTCAAAATTTGACATTTCAAATGCAGTAAGTCTGCCTACTAGACCTTCCAAAGTCAAATTATTATTAGGATTACATCTTAACTCTTGAATTGTAGAGAATCTAATAGCATAAATAGGAAGAAGTGTTCTCAGTACCTTTCTCATAATGGTTTTATCATCAATGGTTCTCTTAGCTCCTCTAATAGAATTTACAACTTCCTTTATCCTACTATAACATTGAACTATATTTTCTCCTTCTTGCATTTTTATTTCATCAAAATTACCTCTTAATCTTTCAAATTTGGCTCTCAGTACATTTGTATCACCTCCATAGATGGTTGCAAGGACATCCCACATTTGCTTTGCAGTTGTACAATTCTTTATGTCTTCAAACTCATGATAGTTTAGTGATGATGCAATCTCTAGCATTGCTTGATTGTGCTCTTGCTTTTCTCTTAACTGTGTAGCTGTGGAAGGTGCAGTGGAGGCTACATAATCATGTTCAACATAGTGTTAAGAACCATTACCAATACCATCCTAATGCAATTTCATCAAACTCTACCATGCAGGGAAATTCTCTTTGTTCAACTTCAGTACCTCCTTTTTATACATCTTGATCTTTTGCTCCAAGTATCTTCAAACTGTTTTCAAGAGACCAAAGCTCTGATACCAATTGTTAGAATGAATTTAGAATAACTAAGAGGGGGGTGAATTATTTATCCTTGGGTCTAGATGTGTCCATTTATAAGTTATACCAATTTGAACAACTCAAATGTGCTTGGTAGCAATAACATAAAATAACAACATACATATGCAGTTTACTATTTAGATGTAATCAGCTTTGCAGAAACTTAACAGTAAAACACAACATACATAATCACACAATTTAACACCAGTATTTAACGTGGAAACCCAATATGGGAAAAACCACCAATAACATGCTATCAACTTTTCACTCTTCTAAAGTGAGCTCTGTTAGGAGTCAACCCTGTTACAGGTTACAAAACACATTGCTAAATGTGACTTGGTTAAAGGTTTTAATCACCTTGTCAAGAGTGGCCTTGTTAGAGGACTTAGAACATTCCACCTGAATATCACTTTGCTAAAAGGATTTATACAATGAATGTTAGGTCAACCTGGTTAAAGGATTTTGACTAATACAATAGATAGAAAGTAATCAACAGGTGTGATCTGATACATACAACTTACTTTGCAAATCTAGATCCAATTCAGCTCTAATGCTAATTCATTGAGTGGCCTCCATCTTGATTTCAATCTTTAGATCTACTTGGAAATCTGTGAAGCAATCACTTATATAACTCTCTGCTTCTCTGCTCAGCCTTCTCTGCTTAGATCATGCCAATCAACCAATTAACTATGCAATCCTCTTGCATACTCTACATGTATCATGAATAACTCCTTGAGGTTATCATATACCTCTTCATCTAGGCCAGATAAATCTTTTTTGGCTTAATCAAGATCATTGATCTTAGGTTAGGTCAGATCCAACGAATCTTTCCATCTTTACATTTAATTTATTTCTCCAAAGCAATCACTAATTAAATCTTTGATCCATGCATTAATTACAGTTACCCGTGCATTTATATAGTGTGGATCAATCGTGTTTATCTTTACTCAACTTTACATATCCCAATAAAATCAATTAAGTCAGCTAGAGATCTCAAATCTCAACAATTACCAAAATACTATCGCTCGGCCAACACTGTGTTCTTCTATAATTTACTGACGCTCGGTCACCACTATTTTCCTCGGCAATTTACTAGCGCTCAGTCATCACTATATTCGCTCGAAATACACTATTTTCAGTAAACTGACATTAAAAGATAAACAATACATAACTTTTCCAATGTGCCAACTGATCAAGTACCCTTGTGATTTCCCATAACTCAACCATTTCACTAGGTCTTCTTATTAAGTCTCCTTCATCAATCTGTAGATATGGTACTCAAATAGATAGAAATAGTCTTACCAATTAAGGTTTTATATCAAGGAAAATCAATAATTTTTTTCCATTTTAGCTTTCCAACAATATTTCCAACAACTTCCCCCATGGTTTCAGTCAATTCGACCAGTGGGTTCTTAGGTTAGAGCCATTTCTAACAAAACAACACTGTACTGTCACTTGCAGGCCAGTGACTTTCAAAACTCTCTAACTTCACACTACAAGAACTTGAAAACAAGCTATCTATTTCATATGAAAGCTAATTGAAATTACTACACCCACATGGGGTCCGGTCTATGATGCCAATCCGCACACAATCATACAGTAGCAATAAAACAATGCAGTTTACAAGAATGCAGTGTCAAACATCTGTACAGAAGTACCAAAAACAAATGTTGCAATCCAAAATTTAATTAACCATCTCAAATCATTGAATCCATGCTCATATACCAAGAATGGGTAGTTATAACTGCTCTAACTTCATTTTGTCCATTTCTTGCAAAAGTTGCTTGACCAACTTTTCAAATTTGCTAGCAACTTTTTTGCATTTTGAGCATTTTGACTCATTTTGTCAACTCAATGGGTGAGTTTGACTTTGATGACCCTAGGTAGGATATGTAGGGTCCTGAAAAACACATTAAACCCAAATTACATCAAAATAGAAACTTTCACTAATTTAGGCCAAAATGACCCTAAATCACCTAATGAGCACTACTGGCTCTTACAATCATGAAGTTAAACAATATTGTATCCAATCTATTGGATCCTATGAAAAACCACACAACAACACCTAATTGAACCAAAAAACATGCTAAAACATCAAAATTGGAGGTGCCCTACATCATACTCCCCTAGGACAAATAACTCAAGTCCCTTGAGTTAGGAGGTCTTCAATGGTGACTCCATGCTTCAGAATATCTTCCTCTATCATCCAAGTGGCCTCAGCTTCAGGTAGTCCCTACCACTTCACTAGGTACTCTTTGTAGGTACCCTTCCTTGTCTTCTTAATCACTTTGGAATCCATAATACTGTCCAACTGCAAGGGAATAGGTGTAGGCAGATCCTTGATCCAATCATCTTCCTCCAACTCTGAAAGAGTGGATTGACCTATGTCTGGTGCTGGTCCCTTGTAGGGATATAGGTCACAAATATTGAAAATAGGTGAAATACCCAAATCATGAGGTAACTCTACCTCATAGGCTTTCTTTCCATACTTATTCAACATCTTCAGTGGTCCTATCTTGTTCATGAGTAGCTTATTTGGTTGACCCTTGGGTAGCCTTTCCTTCACTAGATAGGCAAGTAGTAGATCCCCTACCTTGAACTGCAAATCCCTCTATGACTGATCAGCCTTGCTCTTATACTTCTCTATTTGCTTTTGTAAAGTCTTATTGACTTGATCATGAAGCTCCTTCATCTATTTTTCAAATGACTCTCCTTGTGCACTCCTCTTATCCTTCAAATTGAGATCCCTCAACTCTAAGATCCCTCTAGGATTGACCCCATATACTATTTCAAAGGGGCTATTACCAGTACTCCTATTAATGGAGTCATTATAAGCAAATTATTCCTGCCCTATGATATGATCCCATGATGGTCCATGTTGCTTAATCAAGCATCTTAGCAAGTTCCCAAGTGACCTATTGACTACCTTTGTTTGTCTATCTGACTGTGAAAGGTAGGCTAAAGAGAAATATAAGTTTGTTCCAAGCATCTTCCATAGGGTCCTCCAAAAGTGACCCACAAACTTACTATCTCTCTCACTTACTATATTTAGGGGCAATCCATGGATCCTTACAATGTCCCTAAAGAATAGACCTGCAATTTGTGAAGCATCATTGGTTTTCTTACATGGAATACAGTGTGCCATTTTGCTAAAATGGTCCACCACAACAAACACACTGTCCATGTTTAGGAACTCCCAAGGCCTTTGGGGAATGGAAAGAGGTTGATACAACCCACTATTGCTTATTTTTCCTTTAGCCCTCTGACATATCTGACATTTCTCCAAAAACTTTTCTACACTTGACTGCATTTTAGGCCAATAATAATGCCTATTTATTTGTTCAAGTTTTTTGTCCACTCCAAAGTGGCCTCCCAAGCTTCCTTGGTGTTTCTCCTTCACAATGTTCTCTCTAATTGAACACTAAGGTATACACATGAGGTGTCCCTTAAACAATAGACCCTCCTGCAACACAAATTTAGTAAACTCCACTTTAAACCCATGTTGAAAGTTCACACATGCCTCATAGGCATCTTTAAAATCTCTGTCCTCTTTGTAGAGGTCTTTCCAGTCTTCCATCCCCACAATTGTGAGTACTCTTCTGCTAAGAGCATCTGCAACCTTGTTTCTAACAACTTTCTTATGCTTGATGAAAAATTTGTATGATTGCAATGACTCTACCCACTTAAGGTGCCTTTTATTTAGTTTTTCTTGCGCATTCAAGAAACTTAGAGCATGGTTATCAGTGTAGACCACAAATTCCCTTGGTAGGAGATAGTGTTTCCACTTTTCAAGAGCTTTTACCATAGCATACAACTCTGAATCATAGGTGGAGTACTTTTGTTTAGCCTCATTTAACTTCTTTGAGAAGAATGCCACAGGGTGTCCCTCTTGGCTTAGCACTACTCCAATAGATAGCTTGCTAGCATCACACTCCACCACAAAGAGATGATTTAAATTAGGGAACCTAAGAGTAGGTAGTTCTGCAATCCTTTTCTTTGGCATTTCATACCCCTGGTCTGCTGCTACAGTCAACTTAAGCTGACATTTGATTCCACCTTTTATGGTGTTGAGGATAGGGGCACATACATGACTAAAATTCCTCACAAATTTCCTATAATAGGAGGCCAATCCATGAAAACTTCTAATATCACCTATGGACCTAGGTGTAGGCCATTCCAATATGGACTTGACCTTATCAAGATCCATCTTCATGCATCCATTAGCAACCACAAAACCAAGAAAAACTAGTTTAGTTTTTAGAAACTCACACTTTTCTTGATTGATCATCAACCTCTCTTGATGTAGCCTCCTTAAGACCAACTCCAAATTCTAAATGTGCTCCTCCTTTCACCTTCTAAATATCAAAATATCATCAAGGTAAAATATTACAAACTTACCAATAAAATATGCTAGCACTTCATTCATGAGCCTCATGAATGTGCTAGGTGCATTACTTCGGCCAAAAGGCATTACTAGCCACTCATACATGCCTTCATTGGTCTTGAAGGTTGTCTTCCACTCATCACCAGGCCTCACTCTTATTTGATGGTACCCTGACTTCAAATCAACCTCGAAAAGTAACAAGAACCACCCAAATTGTCCATCAAATCTTCTGTCTGGGGCATTGGGAATCTATACCCAATTGTGATCTTGTTTATATCCATGGAGTTCATACACATCCTCCATTTTCCATCCTTCTTAGGTGCAAGTACTATAGGTATAGAACATGGGCTTAAACTCTTCCTTATCAATCCCTTATCCAACAAATCTTGAATTTGTTTTTCTATCTCTGCATTTTGACTTGGTGTAATCATATATGCTTCTTTATTTGGCAAATTTTCTCTAGGAATGAGGTCAATCTGATTTCTTACATCCCTAATAGGTGGTAATGCACTTGGCAATCCATTATCCACTATGTCATGATATCTTTCCAACAAGGCTTGTATCTCTTGTGGCATATTTACTTTCTCCTTGGACTCTTCCTTTGGCTTCACTATCACTGCACAACAGATACCTTTCTCCTTCTTCATAGCTTTGAGAAACTCCTTCCCACTCAATAACATCACACTGGTTACCACACGCTTCTCGTCATTAGGTTCTTGCAATGGATCCATCTGAAACTTCTTCCCTAGTTTGGTGATTACATAACTATTCTTTGCTCC
Source organism: Thuja plicata (assembly GCA_018584345.1). Classification (NCBI taxonomy): domain Eukaryota; kingdom Viridiplantae; phylum Streptophyta; class Pinopsida; order Cupressales; family Cupressaceae; genus Thuja; species Thuja plicata. Next base: position 409,071 of record MU225599.1, on the reverse strand, counting down.
ATCATGCATTTCTTTGACATCATATTTCCATGGATGTCCTAGGAGAAGATGAGATGCATCCATGGGAAATATTTCACATAGGACCTTGTACTTATACTCCCCTAACTCAAACTCAAACATAGTTTATTCATCCACCACTATTTTTTGTCCCTTATTCAAACACGAAACTTTATAGGGAGTGGTATGAGGTATTCTCCTAAGTTTGAGTTTGTCTACCATCTCTATGGATACTATATTCTTAGTGGATCCAGAGTCCACTACAACCTTGAAAATCTTCCCATGAGACCTACAAGATGTCTTGAACAAATTCTTCCTTTGAGGTGGCTCTATGGTGCTAGGAACCTTCATTAAAGTTCTTCTCAACATCAAATTGTCTCCATCCAATACTGGCCCTGCCTTGAAAATGGGAGAAGTGACACTTTGTGTGCCATCCTCTTGCACAAACTAATTTATTCTATCCCCCATTGAAGATGAGGAAGTCTTTTCAGGACACCTTCCCATTGTGTGACGCACTTGGTTTTAGTTATAACATCTACCTGTAAAGACTAAATTAGTTCTTCCTTGTCACTGGAATCTACCTCTAGGAGGCCCTCTTCCTTTGTATCCTCCTCTTTGAAAAAGATCCTCTAAACTGATTACCCCCATTGTTATCCATATAATTATTATCTTCTTGTCTATTAGGAATATTTCCTCTACCAAAGTTACTCTCGGCTCTCTGAAAACCTCTATTATTGTTACCACCTCTTCCCCTTTGATAAAAGTCATTCCTCCTTCTAGCCTTATCCTGTGCTCTCAAGGCTAATTGGAAACACTTATGCATACTCATAGGAGCCATCATGCTAATCTCATCTTGAATCCCTTGTCTCAACCCATTAAGATACCTTGCTACCTTCTCCATTTCTTCTTCTTGTCTCCTAGCCCTTAGGCTCAGTTTTTGGAACTCCTCGGTGTAAGCACTTACTATCATTTCCTTTTGTCTTAAGTTTTGCAACCTTTGGTACATTTGAATTTCATAATTAGTAGGCAAGAATTGTGCCCTTAATATGATTTTCATCCTCTCCCAAGAAACTAACTTCTTCTTTCCACTTGCTACCCTATCATCCTGCATCATGTTCCACCACACCAATGCAGATCCTTTGAGCCTAGATTTGGCATAGCTGACCCTCTTCTCTTCTGTTACCTCCTTGTAATCAAAGTGGTTGTCAATGGCCTCTAGCCAATCCAGTAGCTCTTCACCATTAAAATTTCCACAATAATATGGTATGTGTTCCATGCTATCCTTGTTAAGAGACTTAAAGGTATCCAAGAATACCTTTTTTTCCTCATCCATCTTAGGTTCTTTACCCTTGTTAGATGACTCTTCTATCTAACTTTCAATATCCTCATCAGTCTCATCTCCCCATTCAGTGATCTTCTTTTTACCCTTTATCTTGGACACACTAGCATTCTCCAAGAGGCCATAAACCAATTCCATAATGGCATCCCTACTCATTTCCTTAGGAGGCATGGTGTCAACCTATTGACTCTCCTCCCCTTCAAACCTACACAAACTTCAAGCAATTCAGGCTCTGATACCACTCTGATGCAGAGGGTTTGGTACTCTAGTGTTTTCTTCACTCAAAATACTTCTTTCTCTATCCTAACCATCCAATGGTTGCCTCTTTTTGGATTATCCTCCAATTAGGATCTCCATGACCCTTAGTATCAACTTCTCCTCCAAGGTATAGTTGATCTTTGGAAGATTCCAAAGTTTCTAGGCTTAACTAGTCCAACTAGTTCCCCAAATGCCTAGTCTTCTTCACTAGATTCCCTCCTAGAATTCCAAACCCCTGCTTAGGATCTTCACATACATTCATTTAGACTCTTATCTATTGTCTTGGTCCATCAAATTTCATTTTGGATCCTTTCCCAGACTTCTAGATACATTACCAATCCAATTGGTCTTTATTTCGCTAAGAGGCCTAATTGCTTGATTCCTAGTAGGTCTAAATTCATTTTTTTTGAACTATTGCTCCCAAATTCTCCAAATTAATCCAAAAGGAACCTTTATAATCTTCAAGGTATCTATGAAAACTATCAAAATCCAAATTCCTAACTTTTGGATGCACCCATAACCCTAGTTTCCAACAGGCCCTAGTTTTTAGCCTATTATTTAGGCCTCCAGACCAGTCAGCACAAACAATTATCAAATTGGTCTCCAAAATTTGATTCACCTCCTTCCACCTTTGAATCATTTAAGGAGACTATCTAGGGCATCTGAAAATGCCACTAAGTCTTTTCCCAAAGTTCATGGGTGCTTGAACCAAATCCTTCTTCAACCTGTCCTGGCTAACCTATATTCAACAGTCAACCATAGGGCTTCCCATTTGGTCTAGGAAATCCATTGCACCTAAAAAAATGGAAACAAAAACCCTATCTATTGACTCTAACCCTACTTCCCCCATGGTTTCAGTCAATTCCACGTGTGGTTTCTTAGGTTAGAGCCATTTCTAACTAAACAACACTATACTGTCACTTGTAGACCAATGACTTTCAAAACTCTCTAACTTCACAATACAAGAACTTGAAAACAAATTATCTATTGGATATGAAATCTAATTGAAATCACTATACCCCAATGGGGTCTGATCTACTATGTCAATCTGTACACAGGCGTACAGTAGAAAGAAAACAATGCAGATTACAAGAATGCAGTCTCAGACATCTGTACAGAAGTACCCAAAAAAAATGTTGCAATCAAAAATTTCATTAACCATCTCAAATCATTGAATCCATTCTCATATACCAAGCATGGACAGTTACAACTTCTCTAACTTCATTTTGTCCATTTCTTGCAAAAGTTGCATGAGCAAATTTTTGCATTTTGAGCATTTTGACTCATTTTGTCAACTTTATGGGTGAGTTTGACTTTCATGAACCTAGGTAGGATATGTAGGGTCCTAAAACACAAATTAATCCCAAATTACATCAAAATAGCAACTTTCACTAATTTAGGCCAAAATGACCCTAAATCACCTAATGAGCACTATTGGCTCTTACAATCATGAAGTTAAACAACATTGTATCCAACCTATTGGATCCTATGATAAACCACACAACAACACCTAATCTAACCCAAAAACATGCTTAAAAAATCAAAATGGGAGGTGCCCTACACTAGACCTCTATTAGTTCAATTATATTTTCTCCCTCAACTGCCTGTTCTGCAACAAATGGCTGATTTACTGGAGGGGACACTAGTGCATTTGAGACCTATTTTTGATGACTATGTGTTGCTTTTCTGACACTGTCCTCTCGGCCTAGTGACAGAGACCAGTGTTGTAGTTTTGGTGTTGAAATTAATGAAGGTTGTACCATCTGTCATTATTGTGATGGTACTAACTATCGCAATATGAGCTAGCTATGATGGTTACCATGCTGTCGTTACATATTTTAGCTATCGCTATTATGACATGTAGGCGTTGCATCTTATCTGTCGCTATTACAACATGTAAGAATCACATCTCATCTATCACTTTTGTGACACGTAGGTGTTGCATGTTATCTGTCTCTTTTTCAGATGTGTGATGAATTTTCTATACATGTGACGTCAATTTGTCGATAATTTTCTAATGGCCCGACGTCGCATGTATAGAAAATTCGTCGTACGTCTAAAAAAAGTGACATCTAGGTGTCGCAATAGGAACTGGCTATAATGTTTATCATGTCATCCTTACATTTTATCTGTCGCTATTACAACACCTAGGAATTGAAGAATGAGCATCGAAATTATGAAAGATGTGCGACGAATTTTCTATACATGCAACATTGAGCAGTCGGCAATTGCCAATGGCTTGACATCGTATACTTTTTTTTAGTGTCACTTTAGAGTTTTTAAGAGTTTAGTGTCCTATTGTCGCTATTTTCAGTAATTGTGGTTTTACTTATTTTGGAACCATAATTTCATGTGCTTTATTTGTGATAATCTCATTAGTGGTTGGCCAAATAAATATAAAACATTTGGTATTACCAAATTAGTTCATCCAAAAACTAGAAGACTATGACTGTCTGATAAGTACAAGTAGGATTCGTGAAAAGACATCAAGTGCCTAAAATGAAATAATTAAATAAAATTTAGAAATAAGGATACCATTCATGGTTAGTGTTTCAAAGCTTCTTTTCGTCCCAGTTTCCAACCTCTGAGACATATCTAGAAAAGAATACATCTTTGTAAAATAATACATAACAACACAAGGGTATTTGCAAAAGTAAACCAAAAAAGAGAGAAAATAATGAGATCAGCATCCATACATTTTTGTACAAGAAATACAGAACAAATTTTCTTACATTTAGTGAATTGCCTTGCTCACTACCTTCACTTGAACCTTCACTACCACTATCCCCACTGAAACTGGTAGTTCTATTTAGATCACTAACATATAAGTTATAAACATAAGAAGGTAAGAAAATGGGAGTTGCCTAGAATAGAAACTGATTTATCTAAGAAGCATCCAGCTAGACCTTCCCACTGATTATTAAAGTTTAATAAGTTTATCAAATTTAGCAGCCTTGAATATCTACCTTTTTGAGAAGGCACCATTTGCAGTAGTAGGTGCTGCTTTTCTACCCTCTCCTTTACTAGTAACTATTTTGAGCTTTCCCAAACTTCCTTTTACCCTCTTCATTAGATTTCGTCCCTTACCTCCCAAGGACTTTGGCTTTGCATCTGTGTTTTTTGCAACTGAAGTCTCTCCAGAGAAAGTAGATATCAAATTTCCATTCAAAACATTTCTTAAAAGATTAAAACATTAACAACTCAGTGCTAAAAATTCTTATGATCATTTTCCATATAATTACTGCCTACAATATTTCAATAATTACCATTACGACATCTATAGGATTGTCATTTGATGGGATTCCATAGTGAGTGAATGTGTATGCACCCTAAAGTTGTAATCAAGACCACAATGTTAGAAAATTAGGATAGTAAAATAAGTCATATGTCTACAATAAAAATAGCCAAAAATACATGCTAAACTCTAGGTAACAAAAGGGAGTGACCATCTCCTTCATTATTGACTTACCTAGAAATAAAAATCACATAGACAGATGCATACTTTCAAATTATATGGATCAAATATTTGAAAAGACAAGAATGAAAAAACTCAAGGTATTAGAACTCACAGGAGGTACTGATGGATGGCCATAAATTCATCCAAATGGATACATAGCAGCATAGGGAGGAGTTGTTCCATAAGGTGGCATTAAATTTCATTCATCAAAGCACTGAACACATTTGGACCATCACCCCAACTGATTCTGTAAAGGGAGTCAATTTCATTAATTGGAAGATTTGAGAGGTGAATCCAAACTCACATGCAAGCAATTAAAAGACTCAATGAGAGGGTTAAATGAGGAAACTCAAGGTTTTAGTGAG
>MU225599.1:364183-397252 GCA_018584345.1 Thuja plicata | reverse complement strand
TACTAATATCAATGTCTATTAAACCCCAACTTGACAAGTTGTAAAAGTGCAATTATACTAACCTCACTACTCAAATTGACTAACAATTCAACTACCAAAATATACCTTTAAAAAAAAGAGTAACTATTATAATTTCATTATTAGAACATCAAGACATAAAAATGTGTCATTATCAAATAAGTTGCATATTAAATGAGAATCATTTCTTTTTTGGCTTTTTCCTTTGTTTTGCTTCCCTATAATCTCGTAGAGGCATATCCATCTCGGCATCGTCATTTCTTCTCGCACCCATCTCGGCATCGTCATTTTTTTTTGCACGTGCACATGATCTTATTGTCCTTTGCAAAGGCGGGCCCTTTGCAATAACAAATAAAAGGGTTAAATTAAAAATATATTATCATAATTGGGGTTAATTTAAAAACATATTATCATAATTGTTACAAGCATTTCAGTACTTTAAAAAATGTAAATGTGATGCTCTTTACCTTGTGCAACCACATCTTCTTGCCTGGCAGCTTGAACCTCAACACACTCATTGGGAACCTCTACATTCCCTGCAACTGCAATACAAAATTTTTTAATAATCCCAACACATTATAATTAAATTATTATTACTACGCCAAATTTAATTTAAAATGTTTACTTGAATTAATAAATCAATAATCAAAATTTCAATAGAAAATATATACCTTGAGTATTACAATGCACATCTGAATCGACGCCTCTGTCATGCTAGGATGGTGTTTCAAGATCAGAAAACTGCATTCCAATGTAAATAATTAGTGCATTTATCGACAATATATAAATACAGGACAAATATTGAAAAATGCTAATCATTCAATTTAATACATATAAATATAATCACTTTAAAGTTTTAAACAAATATATTCACTTTATGTTGGAACTTAACATCCAATACAGTAATTGGTAAAGTATTCAACTTGAAATAAAAATCAATTGGCTTATTTACCTCTTCGACAGATCCACCAGAAGAAACATGTGCACTCTTTGATCGGTATCATTCAGCCATGACTGTATAGCCTTGTTTGTAGCCTACTTTCTTGTCCTCTTCTGAAATATTTTATTTGAACTCCAAGCCCTACATTTTTATTGTCATGAATTTCATCAAAACTAAATTGATTACAACTTATAAATATTTGCATACGATTTTTCATTTACTATTACTTACAATTCGTGTAGCAAGTTTTGAATATCCACCCGAGCCAAGCTTGTGTTTCCCATGCTTTTGTTTTCTTAATTTTGTCTCCTTTGATGTGTCAGGCAACCTGTGTGATGTTTGAAATATGTTAGATCACATAAGTACAAATAATAAATAGTACATAATTTCATTACTAATATTATCACGTACCTTCCATCCTCAGGTGATACTATTTGTCTATCATGTCTTGTGCATCTCTCAAGTGCATCCTTTTTAAGATTCTCCCATTCATTAATAGGAAGATAGGGGGCCTGCCCGTAATAAGAGTTGTGTTCTATTTGGGTCCTATAGTTGTCCATAATATATTTCAAAGTTTGCCCCACTTTCTCAAGGAGCTTAAGTCTTTGAAAGGCGTTGGGTCCAAAATGTATTATCATAGAGTCAATGAGTTTATCATTTAACACTTTATCTTGTGATTGCCACATTTTACGAAAAAAAATGTTAGATTCATAAATGAAATGAAGCTACCTATTAATATACTTGAAGAAAGGGATGAAAGATAATCTGATCTAGAAATGAAATCAAAATATGATAACATGTGTGTATGGTTGGCCCAAAAATGCGCAAACATTCATCATTAAGTTTTTCATAAAACATATTATTCCCTGCAAAATAATAACAGGATTATTAGTTATTGCAAGGGACTACACAGGGGGTTAGTGCATTACATAATGAGTATAAGATTGTATAGTTAAAGAAAGGATCAATCCTTAAAGTACCTGGAAGCTGGGCTACTCTCATGGGAAGTCCATCTTCAATGTTCATGAGCAATTGATCACACTTCTTTATTGTTCCCGTACATTTGACATGAGTACATCTAGGAATTTGGTCATCGCCTCCTACATAAAATGAATCCAATATTACAAAATTTCCCCTAAGAAAGAATAGTTCAAGTGAAATAAATACATGATAAATGAGAGAAAAAGATGAATCTACTTACCAATAATAGGAATTGCCATGACATATGTGGCCATGCTACATGTTTCTGACATTACAGCTGGTTGTACCTCTGTGGTTTTGATTCTCGTGGCAGGCGGCATAGTGAACATAGGATCAATAGTATGTGCTAAAAAATAAGATTGTTAGAGATATTTAAAAAAAATTGTTTGAGAAAAACACAAGTGGAGGATAGAACATCTGATCTACTGGAACCACCTATTGAGGTATCTGCATCTGGGGTATGACCCTTGAATTTTTATAGCATCCTCTGTAAAAAATAAAAGAGTATACTATAAAAACCATTATTGAACTTTTGTTATAATTAAAAACTACATTGATACTTACTTGATAATTCTAAACACAGTTATCCAACTCTTCCACTGTCATTAGCATTTCAGGAGTATGAGGTTGAATACCTAAAAATCAAGTTAACTCTCTTGAAATTGCATAAAGGACCTTTTGCAGTACAACCACAGGAGCGTCTAATGAAAAATCAACAAGGAATGGATCCTGCTCATCCTGCGGCTCCTCATGGACTACTTGGTCTTTTCCCTTTTCCTGATTAGCACCCATTTGTGAGAATAGTATTATTAGAAAATTTATTTAAAAGCAATCCAAAATACTAGTTAATAATAAAACATAACAAAAAATATGCATTCACATTTTTCTTGTATGTGCATTTGTACAACAACAATGAGTTTTACCTGTCAGGAAGATGAATTCCCATGAGAACCATCATCATCGTGTGTATCATGTGGATGTTGATCCATTCTATAGCCTTGTATTTCAAAAATTAAAAATTATTGAGACATGTTAAAACACGTGTTCTTATGCTAAGTTACTTTGAAAAAAAGACAATTATCAAAATGCTTCAATTAAAAGAAGAGATAGTTTTTTAATTTTTAAACAATTTTAAATGGTGCATAGTGCGTACCACCTCACCCATGATAGTGGGTGTTTTTGTATCTATGTGATTCAAATTCTAATCGACAAGAAGATCTTTGCCTCGATGTATTGATTTGACCGCACATAGAAATACGTGATTTCCTTCGCGCTCCTCAAATATGCAATTGGGTTGCTTCTTAGTTGACTCAGGTCGTGTACTATTTACAAAACCTACAATATTCCCAGATGCTTTTGGCCTTCCATCAATGTATATAGCTACTATTTTACTTTGTTCAGTGACTTTTTGTTGTCTATAATTTGTCGCGAGTCCATACCTACACATACTTTTTTTATATCCAACAATGTGCATCCACCTACTGTAATCATAACAAGGTTCAACATACTCCATCAATTCAATAACTTTTTTGTATGATACCTTTATGTCATCCATGGAAAATAGGCCCAAACCATGTAATGAAGATGGTGCTATGCGATATATCCTCTCTCTAACACAAAAATTAGTGTTTATTGAAGGAAGTACATCAGGGACCCATTGTTTATGTAGATGTTTATACCTAAAAGGCACCTCAGAGTTTCCTTTTCTCTCATCATCATAAGAAGATGACCCCCCTTAAGAAAGAAAAAATTCCATGCATTTATTGAGTTTCTTTCTGATCTTTTGACCTCGAGTCAATCTCCTTGATTTAGACATACTAAATGTCTCACTTTCTTCTTTGATTCCTATAGTTTCCTCGTTCGAGGAAGACAAATCTGAAAAATACCTATTCACTGGTACCTGCACTTCATGAAATGAGAGAGATAGGTGGAAATGAGAGATATATTTTACAAATGGAAAAAGACATTAATCTCTATGGGGTGTATTGACTTATACCTGACAATCTATGAGACTGTGTGGGATACCTAACAAAAGATAATAGTCAAATAATGAGACAAACATAGTTCACTCCATAGTTTTTATTACATCTTGTGAAGGACATTATACATTGTTAAAATTATCAATTTATACTTTCAGAATTAGCTCAGTCCATTGCAGGGAACAAAGAGAATCCCCTATGATTTAACATCATTGATGTGAAAGGAAATAGAAAATTATCAGAAGCAAATATCATAAGATAGTATTTAGATTAAATGCATTAATATACAAAAAGGCCCCAAAAAATGATAAAGAAAGGTAATTTTCTTAATCACGTCTTAACAGTCTTAACTAGTGAGGTTGTTTAAGCATATAGATATTAAATACACTCTTTTAATTAGAATGAAATTTGTCTTAACAAAAGATCAAATATATAAGTAGGACATATAAAACAAGGTGAATAAGAGTAGTTATATATTTATGCTAAAACCAAAAATGCCATTAATATGAAACCCTAAGCATATTAGTGGAAAATGTGTAGATTTCAACCCAAAACAATTGTTAAAACATGCCAAACATCTGGAAAAATTATACATTTCATTCATGTCATTGATATTCTTCTTCATCCATCTGATCATCAAGATCATCGTCGTTGATGACATCATCACCACCACTATCATTGTCATCATTGTTAGCATCATCGTCATCATCATCATCATCCTCCTCATCATCATTGTGATCAGTATCAACATCATTGTCATCTTCTTCTTCATATTCTTCTTCAACTAACTCTCGATCATGATCATCATCTACATCATCTTCCACTTCTTCCTCTTCCTTGGTATCTTCGTCTTCCATCATATTATACTTTATTGGCCTTCCTCTTGGATCATGTCTAACAACAATTGACCAACCTGGTTTATGTGGAACCTCTAAGTAAAATACCTACTCACATTGGCTTGGAAGAATATAGGGCTCTTCCCAAACTGGCTCAAACAACCTTGTATTAATCATTGGAAATCCATTGTTGTGTTCAATAACAGTTCTATTATGATCATTTTGATGGAGATGTAGTCTGTACCATTTCATGACGAAGAGAACTAATTTGAAGGAATTAAAGTCATAGTCAAGTATATCAACCAAAATACCATAGTATTGATTTTGCGACTCTTGAGGATGTAAGTCATTTCTAGATGAAATATTGGTCACCTAGAAGACTGCACTTATCCCAAAATCATAAGTTCTCTTCGTGTCATCCAATTTTTTGATGTGAAATTTATAACCATTGCATAACATATCCTTGTGGTGTTTCACCTACAATAATGTCAAATATGTATAAATTATTGCATCACGAGTTGATAAACATATAATTGATTAACAAATTTATAAGTACCTGGTGATCTCTTAAACCATATGCTAAATCTATTTTCTTTTGTGTAACATTGGGATCTCCATTATGATGATCTTATATAACCAATAAAGACACAGATTTCCATTTTAATCTATGACCATAATGTTCACATCTTTCAATCCATATTGTCATCCAATCTTGATTGTTTGCAATAAACAAATGTATTGCATCCCACTCTTTAGCAACTATTCAAAAGTAAATAGATCACTTACAACAGATTTATTTTGAAGATTAAGAATTAATTAACTACAATAACATCTCATAATTTATTACCTTTCAGTTTCCTAAATCTACCATTTCCCACTAAGTACTCCCCTTCAAATTTTTTAATGGAGTCGAGATACCAAATGCAATCTATAAGGGATTTTGCTACAAGATTAGGAAGATATTGAGTAACGTATACCATCATCTGGTATACCATATATCCTTCAACCATAGAACCCTTAAGACATGCTCTCTATCGTACCAAACCCTTCAAAAATTTCAAGTGTCTCTCAACCATCCACAATGACCTATCATGTACAAGTCCACACAATTCAATCTCCTCAACTTGGTGTATGAGGTAGTGTTCTTGTGCATTGAAAAAGGTTGAAGGTAAGCACTTTTGCATTTCACACATTAGACAAGGAATTCTTTTCTTCCAATATTTTATATCTTCTTTATGGATTTCTTTAGATGACAACCACCTACAAGGGATTGAAGACACAAAAATATATAAATATAAGACTTTACAATATATTAGTTGTTTGATATTATTGTTTGATATATTGAACAAATATCACTACTTACCTCGTGTATCTTCCAAGATCATATATCACTTGTTTGATATTATTGTCAAAGTTCTCTGGGAGTGATAGGGGTAGAAAATACTACAACAATTGTCAATTGGTCATTTCATACAATGAAAATTGAATGCAGTTACACAAATATATTGTAAATACAAAATACTGTGACTTACCTTGATGAAGGTATGCCAATCATGTGTTTTCATCCCTAACCCAAAATCACTCTTCTTTGATATGACATTGCTTATATTCACAGCAAATCTTGTAGCAAAACAATTTTTTTGTATGACTTCCTTTATGGCATTACTTTGTTGCTCTGTTAATAACCAAGGAAGAGCCCTTGCATTAATCTGGTCTCTATTGCTCTTTGATTCAATGATATTTTTCATTACATGATTGGAATCATGAATGTCACTACAAATTTTGCCAAGTTTTTCTTTGTCACGTCTTCCATCCAATATTTTCCACAGTGTCTCTGTTATATTCTTTCCAATATGCAAAGTATCAAACAAATGCACAATTTTTAGTTGTTCATAGTAGGGAAGCCTACTAAATTCTCTGGTATAACATTTTAGTCCCTTTGGAAGCTGGTCAATGTTTCCTTCATGACCTTCAAGATCATCAACTACATAATTAGCTAACAAAACACAATCGAAATATATAATTTTCAAACATCAACCATTAGGTGGAATGATATTACCTCAAATTCTATTATATTACAACTCCCATAGGTGAGGTGTCATTCTATGGGGATTTGATGTAGTCTCTTCTTTCCCATTGAAAAGATGTTTTTCCGCAATTTGATACTTATGATTTCTTTGGAGGAAGTGCTTATACTCATCAAACACTTACTTTCTTATACTTTTGGAATGATGAGATTTCATCTTTGGACCACACATTGGACATGAAAATTTTCCCTTTGTTTGAAGACCTAAAAGATAACGATACAATTGGATTAAATATATCAATTTTTAGAATTAGAATTATCGCCTACAACTAGAATTCATGATAACATACCACAAAAATGTGTCAACCCTGGAGCATCATGAATAGTCCACACAAGCATTGTATGGAATTGAAATTTTCTTTGTCCAATTGGTCTAGAGATTTCATACATAGTGAAACCATTCCATAACACCAACAACTCGGTGATAAGAGGCACAATATATACATTCATATCTTTCACTTTCTACTTATCTAGTTGAATTAACAACATCAGATAATTATTGTGGCCATTTCACTCCAAGACTTATAACTACATGTAGAAAACTATAAAATAATAAAATACCTGGAACAATCATTGCCGACATAATGTGCTCCCTCTTTATTGACATCCATGGTGGAAGGTTATTGTTGATAACAAAAATAGGCCACACCGAGTAAACATATCTCATCTCTCCATACGGATTGACACCGTCTGCTGCCAGAGAAAGCTTGAGATTTTGAGGTTCCTCTTTAAAGTGTGGCCACTTTTCCTCTATGTCCATAAATTATTAACCATCCACGGGCATTTGAATAATTTCATCTCGACTCCTGTCGTGTGCATGGTAATCCATAAATTGTGCCAAGCTATTGCACCTGAATAACCATTTTAGACGTGGAATAATGGGGATGTAACGTAGAACCTTGCAAGGCACCTTTTTTGTCGTTTGATCATCTTGATATATTCTTGTATGGAATTCAGGGCATTCTATTGCATTTTCATGTTCTTTATGATAAATAATATGATCTTTGGGACAAGCATCTATTGCTTGATACTCCATTCCAATATGTTTCATAGTGGCACATAATTCTCGGTACGAGCGAGGGAGAACATTTCATGGTGGTAACAGAAACTCACCTATCAATCTACAGCTAAAAAATATAATTTGTTACTATAAACAATCTTAATGGTACATGTTTCACCTTTTATAAACTATAATTATGTATATGACAAACCTTAGCATACGTGACATTGCTATGTTGGATAAACAATGTTGGTGTTATTTCATGTTTGAAATGTGCCTTGTAATTTTCTTTGGGTCCCTTGTCATTGGTGGCATCCAAGGCTTTGAAATCAAGGTTAAAATTATTCTTATGCCTCTGCAAAGTTTGTTCTTACCCTTAACCTAGTTGAAAATGGTGAAAAATGTCTAAAAAACCCTTAGTGTCTTGGCAGGTTCTATTTTCATGTTACTTTTTTGGTCACTTAAGTTACCCTGAGTCATGTGTTCACATTAAGTGGGTTGCATTTTAAAAGTTTGTGTTATCCTAACCGCTTTAATATTTCCTAAGTCATGCCGCCAAAAAAGACCCTTTTATTTTATTATCCTATGTGGTGAGCAAGTTGGTTTTGATCGAACGGCCCGCTTAATAGCTTAGTCAAAAAGTAAATGAAATATATCATTTAAGCCATTAAATGATGGCAATGCGTGTCCTTGGTGGGGCCAAAAATTCATAAAGGTTCTAAGTTAAACAGTGGAAAAGTATGAAAGAATCCGATGGCTTGCTTAAATGCTTAAAGGCAAAGTGCATAGAATCTAATGAGTAAGCCATTAAGCGGTAGCGACACATGTCCAACAAATAATGTGGGTCTAGTTGTAGATAGTATAAAGGTCGCTAAAGCTTAGAAGGATCTAACATTGGGCTTAATAGCTTATACCCAAGATGCACAACATCTATCAGACAAGCGATTAAGTGGTGATGACACCTGGCAGTTGGTGGACCCAGATACTCAGAGCCGGAAAGAGTTTAAAAGGTAGTTAATTCATTTTACATCTGACAGTTAGCTTAATGCATTAAAAGAAAAGTGCTTGACATATAGTGAGTAAGTGATTAAGTGGTGTTGACATGTTTCCTGGGTAAATAGTTATTCTCAAGAAAATAAGATAGCCGTTAGATGCAGAAAATGATGTCCAGAATCTACAGCTCAAATTTAAAGTTGTTAAAATGTGTTGCAGAGAGCCATTAAGCCGCAAAATTGAAGCTTGTGAATTGATTGCAGAACTTGTGGCCACTCCAGTTGAATTCAATTTGAAAGACTAATTTTATTGAGGCCATAAAATTGGTTAAGTCAACTTGCAGTCACAATAATTCATCAAAGTCATTTGAGAAAAAATAGGATTGCAGAGATAATTAGCTTCACGTGACTACTGTGCAAAATGGGTAAGCTTTCCTGATTCACCAACATTCAGGTTGTTAGTTAGATTTGTAGTTTAGAAGGGTTTTTTGGAACTCTTGTCTCAGAATTTAAATTTAATATTAAAAAAGCCCTAGATTCAAAATGGCCCCTAGAATTGAGATTTTTGGAGAAGTTGACTATTAGAAGAGAAATGTTAGGGAAGATTTGTTACAACAACTGCTAGAGTCCACAGGAGATGCCACTCAAATTAAAAGAATAGTTTGACCACATCTCCGTTTCAAAATTGGAGACGGGTTGTATGATTCTGGTAGATGGGAAAAAGATGTCAAGACCAGTTTCAATGGTCTTACTCTATTAAGAATAGCCTATAGCCAAAGGCATGCCCCTATCCCAGACTTCAACATTTGGGAGTTAAACGTAGCTGATTTGTTCACTTTGGTTGCAAACACTTATGACAAGGTGGCTAGGGTTGTTATGGATACCCAAGGAAATGTGCTATTAACTATATCAGCTGATGAAATTAGAAGAATATTCAAGCTGACTGACACCTCAGTACATATGGATGATATTAATTTTGAGTACTTTAAAGAAGTATACTAGACTCAGAGGGAGTATTACAGGGATGAGTCATTGAAGGGATACTTTAATAAAATAGGGGACTTGGTTGTAGTAGGGCCTAGCACCCCAGAAAATTTCAAGTTGGATTTCTTTAATGGCAAGGCCAAAAAAATGTACAGTGCTCTGTGCCATGTTTTGGGGGTAGATGAAGATGTAACAATGCCTGTCCACATAATGCAAATGGTGGTTTAGATTCTGCATCCCCACCTATTAGTAGTATTTGATTTTACATCTTATATTTCCCAGGAAATACATGAGGGTTTGACATGAATCCAGGATGGCCATATAATTAAACCAATAGGATGGTACTCCCTTATGATGCACATGTTATTATTCAATAATTCAGACTTTGTTGAGGAAGAAATGGAATTGACTAAGTTTCGGGGTGATGAAGAATTGCCTATTCAGATGTGGAGTGTTGATCTATCATGGGATAGGAAAAATGCTAGTTATGTTTATTTTGATAGGGTTTTTGCAACTAGACTCAAGTCACTATTATGCAATCAAAATGCTAGGGTCCACACTGAGATGATGAGGCTTTTGAGGCCTATGGAATATACCCTAGAATTAAAAATTACTCACAATTGGGGAGATCTAATTTTGTACCCTTTTTATACAGTGATTAGGGTTTATGGATTCAGGGGAACCCCTTATGTGCTTCCCCATAGAGTCCCTCGCAAGGTTGGAGTAGCAGAGATCATAAGGCATTGGGTGGGCTACAAGAAGAAGCCCTGACTAGAAATATGAAGGGAAACATTTTCCCTACCCTCAACAGAGCCCATCATTTCATCATAACCAAAGGTGGGTGGACACAATTCGATAAGTATTTTGACCCTTATCATCTAGCCACATCTGTATCTAGGTGTGCAGATAATGAAGACTTTATCATGGGTATGTTCAGAAAAAGGACTAAGTGCTTGGCATTAGAACATTAGTTCAACTACCCTAAGGATATCATCATAAACATTTTTGACCTTGGTGTCCAAGAGGTCAGGAAGGAGAAGTGGTTGGCATACAAGAATTCTTTGGAATTTGTACACAATTTTGACAAGTTCTATGATCCTCTAAAGGAATTTTACACATGGTCCTATAAGATTGACTCCCTAATGACTTTATTTGAGGGAATCATACAGACCCTAAATGAGAAGAAATAGAGGATAATAGAAAATGAACCAGAAAAGGCTCTTGCTATTTTGAACAAATTACCACAGGGAAGAATAGTCCCATTAGGGGATTATGTAGTATACAATAGGAGAGGGTACACTACCATCATACCATAAACTGATAAACCTCCTCAACATAAGGGAAAAAGGCCAGAAAGTGTTATTATTTGAGAAGTGCCCTCTCCCAAAAGGAAAAGCGTGGAAGAAAAAGAACAAAAGAGTGAATTGTACTCTCCTTCTCAATCCCCCATGCAATATGATGACCAACCCATTTTTGAGAAATTGCTGCAATTGAGGAATGATGGTGAAGTTGTTGTCACTTCTCAGGAATTACAAGAAGGGATACCAGAGGCACCTAAGCATACAACATTGGACCTCACAGTGGAAAATTTTATAGGAAAGGAATTAGATCCTATAACAAAGAAAGCCAGTGGTGAATTCTTGTGAGATGAAATTTTTTGTCAAAACTAGGGCATTTATTCAATTTTTATGGAGATGCCATATTGATGAATTCAATCATAAATGTCAAAAGCTACAAGAAGCCTAGCCCAATTCTACTAAGGAAGATATAGAGAAAGAATTCAAGCAGGAGATGGTCTCCAAATTTGATAAGATCACCCCTGAAGAGGGTATAGAAATGGTTAAGAAGTAGGGATTCCTCATACGACCTCAATGGGATTTAGCAGATGCAGTGGTTTTTGATGCTATCAAGAAGAAATTGAAGCCTATGAGCACTACTAGGACATCAACTGGTGCCCAGCTTAGTTAAGACCATGCAGCCCTGGCAATTTGGTCATTGAAGAAAAAGGACAAGAGGAGAATGAAGGAAGATGATGCGATTAAGGATACTGGAAACCTAATGGTCAAGAGAGTTGCTGACACTTCAGGAACTGAAGCAGCAAATCTTGTTCTTCAAACAGCCAGTCTGAGCTTGAGGGTAGCTGAGAAAGAGAAAGAGGCTTATGACATCCTGAATAAGAAATACAAATTTGTACTCAAGGCTTATAATGATGAAAAGGTCAAATCCTTTTTAAAAGATAACAAAATGGTAGTTTTGGAAGGAAAGAAAAAGGTCCAATTAATGCCACAGGGGGTAATTTCTTAGGAACCTCATCAACCTACCTCATCTAGTCCATTTTTAACATATCCCCCATCCCTTTCACCTTTGAGTCCTACTACCCAGGAGGCCATTGATGCTAAAAGAGCAGAGTTGGAAGCTGAAAAGAACAGGCTAATCAATGAAAGTACAAGGTTAGAAGAAGAGGCTAAGAGGGATCTTGAAGATTCCCATGCATATAAAGAAGCTAAGGAATTAGTGAAGCAAAAGTGTTCTGACCAAATATATTCCAACCTTAAGAGATGTGCTAGTGAGGTTAATCTTGCCAATCTCTATTTATTAGGAAAGAAGATTGCTAGCATCTTGAGTAATCATGATGAGGGAAAGGAGTGGTGGGATCTAATAGTGGATAACTCAAAGGGGAAGACATCTCATGTCAAATATTTTTACTCTCTTTCAAAGGGGTCAAAAAATATTGATATCATCCTGACAAGCACCCACAAGTGTCTCAAATTGATGGTTAACTTGGACACCAAGAAGAACATATCCATCGGGAGGGTAAAAACTTTGAGAGAAGAGTTCTCTGGGGATAGATATGACATGTTTCCCAATATGTTCAAAGAGTATGGGAACATAAAGAATGAATCCCTATGGCTAAGGCAACTAAATGAAACACTAACCAGCAGAACAAAAAGTATTGTTACATTGGGAAATACTGGTTGGTTTGTGTTAACTATTGACATTTTAAATAAAGCCAAGGTATTTTTTGAATCCTGGGAGGCAGAAATTGAGAAAGCCAATGTTGATTGGGAAGAATTCAACATCTAGAAGGATGAGGTACTCAGTTTTAGTTGGCCTGATGATGAGGTGTTTACCACTTGGGTGAGCAAATATGGTGTAGTCACTCAGGTAGTATGAGATAGTAAGTATAAGAGTGACAGCAAACACCAAAGATCCTGAGTAGATTGAGAAAATTAGATATTAGCGGCTCTGCATCAGCAAGAGGACAAATTCTAGATGATAAGCACCCAGCCACCTCAGAACAACTTCAAGCATTTAGGCGGTCATAGGACAAAAGATTACATGGATTGTAACAAAGATTTGTTATCCCATCCACCTAAAATTTTGTCTCATCTGTAAACTATATTTTGTCCTCTATCCTAGTCATCCATAGCTTTTTGTATCCTTATTTTCAAAAAGGATTCCAAGATGACTAAGGGTTTTTATAAGTAGAAAGTTAGAATATTGTAACAAGGATGGTAAAAAATAAAACTACAAGGTAGACTTCTAAATTGTGTCAGAATTTTGGTTTTGAGTCTTCTGAATGTACTAATATCAAGCTTACATTAATAAAATATAATGGATTCTCCATTTTGATACCAATGATTTCTTTTTTCATTTTCTCTTAGTTCTTGTATGTTCAATTTGTAAGGCATTTTGAGTATACTAGTTATAAGGTAGCCATGTTATTTTTTGTGAGTTGCTTTCAAGGAGAGTTTTAAAATCTTGCAAATAATTGTAGAGAGTTAGGGTGTATGCAGGAATTTGATACAGAGGTGTGAGGATGACAGAATAGTTTGTAAGGCATTCCATCTGAGGTTTATTTGTATTTCCATTAATTATCCCTGATGTATGTATGTTTTATTCTGACTCTATGACCCATGATTAGGAACTGGCCAAAATGCTGACAAGTGGTTATTATCATCAATCCAATTTTAATCAATCTTTATATTTCTATTATCCCAAATTCATGTCTAGCTAATTGTATTTAGTACAATTGATTTTGGTGATTCCTTGAAGAAGTGAATCAATAGGTTAGCCTTCCTAGTTCTGAGAAATTAAAAAGAAGAAGGATTATAAATCTTTAGTCTACTGTGAGATTCTCTATGATTCAGTGAGTCTGTAAGTAGGTACATCCACCTGAGTTTGTGGAGCTTAAAGTGAAGAAGGATTTCATCCTTGTTAATTAGCCTTTTCCATGTAAGAATCTATTTTGGGAATAGAGGTTGAGCATTATTGATGTATTGTTGATTCCTACAAGAAAAAGAGCTAACAAATTGGCAACTCTACTAGGGAATTTGTAATGTTCTAAGAGTCATGATCATGAAAGAATTTGTCCTTAAAATATTCAGAATTAGTTTGTTTTTCCTCATAATCATTAAAGTGATTTTATTCTTCTTATCTTTCATGGCACACTATTTGAAGGTCTTGATTATGAAAATGATACAAATCTTGTCTTAGTTGGAATAGTTAGTAACTCTAAAATATCTAATCTGGCCCTTTGTTTGTTTTCAAGAGGAAATCCACTGAATGGAAAAGATTTGCAGTTATGGGTAGTGAAAGATCATTTTCTTGAAGTTACTAGGTGAGAAATTATCAAGCATACTCTATTTGCGAAGCTCCATATCCACTTATTGATATAAGAGGAAATCTAAGGTAGGACAAGGCATTTGATCTTTACATATATTATTCCTCTGAAAAGAGGTGGAAATTCTAACCTTTGTGTATTCTAGTATTGCACGTTAAGCATAGTAAAATATTTGTTTATTCTGTGAGATGAGCTAACAAAGAAATACCAGATCGTATTCCAAAATGAATCCTGAAAATGATCTTGGAGAGGAGCTCCATACACCTCAAAGGAAACAATGGTCCAAAAGAGGGGCATCTAAACATGATTCCCAACATGCCTCTAAATGGAGAATGGAGATTCCCATTCCAGAAAGAAAGTTATCTTCATCTAAAGATGTAGAACCTATGGGACCAATTGATGCTTATAGAGCTAATGCCAATTTTGATCCCTTTAGGGATGGAGAAAATACTGACATGGGATTCTTTCCTGCAGAAGAAAATCTTGCTCCATCAGAACAAACCTTTGCTGCTAAAAAAACATCATATGATTCTAATAAGTTGCAAGATGAGATTGTCACTTTAAAAATAAAAAATAAATAACAAGATGGCTGAAGCAGAGGAAAAACATGGGCAAAAGATATATAACTTGTTTTTGGAAAGAGAAGAACTCTTAGTTGACACTAGAAGGAATGACCTCAAGACTAAAATCCTAAATCAAGAAGTTAAAGGTTTGGATCCATAATTTTTTGGTAGCCTCAATGATTTAAGAAGCAAAGCCCCAAATAAAATCTCAAATCCTGACAAGGATGAATTTGAGAAGGAAGGACCTGTCATTAGGCAAGTGTTCCCATATGAGATTGAACAAAATGCAAAACTCAAAATGACTACTAAAGATGCCCCTGACAAAGGTAAGCAAAAGGTTGTTGGTATCAGCATAAGTGAACCTAAGAAGAAATTTTCCAATCTTGAAGGAATATCTCAAATTGAATTAGACATTGAACAAGCCAGGAAGGCTAAAGATGACTTGGAAAAACAATTATAAAAGTTGGAATTAGAGGCTGCTGCAGCTGATATGAGAATGAAGATAGCTTTACTTCACGCTACTAATAATGCTACTGCAAGTAGTTCTAAGCATGTGAATCAAGGAGAACAACAATTAAATCCTCTTGCTAATCTAAATGTGAATAATCAAGGTGCTGCTACTAAACTCCAAAAATGTGGAAAGAACCCAAATGTTCAAAATTCTGGTCCTAGTGTAACTGCTCAACTTGTGGGTCTTGGTCCAAGTTTTCAAGCTGCCAATCCCATGCAGAGTGTTCCCCCACCTATTCAACATCAAGGAGGAACTTTTGGACCAAATAGTAATAATGAGCTGGGGAATTTCCAAAGGAGGCCTGTCCACATGAACATATACAAAGCTCTCTTCTTTGAAGGCATTCCTGGTCACCCTAATGTGATCCCTAATGAGGTAAGAGATAGGATCCATAAGTTCATAAGAAATATGTTGTTACTTGTGAAGAGCATTTAAAAGGTTTTAGTGATAAGATAACTGACTTTGAGATTGAAGATGAGGATGTCATTATGAAAATTTGTGTTCAATCTTTAATTGAAGATACTAGGGATTGGTTCAGAAATTTTCCTAATGATAGTATTGCCTCTTGGGATGAATTTGTAAAGTCTTTTAGGGAGTAGTATAGAGATCATGTTAATTCTGGATACATGTTAAATGAGTTTAATAACATTAAGAAGTTCCCTAATGAGAGCATGGCTGATTTTAACAGTAGATTTCAAAAGGCCATGAACAAATTGTTCCAAGTCTTAAGATTAGATGAGGAAGTATGTCTTACCACTTACATTAATGATGTTGATGGAAAAATGTCTTATCTGCTTAGAGATAAGAACCCAACTACCTTAAGGGATGCTTACAAAATAGAAATTGACATTGAGAGTAATAGGAAAGCATCAGGGAAATTGGGGAAGAGGGAAGACAACAAACTTTAGAAAGAAAAGGGATCAGCCAATAAAAATGTCAAAGAAGATGATACAATGGATAAATTGGTGAGTGCAGTGAAAGACCTTGCTGCCAAGATGGATAATAATGATAGAGGAGGGTACCAAGATAATAATTATACTAACCAAATATTTGACAAACAACCTAACTTGAGAGATTATCCTTATAAGACCAATTGGAATAATGGCAAACCTGTCCCTGAGGGACAAGATAACACAAAAGAAAAAGAAACCCCAGATCCCCTGAAAAGGAACAGTGCCAACTATGTTGAGAACACTCCCTGGTGTGATTCTTGCAATATGCCACACTCTTCCTATCAATGTGTAGTAGCTCAGGCTCTATTTGACCAAACAGAAGAAAGAGAACAGGAAGGCCCTGCTATCAATATGTTCACAATAAAGAAACCATATCCATGGTTTTCTGATATTGCATCATCCTCTGATAATTCATGTGCAGGGGATAATTATTATTTTAAAAATCAGTTACAAAATCCAACCTATCAAAGTGATCAGGATGAAAATGTTTCATAGGGAACTATAAACACAGTGGGTAGTGATAACCTACATTCTCCTTTTAAGACTCCCACTGATGATGAAAAGACCTCTCTGACTGTCGCAGCAATTAATCAAGAAAGAAATGCATATAACCTGAGAAATAGAATAGTACAACAAGCTCAAGGTAAGTCTGCCCCTGTTTATGTCAAAAAGGACTCTCCTCAAGTTGTTGAGGGTTTTCATGCTAAGGAAGATAACAATGATGAGTGTGGCAAGAAAGCAGGATCTTCTTATGATTATGCTGGGGGGGAAGTGTCAAAAGAGGAATTAATACCAAATGAGAAATCCAAGAAGGTGAAAAGGATGAGTGATATGTCCTCTAAATTTCCCCTTTTTGACATGAAACATGCCTTGACCCAAATGAAAGTCTCAGTCCCACTCATGGAAATGCTGAAAATAAAAGAGCACAAAGAAGCTTCTCTGGCTCTTTTAAAAGGGATAAATGATGAACATGTTCCCAACCAAAGGGAAATACCTATGACATCAAATGATGCTAGAAAAGATAGTCCATTGGTGAAAGGAAAAGAAAAGGGTAAAGAATTTTCTAATATCTGTATTGGAAATATAATCACTCAAGAACCACTATCTGTTGATACATTATATGTCACCTTAATGGTAAATAGTTTTTTGGTGAAAAATTGCATGATTGATTCTGGAGCTACATAAAATGTACTGTCTTATCATGTGATGAAGTTATTAGGCCTTCAGGTCACCACATCTGTAGGGAGTTGTTATGCTATGGACAATAGGGAAGTTCCTATGATAGGAACACTCAAAGATATTGAAGGTAAAATTGTTGCTTTCCTTGAAGCAACTTATAGAATGGACATAGTAGTCATTGACACTAAGCCATATTATGGTATGCTTCTATCAAGACAGTGGGCAGTGATAGTGGGTGGAAAAATGCAGTTGGACCTATCTTATGCAACCATCCCTGTAAATGGAAATGAGGTCAAGTTGCACAGGGAACCCCGATCATCTATTATGGTGGAGGTGGTTCCACTTGAACAATTAAACTATTGCATAAATGTTGATATGGAGAACTTTATTGTAGAAGAGGTCAAGCCACAGCTAAAGAAAACTGACCCAATTGTGGATGAATTTTTGTTGCAACAAAATGGGCTATGGAAAATGTACTTTGATGGAGGATGTTCAAAGGAAGGATTTGGAGTAGAAGTTTTGTTTATTTCCCCATCAGGTATCACATTCAAATATTCATTCCTGTTGACTTTCCAATGCACTAACAACACTGCTGAATATGAAGCCTTGATCTTGGGGATGGATATTGCTGTCAAGCATGGTATTAGGTGTCTAAAAGTTCATGGAGATTCTCAGTTGATTATATCTCAGATTAGGGGGCATTATGCTGCTAAATATGACAGACTAAAATTGTATAAGTATGTTGCCTGGGATAGGATAGAATTCTTTGATGCTTTCAATATCTTATGGGTAGAAAGATCAAATAACATAATGGCAGATTTCCTGGCAAGTGTTTCCCTAAGAAATAATGATGCTACTCTTACTGGCATGTCTGTGGTTGAAATAAAAGGTAGGCCAGCAGTTCCTAACAATATTCATAATTGGGAATTTTTTGAGGGAGATGATAATATCCTCAGGTTTATCCAGTGTATAGATGAATATGATGGTCAGAAGATTGATTGTGAATCTCTAGTGTAAATTGTGGACAATAAGGAGTATATTTTTTATCAGGAAGTCATCCAATTGGATACTAATCACATTCCCAAGGGCTTGGTTGAATTGGAAGGCATGTTCAACATAAATGACAATTATATGACTTAGAAGTCCAATGCCAAGGTGGGATATTTAGAGGAAATTAATTTGGGATCTGAAACATCTCCCCAATTAGTCTACATTGGTAAAAAATTGAACAGCAATGTGAGACAAAATTTGATAAAATTGATAAAGAAGTACAAACATGTTTTTTCCTAGTCTTATGATGATTTGAAAGCCTATAGAGAAGATTTATTTCAACATGATGTCCCTTTGAAAGAAGGAATTAAACCATTCAGACAAAAATAAAGGCCAATCAATCCATTACTGGCTACCAAGATGTAGGTAGAACTGATGAAGCTAAGGGATGCAGGCATAATCAAGCCTATTAGACATTCATCTTGGGTCTCTAACTTAGTCCCTGTAAGAAATAAAAATGGGGAGATAAGGTTGTGTGTTGATTTTAGAAATTTGAATGTAGCCTCATTGAAAGATAATTACAAACTACCTAACATGGAGGCTATGTTGCATAAAGTCACTAGATGTGATTTGTTATCTATGATGGATGGATTCTCAAGGCACAATCAGGTGCTGGTTAAAGAATCTGAGCAATTCAAAACAACATTTTCTACCCCTTGGGGCACCTATGTGTATGCTCATATGCCATTTGGGATAAAAAAATGCTGGTGTAACTTTTCAAAGAGCTATGGATGTAGCCTTCAAAGACCTTATAGATTTTCTGATGGTAGTGTACTAAGATGATTTGATAGCTTTCTCAAAAAGAGTAGAGGATCATTGAAATCACTTGGAAAAGGTCATGATAAAAGCACTAGAATATGGAGTGTCTCTGAACCCAAAAAAGTGTCACTTTTGTGTTACTGAGGGGAAACTTTTGGGACACATAGTGTCAAAGGAGGGGGTGAGGATAGATCCTAAAAGGGTTGAATCCATCCAAAAGGTACTTTCTCCCAAGAACTTAAAAGGTATACAATTATTTCTAGGTCAGATCAATTTTGTTAGGAGATTTATTACCAACTTTGGAGAATTGGTTAAACCTATTGTCAAATTGCTAAAGAATAGTGTGAAGCTTGAATGGGGCCAAGAGGCTTAGTTAGCCTTTGAAAAAATAAAACAAGCTATTCAAGAAGCACCAGTCCTTGTATCCCCTAATTACACCAATCCCTTTTCTTTATTTACTTTTTCCTCATTCCATACTATTGCAGAAGGATGGTGAAGGATTTGAACACCCCATTGCATTTTTTAGTAAATCATTGCAGTAAACTGAATTAAGTTATCAGTTGATGGAAAAAAAAGCTTATGCTCTGGTGAAGGCAGTTAAGGCTTTCAGGCCCTATTTGGTGTGTGCAAAAGTAAATGCCTATGTCCCTCATGCTTCTATCAAAGACATCTTTATTCAAAATGAAGTGACAGGAAAAAGATGTAAATGGATAAACAAAGTTCAAGAGTTTGACATAGAAATCCATAACACTAAGCTGGTGAGGGGATATAAGGTTGTGTGTTGACTTCAGAAATTTGAATGTAGCCTCATTGAAAGATAATTACAAACTACCTAACATGGAGGCTATGTTGCATAAAGTCACTAGATGTGATTTGTTATCTATGATGGATGGATTCTCAGGGCACAATCAGGTGCTAGTTAAAGAATTTGAACAATTCAAAACAACATTTTCTACCCCTTGGAGCACCTATGTGTATGCTTGTATGCCATTTGGGATAAAAAAAATGTTGGTGCAACTTTTCAAAGAGCTATGGATGTAGCCTTCAAAGACCTTATAGATGTTCTGATGGCAGTGTACCAAGATGATTTGACATCTTTCTCAAAAAGAGCAGAGGATCATTGAAATCACTTGGAAAAGGTCATGATGAAAGAACTAGAATATGGAGTGTCTCTGAACCCAAAAAAGTGTCACTTTTCTGTCACTGAGGGGAAACTTTTGGGACACATAGTGTCAAAGGAGGGGGTGAGGATAGATCCTAAAAGGTTTGAAGCCATCCAAAAGGTACTTTCTCCCAAGAACTTAAAAGGTATACAATTATTTCTAGGTCAGATCAATTTTGTTAGGAGATTTATTACCAACTTTGCAGAACTGGTTAAACCTATTGTCAAATTGCTAAAGAAAAGTGTGAAGCTTGAATGGGGCCAAGAGGCTCAGTTAGCCTTTGAAAAAAAAAACAAGCTATTCAAGAAGCACCAGTCCTTGTATCCCATGATTACACCAAGCCCTTTTCTTTATTTACTTTTGCCTCATTCCATACTATTGCAGAAGGATGGTGAAGGATTTGAACACCCCATTGCATTTTTTAGTAAATCATTGCAGTCAGCTGAATTAAGTTATCAGTTGATGGAAGAAAAAGCTTATGCTCTGGTGAAGGCAGTTAAGGCTTTCGGGCCCTATTTGGTGTGTGCAAAAGTAAACTCCTATGTCCCTCATGCTTCTATAAAAGACATCTTTATTCAAAATGAAGAGACAGGAAAAAGATGTAAATGGATAAACAAAGTTCAAGAGTTTGACATAGAAATCCATATCACTAAGCTGGTGAGGGGATTAGGGTTGGCTAAGCTGATGATAGAAGAAAATTTGGATTTAGTCCAAGTAAACAGTGTTGGTGTAAATGAGAACTACTTGACAATTATTGAAATGCAACCCTGGTATACCAATATTGTTTACTTTTTGAAAAATGCTAAATATCCAGATAACTTGAATGACAACCAAAGGAGGAGTTTGAGACTGCAATCACAAAAATATGTTTTTTGCAGAGTGATTTTTTATGGAAAAATAGAGATGGGATCTTGTTATTATGCCTTAAAAAAGGTCAATCAGAGAAGGTATTGAAAGAAATGCATGCTGGAATGTGTGGAGGGCACTATTCTGCTAGAACAAAAGCCCATAAAATTCTGAGGGCTAGATATTATTAGCCTTGTGTTTTTCAAGATGCTTACACTTTTCTCAAGAAATGTGAGCCATGCAAGAGATTTTCAAGAAAGATGAAGTATTTAGGAGAATTGTTGTTAAACCCTATGGTAGTAGAGGCTCCCTTTGCTATGTGGGGAATGGACTTTATAGGAGAATTTGCTAAAAAATCAAGTGAAGGCCATAGCTGGATTTTTCTAGTAACTGAATATTTCACAAAATGGGTGGAGGCAATCCCAACCAAAAGAGAAACAAGCATTGTGGTTATTGAATTTCTGATGAATAATGTAATTACAAGATTTGGTGTTCCCCTTAAATTGATAATGGATAATGCCATGTGCTTTAGGTCTGAAGAATTCACCGACTTTTGCACTGATATGGGAATTGTTATGTCCTATTCATCCCCATACCACCCTCAAGCCAATGGTCAGGCAGAATCCAGTAATAAGAGCATTTTGTAAATCTTAAAAAAGACCTTGGAAGGAAATAAGAGAGCTTGGCATGTTAAATTGAAACCTTCCCTTTGGGCTGATAGGATCAATGTCAAGAAGGCCACTGGAAAGTCTCCCTTTGAATTGATTTATGGTGTTCAGTCAAGAATGCATGTCAACAACTTGTTCCCAATTTACAAGTTTATCCAAGATGAAGAAATGGAAGTTTTTGAACCCATGGAAGAAAGGATGGTTCAGTTGGTAGAATTGGATGAAATAAGGAGAGAAAGCCAGAGAGAAAATATCAAACTACAACAAAAAAAGAAATACCTTTTTGATAGAAGGGCAGATGAGAGAAATTTTTTGCCTGGTGATTTTTTATTGCAATGGAATACTAGGGATAAAGATAAAGGAAAACACAAGAAATGTGAATCATTATGGATAGGGCCTTTTGTTATATCCCAGATCTTTGGAAAAGATTCTTATTTCCTCAAGAGTCTAGATGATGAAGAACAGGAATTGCTAGTGCATGGACAATTCCTGAAAAATTTCTTTAATTAACCTTTCTTCTCCATGCACAATAGTATGTATTATATTTATAGGTGTGTTTCCTTTCTATCATGTGTTTGTTTCCATTTTTAGGTTAGTCTAGTTTGTGGTCCGCTTCCGCAGAGATTTGTGGTTCTTGCTATAACCTGGTGTTTAAACATCCTTAGAGACAGCCATTGTTGGTGTTATTTCATGTTTGAAATGTGCCTTGTAATTTTATTTGGGTCCCTTGTCATTGGTGGCATCCAAGGCTTTGAAATTAGGGTTAAAATTATTCTTATTCCTCTGAAAAGTTTGTTCTTACCCTTAACCTAGTTGAAAATTGTGAAAAATGTCTAAAAAACCCTAATTGTCTTGGTGGGTTCTATTTTCATGTTACTTTTTCGGTCACTTAAGTTACCTCATGTCATATGTTCACATTAAGTGGGTTGCATTTTAAAATATTGTGTTATGCTAACCGCTTTAATATTTCCTAAGTCATGCCACTGAAAAAGACCCTTTTACTTCATTATCCTATGTGGTAAGCAAGTTGGTTTTGATTGAATAGCCCACTTAATAGCTTAGTCAAAAAGTAAATGAAATCTATCGGTTAAACCATGAAGCAGTGGTGACGCATGTCCTTGGTGGGGCCAAAAAGTTGTAAAGGTTCTAAGTTAAACAGTGGGAAAGTATGAAGGAATCTGATGGTTTTCTTAAATGCTTAAAAGCAAAGTGCATAGAATCTAATGAGTAAGCCATTAAGTGGTAGCGACATGTGTCCAGGAAATAATGTCAGTCCAATCGTAGATAGTGTAAAGGTTTCTAAAGCTCGAAAGGATCCAACGGTGGCCTTAATGGCTTATACCCAAGATGCACGACATCTATCAGATAAGCAATTAAGCGGTGATGGCACCTGGCAGCTAGTAGACCCAGATACTCAGAGCTGGCAAGAGTTTAAAAGGTAGTTAATTCATTTTACATCTGACAGTCAGCTTAATGGCTTAAAAGAAAAGTGCTTGACATATTTTGAGTAAGCGATTAAGCGGTGTTGACATGTTTCCTGGGTAAACAGTTATTCTCGAGAAAATAAGATAGCCGTCAAATGTAGAAAATGATGTCCAGAATCTACGGGTCAAATTTAAAGTTGATAAAATGTGTTGCAGAGAGTCGTTAAGCCTGAAATTGAAGCTTGTGAATTGATTGTAGAATGTGTGGCCACTCCAGTCAAATTCAATTTGAAAGACTAATTTGATTGAGGCCATAAAATTGGTTAAGTCAACTTGCAGTCACAATAATTCATCAAAGTCATTTGAGAAAAAATAGTATTGCAGAGATAATTAGCTTCACGTGACTACTGTGCAAAATGGCTAAGCTTTTTTGATTCACCAGCATCCAGGTTGTTAGTGAGATTTGTAGTTTACAAGGGTTTTTTGGAACTCTTGTCTCAAAATTTAATTTTAATATTAAAAAAGCCCTAAATTCAGAATGGCCCCTAGAATTCAGATTTCTAGAGAAGTTGACTATCAGAAGAGAAACGTTAGGGAAGATTTGTTACAAAAACTGCCAGAGTCCACAGGAGATGCCACTCAAATTAAAAGAATAGTTTTACCACATCCCTGTTTCAAAATTGGAGACGGGTTGTATGATTATGGTAGATGGGAAAAAGATGTCAAGACCAGTTTTGATGGTATTACTCTGTTCAGAACAGCCTATAGCCAAAGAAATGCCCCTATCCTAGACTGTAACATTTGGGAGTTAAATGTAGGAAAACTGATAGCACCTGGTTTGTTTATGGATATTGATTTGTTCACTTTGATTGCAAACACTTAGGACAAGGTGGCTAGGGTTGTTAGGGATACCCAGGGAAATTTTCTATTAACTATATCAGCTGATGAAATCAGAAGAATCTTCAAGCTGACTGACACCTCAGTACATATAGATGATATTGATTTTGAGTACTTTAAAGAAGTATACCAGACTCAGAGGGAGTATTACAGGGATGAGGCATTGAAGGGATACTTTAATAAAATAGGGGACTTGGTTGTAGTAGGGCCTAGGACCCTAGAACCTTTCAAGTTGGATTTCTTTAATGGGAAAGCCAGAAAAATGTACAGTGCTCTGTGCCAAGTTTTGGGGGTAGATGAAGATGTAATGATGCTTGTCCACATAATGCTAATGGTGGTTCAGATTCTTCATCCCCACCTATCAGTAGTATTTGATTTTGCATCTTATATTTCCCAGGAAATGCATGAGGGTTTGATAGGAATCCAAGACGGCCATATAATTAAACCAATGGGATGGTACTCCCTTATGATGCACATGTTATTATTCAACAATGTAGACTTCTTTGAGGAAGAAATGGAATCGACTAAGTTCTAGGGTGATGAAGAATTTCCTGTTCAGATGTAGTGTGCTGATCTATCATGGGATAGGAAAAATGCTAGTTATGTTTATTTTGATAGGGTTTTTGCAACTAGACTAAAGTCACTGTTATGCAATCAAAATGCAAGGGTCCACACTGAGATGATGAGGCTTTTGAGGCCTATGGAATATGCCCCAAAATTAAAAATTACTCACAATTGGGGAGATCTAATTTTGAACCCTTTTTATACAGTGATTAGGGTTTATGGATTTAGGGGAATGCCTTATGTGCTTCCCTGTAGAGTCCCTCTTAAGGTTGGAGTAGCAGAGATCATATGGAAATTGGGTGGGCTACAAGAAGAAGCCCTAACTAGAAAGATGAATGGAAACATTTTCCCTACCCTCAACAGAGCCCATCATTTCATCATAACCAAAGGTGGGTGGACACAATTCGATAAGTATTTTGAGCCTTATCATCTAGCCACGTCTGTATCCAGGTGTGCAGATAATGAAGACTTTATCATGGGTATGTTTAGAAAAAGGACTAAGTGCTTGGCATTAGAACATCAGTTCAACTACCCTGAGGATATCATCAGAAACATTTTTGACCTTGGTGTCCAGGAGGTCAGCAAAGAGAAGTGGTTGGAATACAAGAAGTCTTTGGAATTTGTACACAATTTTGACAAGTTCTATGATCCTCTAAACGAATTTTTCCCATGGTCCTGTAAGATTGACTCCCTAATGACTTTATTTGAGGGAATCATATAGACCCTAAATGAGAAGAAACAGAGGATAATAGAAAATGAACCAGAAAAGGCTCTTGCTATTATGAAAAAATTTCCATAGGGAAGAATAGTCCCACCAGGGGATTATGTAGTATACAAGAGGAGAGGGTACACTACCATCATACCCAAAACTGATAAACCTCCTCAACATAAGGGAAAAAGGCCAGCAAGTGTTAGTATTCGAGAAGTGCCCTCTCCCAAAAGTCAAAGGGTGGAAGCAAAAGAACAAAAGAGTAAATTGTACTCTCCTTCTCAATCCCCCATGCAATATGATGACCAAGCCATTACTGAGCAATTGGCGCAATTAAGGAATATTGGTGAAGTTGTTGTCACTACTCATGAGTTACAAGAAGGGATGCTAGAGGAACCTAAGCATACAACAGTGGACCTCAAAGTGGTAGAGTTTATAGGTAAGGAGTTAGATCCTATAACCAAGCAATCTAATGATGAATTCTTGTTAGATGACAATTTTTTCAAAACTAGGGCATTCATTCAATTTTTATGGAGATGCCATATTGATGAATTCAATCATAAATGCAAAAAGCTACAAGAAGCCTGGCCCAATTCTGCTAAGGAAGATATAGAGAAAGAAGTCAAGTAGGAGATGGTCTCCAAATTTTATAAGATAACCCCTAAAGAGGGTATATAAATGGTTAAGATGCATGGAGTCCTCATACTACCTCAATGGGATTTAGCAGATACAGTGGTTTTTGATGCTGTCAGGAAGCAGTGAAGCCTATAAGCACTACTGGGACATCAATTGGTGCCCAGTTTAGTGAAGACCATGCAGCCCTAGAAATTTGGTCATTGAATAAAAAGGACAAGAGGAGAATGAAGGAAGATGATGAGATTGAGGATACTGGAAACCTAATTGTCAAGAGAGTTGCTGACACTTCAGGAACTGAAGCAAAAAATCTTGTTCTTCAAATAGCCAGTCTGAGCCTAAGGGTAGCTAAGAAAGAGAAAGAGGCTTATGACAACCTAAATAAGAAATACAAATTTTTACTCAAGGCTTATAATGATGAAAAGGTCAAATCCTTATTAAAAGATAACAGAATAACACTTTTGGAAGGAAAACAAAAGGTCCAATTAATGCCATAGGGGGTAATTGCTCAAGAACCTCATCAACCTACCTCATCTAGTCCATTTGTAACATATCCCCATCCCTGGTACCGTTGATTCCTACTACCTAGGAGGCCATTGATGCTAAAAGAGAAAAGTTGGAAGCTGAAAAGAAGAGGCCAATCAATGAAAGATCAAGGTTTGAAGAAGAGGGTAAGAGGGATCTTGAAGAATCCCATGCATATAAAGAAGTTTAGGAATTGGTGAAGAAAAATAATTATGACCAAATATATTCCAACCTCAAGAGATGTGCTAGTGAGGTTAATCTTGCCAATCTCTATTTATTAGGAAAGAAGATTGCTAGCATCTTGAGTAATCATGACGAGGGAAAGGAGCAGTGGGATCTGATAGTGGATAACTAGAAGGGGAAGACAACTCATGTCAAATATTTTTAATCTCTTTCAAAGGAGTAGAAGAATATTGATATCATCCTGACAAGCACCCACAAGTGTCTCAAATTGATGGTTAACTTGGACACCAAGAAGAACATGGTCATCAGGAGGGTAAAAAATTTGAGAGAAGAGTTCTCCAGGGATAGATATGACATGTTTCCCAATATGTTCAAAGAGGATGGGAACATAAAGAATGAATCCCTATGGCTAAGGCAACTAAATGAAACACTAACCAGTAGAAAAAAAGTATTGTTACATTGGGAAATACTGGCTAGTTTGTGTTAACTATTGACATTTTAAATAAAGCCAAGGCATTTTTTGAATCTTGGGAGGCAGAAATTGAGAAAGCCAATGTTGATTCAGAAGAATTCAACATCTAGAAGGATGAGGTACTCAGTTTTAGTTGGCCTTATGATGAGGTTTTTACCACTTGGGTGAGCAAATATGGTGTAGTCACTCAGGTAGCATGAGACAGTAAGTATAAGAGTGACAAAAAACACCAAAGATGCTGAGCAGATTGAGAAAATCAGATATTGGGGGATCTACATCAGAAAGAGGAAAAATTATAGATGACAAGGACCCAACCACCTCAAAACAACTTCAAGCATTCAGGCAGTCATAGGATAAAATATTACATGGATTTTAACAAAGATTTGTTATCCCATCTGCCTGAAATTTGTCTTATCTGTAAATTATATTTTATCCTCTAGCCTAGTCATCCATAGCTTGTTGCATCATTATTTTCCAAAAGGATTCCAAGATGACTAAGGCTGTCTATAAGTAGCAAGTTAGAATAATGTAACAAGGATGGTAAAAATTAAAACTACAAGGCAGACTTCTGAATTGTGTCTAAATTTTGGTTTTGAGTCTTTTGAATGTAGTGATATCAAGCTTACATTAATAAAATACAATGGAATCTCCATTTTGATACCAATGATGTATTTTTGCATTTTCTCTTAGTTCTTGTATGTTCAATTTGTAAGGCATTTTGAGTATACTGGTTATAAGGTAGCCATGTTATTGTTTGTGAGTTTCTTTCAAGGAGACTTTTAAAATCTTACAGATAATTGCAGAGAGGTAGAGTGTATGCAGGAATTTGATACAGGGGTGTGAGGATGAGAGAATAGTTTGTAAGGCATTCCATCTGAGGTTTATTTGTATTTCCATTAATTATCCTTGATGTATGTATGTTTTATTCTGACTCTATGACCCATGATTAGGCACTGGTAAAAATGCTGACAAGTGGTTATTATCATCAATCCAATTTTAATCAATCTTTATATTTCTGTTATTTCAAATTCACGTCTAATTAATTGTATTTGGTACAATTGATTTTGGTGATTCCTTGAAGAAGTGAATCATTAGGTTAGCCTTCCTAGTTCTGAGAACTTCAAAAGAAGAAGGATTAAAAATCCTTAGTCCACTATGAGATTCTCTGTGATTCAGTGAGTCTGTAAGTAGGCACATCCACCTGAGTTTGTGGAGCTCAAAGTGAAGAAGGATTTCATTCTTGTTAGTTATCCTTTTCCATGTAAGAATCTGCGTTGGTAATAGAGGTCAAGCATTGTTGATTCCTACAAGAAAAAGAGCTAACAAACCATTCATAACCTTCAAATTCACCAACAACAATAAAGCAGAGAGAAGAGTAGATTGGAAGCCTTTTTAAAGGGTCATGTGTGCTTTCTCAAGTAGAGGTATATCATGGATGATCTCAATGTCATCCACATCATAATCATCATCATCTTCAGCAGCACTAGTAGCACTAGTACCAAATGTGTCAATGATCAATGCATTCATACCATCATCTTCAAATGTGTTTTCTTGCACATGATCGTCATCTTCCATGGGATCATGATCTTTAGATTCAATACTCACACCTCCATATTCATCTATATTCACACCCTCGTGTTCCTCTGAGATGTGGTGGTCCATATCATGTACTAAACTGGGGAGATCGACCTATATAAAAATGATGATAATCAAACCCCCCTTCAATGTGATAATCAAACCTCCTTCCATGGTTCATATGATGTATATTAATTGTGAAACAATATAACAAACAACAATTACCAATGGATGATTATAATCAAACCCCCCTTCAATGTGACCATTCTCCCTACAATGTCTCTTTTTTCTTTTGATTTTGATTCTTCTTGTCTTTAAGTCGTTACAAATCTTCCATGGACAATAACATTTGTCATCGCCTTCTCTTTGAAAGTTAGACAACAATCTAGCGATTGTCTCCCTATTTTGATCGAATTCCCTTGTATTATCTGACATGATCATTAATGTCTATATCTGCAAAAAAATTGGACATGTTGTACTTAATGTTTGTATCTGCACATATGGTTTTGATATCAAATGGTCACTCTATTTTCTCGTGGTGAGAACTCTCTATTTGTGACAAAAAATGTCAAACAAAAAAAGACATGTTACGATAGGTTTTATAAATTATATGTTACTTTGTAAATTTAACTTTAGGTTTTATAACTGTATATATATTTTATTCGACTCCCCCACATTGTAATCATATCAACAAGTTGATATCGAATTAATGAACATTAATGAACATTGTAAACATACATAAGTGGATGAACATAAATAATGAAGGTACTAGAATATGAGTATAGCCAATTTTTAGAACAATATATCAAGACAACATGCACAACATATAAATTCTGGTCTATATTTTGACAGATTTTAAATTGCAAAATACTTAGCAAATGTTTGCCTCTCAAGAACTCCCACAACCATATATAAAATCATAACAAAGTCATAAACAACAAAAAGTTCATGAGTTTATCAAAATATTTCCAATGTTATATCTACATGAAATTCTAAATAAGTTTCAATATCTACAATAGCCCTCTGTTAATGACATTTATGCATATATATGGTCCCAACAAAGTAGTGAAAAAACTACACAAAGAAGGCATCGCAAAAACATGATTTTTTCTTTCGCCATTGAAACAATCTCGACAACACTAGCTGCCTCTTGAGCCTTGCGCAAGTTGCATGCATTTCCTACATCAGGTATAGATGTAGATGGGGTAGATGTAAATTTGGTTTCATCAACCAACCGAAAGTATTTACATCCACTATTTCCCTACAATACCAAATCTACATCAACTCTTCCTAAAATGATTACTTGTCACATTAATTTTAAACATAAAATATAATTTGGATTCCATATCTAGACCGTTTTCCTATTTGGACAAACCCAAAATTGAAGCCTAGGATTACTTGTTGTGTGTGACATCTGCAAGACACAAGGGCCAACACCACATCGACACATAGGCTCATTGACTAAAGCCATCGACGCTATATCGATAATTATTGCATTGTCATTCCAACATATCATTTTGTTTAGTTGATTAGTTTGTTCATTCATACTAATTATAATAAAATTAAAATATTATATTATTAAGTATTATTAAGGGAGTATTACAATAAAATTAAGTATTATTAAGGGAGTATCATTAAATATCACCTAGACTAGACATACTTGTTGAGTTTGTATACATAATTGATAATTGTATGCATATGTCAATTTCTACATGCTATGTGAGTTTTGTGTATAGGGATGTGCATGTGTTTATTCTTATTAGTTTGTGCTTGCATGTGCACTTCAAAAGGAAGAGATCATAAAACAAGTGAAGCATATGTTATTTGATGACATTCAGTTTATGCAAAAACATAATTATGTTATTTGTTAAGATAGATTTTATAACAGTTATACATGTGATGAAAGTTTGTTTTCAGTTCATAAACCATGCACACTATTTATGCTATGTTGTTGAAATTCAGAATGGAGTGTGGATTACAAATTTTTATCTGTTGCAATGTAATACTCTGTAAAGAGTTATTGTTACCAGTGATGGAAAAGGCATTATTGTCCAGTTTATATCTATACTTGAAATCATTATTGAAAATTTTTGAGAAGCACTTGCAGTGCATTGAGAAATTGATTCATTGCAGTAATATTAGAGGAAGTTGTAATAGCGATGTTGGTGCTTAGCTAATTAAAATCCATGCTGGTGTTCCCACCTCTAGTATATCAATAAGTAATGAAAATAGAGCCTATCTTCATAAACAAAAGAGGCTAAAACCTTAATTTTGAAATGCCTAAATTGATAAATGTTACCTTAGAAATGGAACCCCTAGTTTTAATTCTCAAATAATTATTGAGTTTCTTGAATGATGTCATTGCATGCCTTCATTGTGGAGGAACATATTATGATTGATCATGATTTTTAAATCTTGAAAGTTTGAATTCCTTGATTGCAAATATATGTTGATTGAATGGTCAATTGGAATGCTTGTAATTGATTGGTAGATTATATAAGTTTGAAATCGTCAAGAGAGGGAGATGTATATATGCAACTTACATATTTTCAAACTTAATTTTTGGGGAATGCTAAAATTGGGGATAAATTTCTTACTACTAGAAAATTTGACTATTATAATTTATAAATTGGACTCAAACTACATAGACAAAGGTGTTGGGCATTCTATTCCACTAGGACAAGGGATTCCTCCATCCCAATATTTTACCCACCAAAAAAGTCATGATTAGTTGGTGCAGGAGCACCAAGGTCAAAGGAAAGAGCCATGGAGTGCACCAGGGTCACTGATGGATCCTTGGGAGGAGTGGAAGGCAAATGTCCTTCAAAGGTCATTGAATCATGTAAGAATAATATTCATGGTCATGTATTATTTTTTTGATCATAAATTTATCTTATTATAATTAAATCCTAAATGTAAGCCTTATTGGCATTGCTAAATCTACAAGGTACCTAGGGGTCACTAGGAATGGATTATGGATTGATCCTAGGTTAGGGGATTGGGAAGATCACCTATAAGGGACTATAATGATGTAATAAGGCTATAGAAGCCTCTAAATATTGTCAAGAGCACTAAGAGTGCAAATTCTTTTACATTGCCTATATTGGCAATATAAGCCAAATAGGGCTTAATAGGAGTTAGTTGGGGTTACTAGGGGTTATAGGCTAACTTATCTTTTTAAGGTTGTCTCTAAGCCTTTTATGAGTATTTAGAATGGGTAAAGGGTGTTGTGGATCGAGCGTCTACTAGTTGCGGTAGTGGGATTAATCCCACATGCACCTGACAATAGATAGCGATGCCTATTTTAGTAGAAATGCCACCATAGGACAAGTAAATGAGCCTTCACAATGGGAAAGATAGCTACTTAGTTTGGATGTCCAATCCCTAAGTAACATTGTGTAACTTAGTTATTAATCCTTTCGGGAAGTCAAGAACATGGTTTACAAAGAAGCAAGTACCCATTAGTGCCTCTTTCAAAATCTTAACTTGAGGTCCTTTGATGCTTATGTGAGCACAAACAAGTCATCAAGAGACCTTCAAGTTATGATTTTGAAAGTTTAGATGCTTTTCTCAATGAGCTACAAGGTCATGCATAACAAGAGACAAAAATGATATGAAAAGGTTCAATCACGATATACATCTGAACAATATATATGGTAACTTGAAAGAAAGCATAAACACAATGGGTGATACAATGTTGCAAAATTGACTGGACATGGTCTCGGATCAGATTACTACCATAAAGAACTTCCTATCATGTTAGTGATAGGAATAGAAACAGATGTAAAACTGACGAGTGGCAGTTTTATTAAAGACTCAAATCAAGACACAAGTTCATGTGGATAATACAAAACAACATTAACAAACACAAGTGTAGATGTAGTGAAATCATCCCAATGGGTATACAGGAGAAGCCAATGATATCAACAATTTGATAAATTTGAAACTTACAACA